>CM021104.1:247876939-247969365 GCA_007115665.2 Sequoiadendron giganteum | reverse complement strand
TGGGTGGTGCAAACTATTTCTCTAAGATTGATCTTAAGAGTGGATACCATCAGATTAGAATTAGACCTGGTGATGAGTGGAAAATAACTTTCAAAACAAATGAAGGTTTGTATTAATGGATGGTAATTCCTTTTGGCTTGTCAAATTCTCCTAGTACCTTTATGTGTTTGATGAAGGAGGTGCTCAAACCCTTCATAGGTAAGTTTTTTGTTGTATATCTAGATGATATTATTGTCTTTAGAAAAACTAAAGAGGAATATTTGCAGCATTTAGATATGGTTTTGAGGAAGCTACATGAGGAAAAGCTAATGATAAACTTGAAAGAGTGTGAGTTCTTGAAAATAGAGTTGGTCTACCTTGGATTTGTGGTGAGTAATGGCACTTTGAAGATGGATTCTAGAAAATTTGAGGCTATTTTTGAATTGGAATACACCAAAGTCAGGGGCTGAGGTAAGAAGTTTTCATGGCCTAGCAAGCTTTTATAAGAAATTTATAAAGGGTTTTAGTCACATTTGTGCTCCTATGATTGATACATTTAAGAGTGATAAAAGAAGGAAATTTGGGTGGACTAAAGAGGCTAATAGAAGCTTTGAGTATTTGAAGAAGAGAGTGTCTGGACATCCTATATTGGATTTGTCTAGTTTTGATAAGGTTTTCACCATTGAATGTGATGCAAGTAATCAAGCTATAGGAGTTGTCTTGAGCCAAGAAAACAGGTCAGTTGCATTTTTTCAGTGAAAGGTTGAATGAAGCCAAGTGAAGGTATTCTTCTTATGACCTTGAAATGTATGCCATGGTCCAATAATTAAAGAAGTGGATACATTAATTTCTCCCTAAATAATTTATAGTGTTTATTGATAATCATGCATTGAAAATTTTTAATAGTCAAGAAAAGATTAGCCATAGGCATGTGAAAGGGGTTGAGTACTTGCAAGAGTATACTTTTACCATAAAGCACAAGAAAGGACATTCAAATAAAGTGGAAGATGCACTCAGTATGAGGGCTTTTATGGTACAAGAAATTCAATTACATAGTGTGGGAGTTGATTCCCTAAAAGGTATGTACATTGATGATGAATATTTCAAAGAAATCTATGCTAATTGCTTGCAACCTTGTACCAACAGTGATGAGAAATGGTTGGATTTTCTGATCCAAGATGATTTTATATTTAAAGGGGATCAATTGTGCATTCCTAAATGTTCTATGAGAACTAAATTGATTAAATAAAAGCATAGTGGCAGCCTTGGGGGTCACTTTTATGTTGATAAAACTTTGGAATAGGTAAGAAGATACTACTATTGGCCTAGGATGCAAGTTGATGTGAGGAACTTTGTGGAGAAATATACCATTTTCCAAAGACCTAAAGGAATTAGTACTAATGTAGTTCTATATCAGCCACTTCAAATCCAAAATAGGCCATGGGAATCCATAAGCATGGATTTTGTGATGGGACTAGACCTAGGACTCCAAGAGGGCTTGATTCAGTATATGTTGTTGCCAGAAATATTCTCAAAGATGGCACACTTTATACCTTGTAAGAGAACAAATGATGCTCCATAAATTATAGGACTCTTCTTCAAAGAGGTGGTACGAATCCATAGATTACCTTTGACCATTATTTCAAACAAGGACAGTAAGTTTGTGAGCCACTTTTGGAGAACCCTATGGAAGAAACTAGGCATAAATATGACATTTAGATCTGCCTATCATCCCCAAATAGATGGGCAGAATGAACTAGTGAATACGTGCCTTAGAAACCTTCTTAGATGCTTGACAAAAGAACACTCAACACAATGGGATCTGATCTTTACCCCCAAGCTGAGTTTGCATACAATGATTCTATGAATAGAAGTGTTGGTAGAAGTCCAGTTGAAATTGTTTATGGTTTGCTACCCAAGGATATATTTGAGTTGAGGGAAATTGGTGGCATGGAGAGGAGGAGTGGTGAGAGTGAGGAATTTGCAGTAGCCATGTAAGAAATAAACCAACAATTTAAGGAGAATCTTCAAAAGAATGTTGACAAGTATAAGTAGCATGCAGATTTGAAAAGGAGAGAGGTTCACTTCAAAGTTGGGGGCTTGGTCTTGGCTCACTTGAGGAAGGAAAGAATCCCTAAGGGGAAGTACTCTAAGCTAAAAATGAAGAATATAGGGCCATGTAGGGTGGTCCACAAGTTTTGAGCAAATGCATATGAGATAGAATTCCCTCCTAGAGTTGTTATCTCCCCAATTTTTAATGTTTCTAGCCTATACCCTTATAAAGGGGTTGTGATTGTAGGTGAGGATGCAGGTTCATCAGTGGTTCTAGACGAAGATTGGATCAGGGATCTTCCACCAAGCCATCCTTTGGGTTTAGAGTGCATTTTGGACAAGAAGGAGCTTAAGAAGACAAGGAGGAAGGTCTATTATCAATACCTAGTCAAATGGAGAGGTCTTCCAATGGAATATGCCTCTTGGATGAATGAAGAATACATAATACAACATGGGTGTGTAGTTGCAAGTTTGTCCTCAAATGGGACTTGAGTTCATTTTTCCCAAGGAGTATGGTGCAGGAGAACCCAAGTCTTCATGTCAAAAGGGTAAAAGAGTTGGTATATTGTGCTACTTGAGTCATTTTGCATGTAATAAGGTCTTTAAGACCATTTCTTATGTTTTTTTGAGTTGTTTTGAGTCACTTGGGGTCAGTTTTGTAAATAATGTCAATGTTGCAAAATTTGCAAAAGTTGTCAAGCAACTTTGCATTTTTTTTTGTTGTAAGTGGGAAGGTGAGCAGTTGGAAGTTTAATTTCAGTTGGAAAATAATTGGATATGGAGGGAAATGTTAAGAGACCATCTATGGTTGGTGGAAGGTTCAGATGTTGTGATTTTGAATTTTGAACAATAAAGTGCTTTTTTTTTCTGCATCTTCAATAGTCTTTTTGTTGCTACATAGACCTGTATAGCTCCGTACGACTTGGGAATGATCTGAAGTTCATTGGAATTGATGAAGCATTGAATCTTCTATCATTTGCACTTGGTTTCACTAATTTTCATAAAGTTTGAAGCAAGTTAGAGAAAAAAATTATGAGTTATCTAAAACCCTAGTTAGGGTGCATTTTGGTTGAATAAAATGAATTTCTTCCCATTCCGTTACTGAAAAGGCTTGAAACTCAATGGAATGGCTGTAGGTAGGATGTATTTTGTTTTCTTGAAGTTGTAAGAGTAGGAGTTGGTGATTAGTGTTGATGCCAAAATTTGGCAAGGTAACAGACTTTTGTGGGAAACTCAGTTAAAGGGGGGACCTATTGCGCTAAACTGAGTGACCTCAAGATTTTAAAGAAGTCGGCTCTTCTATAATTGGTGTTTTGAATGGGAAAAAGAAGCAGGTATAAAAAATAAAAGTGTCTAACTACGGAGATGTGCCAAGAATTAGATGTAAGGCACGATAGATCTATCCTACAGATGCAATCTAAGGGCCCATTCAACAATCTGTTATGTCTAGAATGTAAGGAAACTAAGGTAAAATTTAAATGATTCACTTTAATGACATAAAATAACATTCATACACATTTACTGAAAAGAAGAGTCGAAGACATGATCCAAATTAGAAAAAATGCATTCAAATTATAGAATTTTTGTAAATGAAACATTCAACACCACAATGGCATAGTAAAAATTTATCAAAATCTTCAAGAAAAAAAAAAGCCCGAACAATGGCATAGTTTGCAAGTCTTTACAATAATATAAAAAGCAGCAAAAGGCTTGGTTCTTCTACCAATATTTCTTTTCTTAAATTTTGAACCCTTTCTTCAATGAAAGAAGCAATATTTATAATGAAGCCCAACTCGGCGAGCCAATAACCGAAAAGATCCTCCAATCATGAGAAATGATGCATTTAACAATGATTTCCCCTTTCTTGTTGCAACCAAAAATATTCGAGTCATGAACGAGGACACCTCAAAGTCAGATGCATCTCCCTGCGAATGATAGAATTGGTCCCAATAGACCAAAGTGTTGACATGTGCAATTCAATCATGACAATAGTTACAGAATAAGGTAGTTGGTGATAGGGTAGCGCCTACTCAGTTTCCATTTGTGAGGAAGTTTTTATAAGATCATACATCAAACGCTCGGGGGCTGATGCTCATTCACCCCCTTAAGTGATGAAAATCATGCGATGTGAAGACACGTGGAGGTCTCTGACCATACTGTGTTGAAGGTGGGGTCCACCAAGGAATGTGCATGGAAAGATGCTACGTGGAAACCAGTTAGGGCCCAAAAGGGGAGTAATGCTAGGGGCACAGAAGATTGTGAATGGTTGACACATGGAAGCACAACACAAGATTTTGAAAAGCGAGAGGAGGAAAACCCTGTGAGGAGCACTTCGTTGACAAGTGGCAACATTCATAATGAGACTCCATGAGATGAGTTTGATGTTGCTTTTTCTTTAGAGGAGGGCATGGATGATCCTTAGGAAAAATAGAACTACCCGAAGGCAGGATGGAATTTTGTATTCACAGCTCTTGGCAACTTAATAGGGACAGTTTTCCTACGGAACAAGGAACCCAAATTTTTTGGCTTGTAGACCAGAGACTTATCCACTGGGTGGTGTAATCAGAGCTTAGATAGGGCAGTCTGAAGAGGTATCCATTCATCTTTAGACGAAGTCGATATGTCACATAGATTCTCTTGCACTCCATGTAGATTGATAAATTCTTTGCAAGGCAGCACCAACAATATACCGGCCCAAGATTCGAGTTGAAAAAGAGGTTGTGCAATTGGATGAGAGACACCCTCAATATCCTCTGCAACAAGGGGCTAACTGAAAATTTTAAAGGCAAACGGGTCCTATTGCTTCTCCTCGATCTTTGCTGCCATATGATCTGTCGTGGCTATCAACTCATCTTCAAGAAATGGAGATGGTAATCCCATTTGAGTTAGGTGATCAAACCTAGCCCACATGCTACTCATGAGCTGATCCAATTCGGTGGCACACTCGTTGGCATGCTAGATAACTTCATGATAGTGGACGAACCTATTGGATGTTTAGCTTTAGCCTTTTTGTCACCAATCCCTGCACCTACCAAGACTTCAATAGGGACCTGATATAGCCTCTCCAATAACCTTTTAGCATTTGAAACTCTTTTGACCATGAACTCTGGGAACTACCCGATTGTTGCATGAACATCTTTGCCTAAGGTTGTTTCTTTTGCCATAAATCAGAGCGTCAACTATAGAGTAAGGCAAAAAGCCTTCACTCTTTCCCAATATGAGACATACAATTAATGAGCTACTTGAAGAAGGTCTATTATATTGATATGGGTTGAGGCAGAGTCCTTTAATGAGGCAATCTCCATAGTCCTTTGCTCCATATCATGCGCTGGCTCTGTAGCCCTTTGGTTTTCTATGGTGAGTTGTCCTTGTAGGTCTCATGATTTCACAACCCAGTTGGCCTCAAATTACTCTTTGTTTGCCGCTGCTTGTTCTAATGAAGACTCCAGTTCAACAATTTCATCTTCTAATTGAGCTCGAAAAATATGAAAATCCTCATCCTTCTGTTGCATTTTCTGCTCTAGTTGAGCATGTTGGTGATGAAACTCTTCATCATTTTTTTGTATCTCTTGCTCTAGCTTTGCTAACTGGTCTTGATACTCCTTGTTCTTCTATCAAGTTAGGATCGAGGGATCAAAACTTTGCTAGTTCTTCACAGAGTTTTTCTTGTTCCTCCTCCTTTTGTTGGGATAGGCACTTAAATTCAACTTCCCTAGCTTTCTCCTTGGTGAGAAATACCTCAAACCTACTCCTTATTATCTTTAGCTCTTCTTCCATTTTCTTCAGTTTCCAATCGGACTTAATAAAGACAGTGGTCACCACCCGTGGCATTTCCTCCATGAGGTCCACCTTGTCTTGAGTTCGGGCTACACTTAAATCAAGTCTGACAACATACATGTTGTAGTGATCTGGCTACATTTCTCCCTGTGGCTTGATGACAGTTGGGTACATGGCCACAAAGTGTAGTGACTACTGAGCTTCATTGAAATTTGTATGCACCTACAATTATGTCGGCCTCTTATCAACTTTAGCCTTTTTATTTTGGGCTCTAATTGCTCGAGCCTACTTAATCCTATCTCCTTCTGATAGGAATTCAGAGGGAAATTTGATGAGTCCACCTACAAAAGGTGTGCTAGGGGGAAGGGAAAAAGGAAATGAGAGGGTGGCGGTACTGGGAGAATTCTTCTTTGATACACTAACTATTTGAGGTGAAAAAGGAGGGATACTCCAATACTCTAATTGGGGACTAGTAGAAGGATTGGCAAGAAGTAGAGTTGTGATGGTTTCTATCTACTATGAAGATTGGATGGGCTTTGACACTACGTCGGTAGGAGATGCATCACTGAAGGTAGTGGAGGCAGAGTATGAGAGGCTTTGGGAGAAGAAATGGGTTGAAGCAAATGGCATGAGGTTATGAAGAAGAGTAAAGGGAAATGGGGCCAACCGAGAGGATGGTTCTGACACTGTGACAGTAGGGACAATGGCTAAAATGCATTGGTCAAAAAATGAACCAAGAGGTGTCGAAGATACAATAGGGGCAACTAAGGTTTGTGAAACCAGAGAAGAGGGAGCGAAAGATAGCTATGATATGTGTGATTGTTGTTCCTCATCTGTTGTTGATTATTTGTTTTCCTTAGGGTCCTATGAACACTCTCCCAAAGATGCCTCAATTCATGAATGCTTCTTTGATGGTGAGTCATCTACCGCTATGGTTTCAAATTGGTAAGGAGAGGTTGCCCTGGTTCTTCTAGCTATCCAGGTGTGAGTCAGTGAAAAACCTGCACTTGATATGTTAACCCGCACATTAGAGGAGACCCTGCTAGGTTGCTTCACAACCTCTTCCTTTGATTGAGCTGAGACGTCCTACATTTCCACTTCTGGTTAAGATCCTTCATCTGACTGTGAATCGGTTGACTCCAAACTGGAGTCCTTTTCACCACTCTCGACGAAACCTGGGTGCTCGTCATTCCACAATTTTCCAAACTTATCATCCATCTCTTTGGTATCATATGGGGCCTTAGTGTATTGGGTCTCCTGCCGATATATCTAGAAATCATTGACCTTCTCCTCCTTCCATCTGTAGTTATTTAGCAAATTATTGTGGATAGTAGTCCCCATTTTTCTTGTCTTATCATACTACACAATGGGCTGGTAGAAACCGAGCCAAGGGGGCCAACCATCTTCAGTAGGGATGTATGCTAGGTCAACAATAAACTCATCCACATCTTACATCGAGTTCTGATGCTTCTCCCAGTAAGCTCGGGGGGAGTGTGTCACTTTGAAATACTTGCTTGGAAAGTCATCATTTGGGTTGTAATTCCATTCATCAAAAATCCACACCATCCCCAAGTTAGCCATTTTTGCTTCTAGTATGTCATGAGCTTTTCTCTTAGCCATGGCTACAGACTTGTAGCGCTTCAGGCATTTGAGAAATATTTCTTCTTTTCTTTCCCACTGTAAAAGGTGGCATCCATAATTTATACCTGGCATAATACTTCAAGTGCCAGTACCCAGTCTGTGAGACAAGCTAGAAGCCAAAAAGGTTCATCGGTGAAACCTTGGAATCAGACGAATGTGAAGTCCTTACCCAAGAATGAGTCACACTTTGGAGTGAACCTCTCCATGAAATCAATCTGGTCTAAATTGAACTACAAGATAGTACTATCTCCTCCTAAATCCTACAGATTTGGATATAAGAAATAATCTGAAAATGCATAATAATCAAATGTCTCAGAGAGAAGGGGATTCCATGTGGATATTGGCTTCCTTCTCTAATTTTCATCAAAAATCAGGAGCCCCAGATGCTTCTGGAAGAATTCAGGACTCTGATGTAAGAACATATGTGCAAGAAAGAATGGGAAGCTGGACCTCTATTGAAGCTAGTAGTCTGCTATCTGATTGAGCATTTCTTGCATGAGACATTCAGCAAAATCATACTAGAAAAAGGAATGTTTCCTGCGTAATTAGAAACCTAAACTGAGCTGAAACTCCTAGACCTCCTTGTTGGTGTCTAGGCTGCAAACAAATGCCATCATAGTGAAGGCTTCCTTCATATCATCCTTGAATCCCTTATGCATTACTGGGATTTGCATTGGCTTATTAGGAGCTTCTCTGAGTTTTTGAGTTTTCGTGTTGTAGAAATTCGACACCAGGTCTCTAGTCCTCCAAGAGCATTCCTCTTTTGTTGGATTGAAATTCTCCATTTTAGGCACTTTCGAGTGGAACTTTGGGATATAGAGCATATTCCATACAACTTCCCTGCATATAACCACACTTAATTCCCAACCCTCAATGGTCTTGGTGTCTGGATTGAAGTGCTTGATGGCCTCATTGACCAATTCAAGACAATAGTGCATGAGTAGAACCATATATTGTGCAAGCCTACTGTACCAAAATTTTTGTGCCAAGGAGTCTAGGTCACTACTCCTTTTCATCCTCTCACAAGCTACTCCCCTCAGTGATTTGGGATATTTTGAAAGAATGGGGTCATGAATATTTTCCCATTCTTCTTTGATTCATTTCTTATCTTTGCAAGGGCTTTTCATCTCTACAACCCGTGTATTTACCCAAGTTGGCTTCTCTAGAATTCCAGACGAGGCATAAGAGACATAATCAAAGACTTTAGTGGCTAGAGCCACACACATGATATTGAATAAGCTCTAGGTTGCTTCCTTCTGCAATTCGGCCTGACAGCTTTGAGCAGTCGCCATGACTTACAAATTCTACCTAGAAAGCACACTGAAGTAGTATAAATGGAACCTAAAACACAACACAAGGTTTTTGGTCTCAAAACCAGACAACCCTTTACTTCAGGTTTAATTTATGTACCAAGGAAGTGAATTTTTCGTTTATCCTCTTCTTTTGCTATGAAGTTGCATCACACTTGGATTCTTAATAATTTTGTTTTTCTAAGACTTTTTGCTGCTTTAAGAAGTTTCATACTTCATCTGATTTTTGCATGCGATACTCAACTTTTCTCTTTAATTCTTGCCTTCCATTGGTAGAAAACGGTTGCCTTTTTGCATTTAGTTTGGCATGTACCACTTGTTCCTCTATCCACATGAAATGAGCTACTTGCCATTTTTGACAAGACAAGGATTCATCATTGTGTTAGAGATAACGTCCCTTCAACACAATTTTCATGGGAAATTGAGCCGCCATCTCTCTATTATTCACCTTTTCTCTTGTCCTCGCCATTAATATCTCTAAAAGCACAATTAGGTTGATGTCGTAATGAGTAATTTAGAAGGATTCATGCTCAACATTGGAGCTTGAAAAGGCCTATAAGCTAACACCTAATCACCTGCCCGTATCACCACTACCTAAGCTTGCCACCAATTTTCATTAATTGATTACCACTCCTTAATATTGCACGCAATAATTTGTACCTACGGATGCAATCAGGTTGGAAAATCAAGTTGGCCCTTTGGGTGGGATTCTCAAGATAAAATCGATTACCATCATGCTTGGGATGCAGGCTACCTCAGGAGTTTCTATAAAAGGGGCTTGTCATGGCAAAAAAACTATAATTAGGAATTTGGTGAAAGCATCAGGAAATTTAGACAGCATAATTGCTTAGGCGGTTGAGTAGTTTTAAATTTTCATAGCACTAGACCTAGGTGTTTTGAGTAGAGGCTAATGCAATGAACACTCCGATTAGGCTAGTGTGTTGCAAATTTCAAATGGCTTCTTTGGGAGAGATCTCCAATAGGCATCTAAAATGTATAACCAAAAAAAAACACTCATTGGCCATCATAGCCATGAAATGGGTTTTGGGCAGAGATTATATTGAGTATGAAGATAAATATCGGGTGAACACCGATATATGCTCCCACTTTTTTGCCTCATTGTTGGACATTCAGGCTCTACAAGCTAGGATACTTTTCTTGGCACTTCAATTCTTTCTGAAGCGATACCTCAGATGCCTTGGTGAAGCAATAGCCAATGCGGTGTATGGTTTGCACCTTCCGGTAGCGAGCAACCTATGAAGGCATATTGAAGAGGATGCGGTGGTACCATGGATACCATTTCTGAGCGGGTTTTGGCTACATTCGCTAACTGAGCACCATGAGAGAGCCAACCATGCATGCCACTTCCTATTGCATTGCTACAATGTGGTGCTATTTTATGACATGGACTGGTATACCAACTTTAGGAACCTTGTGTTCCCTTTGCCACTTGTTCTGGGTGTTGGTGTTGCTATTCTAGATCTTGCTACTACTGGTGATAACCTTCCCACTATCATTGACGTTGCTCCAGCTGACGAAGGTAATGCTCACACAGATGGCGACAATGTCCATACTTCGTTCTCTTGAAGATTAAGACATCTTTTTCCTTTGCATATAAATATCTGAGAGAGGGCTTGTATATACATATATTTAAGGAAGCCTTATACAATGTCATATTCCAAGTCCATGGACCTAGAGCCATTTTTTCAATGTTTTTTTTATCAATATATATATAACGAATATACTTTCTATCTTCAAACCATTGTCTTCATTCTTATGCTTCCTACAACTCTTATGGAATTCTCTACATTTGAACTTTGATCTCTGCAATATGAGTGATAATGTCCTTCTCTCTTTCTGTAAAAATGGGTCTCATGAATTGTTTTGCACCTTGACTGTGAAAATGTTGAGAAGGAATCGACCGACAAAACATAAAGGGAAAATAATTACATTAATCACATATTTACACTTGTATGAAGTATTTGAAGCTTAATTGAATAGTTTTAGGTGAATTCCATTGACCAGAATTCCCAATGCTTCTTATTCCATGTTTTCTAATTCGAATGCATTATTTTTTTTGCACTGAATTATCTTGAAAGGGCCATCCCATAGTTTGTCGAATTTCCCATGTTGGTCAGGCTTTCCAAATCTTTCATTGAATTTTAGTACCAGTTCTCCACATTTTAGACCCTGGTCTGAATCTTTCTTATCAAACCATCTCTTAACCACCTGTTGGCAGTTAGTCATGGCTATTAGGGCTTTTCCCCTTTTTTCTTGTACCTGCAATAATTCAGCCAACCGAACTTCCATAGCTCCATTTTCTTCAATGTTTAGATATTTGAGTAGTTGTAGTGCAAGTATCTCTATAGATATTGGTAATAGCGCCTCCTTCCCACAAACTAGCTCGTAGGGTGAAGTTTTCAATGTTTATATGGGAGTTATGCGGTCTACCCACAATGTTGTCTGAACCTATCCTTTTTATGAGTCAAACCATATTTTTGCTAGTTGACTCAGCTAGGTCATTTCCCTATGGGTAATAGTTCGAGGATGTTTTCAAAAATATGTCATGTTCTAATGCAAATCGACTTACCCTGGAGCCTAGGAAAGCTTTGGTTTTGTCTGAGATGATAGTCTTTGGCATGCTGAATCTTGTTAGCAGCCTTTCGAGAAAATCTACAATTTCTGATTATGTCGGATTCTTCAGGGGTAGGGCTTCAGCCCATCTTGTGAAGTAGTCGATGGTTGTTAGGATCCACTTGTGGTTGACGCTAGAGGTAGGGTTGATTGTCCTGATGAAATATAGTCCCCATTGCATGAACAGTTCATCTGCTACTATCAGATTGAGAGGCATGGTAGAATTCTTTCTTCTTCCTGTGTAGAATTGGCACTCTTTGTAAGTTTTCACCATTTCATAGGAGTCATTGAATAACGTAGGCCAGAAGTATCCAGCGCACAAAATTTTAATAGTGGTGGTTTTTGCAGAGAAGTGCCTGCCTTCCAGGCTACTATGGAGAGAGCTAAGAATTTTCTTTGCTTTCTCTATATTGACACACCGCAAGAGGACACCATTGAAATTTATTTTGAAAAGGATCCCTTCAATAAGTGAGTATCCACTATTTTGTAGTCGGTAGAATCTCATTCTTTGAGACAAAAGTCCCGATGGATACTTTTCGTACTACATATATCTTACCCTATCCATCAGCTAACATCCTTTATGTTCAGACTCGTTTATCAAGACTATTTCCTCTTGCTCTTCCTCAATTCCCATATATTCATCATATGCAAAATATTCACATAGTCCTCTTCCCTTGACAGTCTTCATAGTCCTAACTTCAATGTCATATTCTAGGATCTTAGTGATCCAGTGGGCCCTTTTTCAATGATTTCTCCTTCCATGATGTACTCCCATACACTGGAATGTGTGACTTAAATAATTAATTTAGTGCAAGCTATAAGGTGTCAAAACTTCTTGAGTTCCTCTACAATTGCGAAAACTTGTCTCTTGACGAACTTATAGTTTTTCTTGTATTCCTTAAATGTTCAGGAATGAAATGATTTAGGGTGTTCTCCCTTCCCTTCATCATCTTTCTGAATCAGAATAGTGGCAATGCTTGTCTTACTGCTAAAAAAATACATTATGAAATCCTTTGACAAGTTGGACTTTCCAACATGGGAGCCGAATAAATAGAATCTTTCACTTTCTCAAAGGCTTCTCTTGCTTCTTTTGTCCATTTGAATAATTGGTCTTTTTCAGCATTAGGGTGATCGTTCTAATTGTTCCTACAAAATTAGGGATAAGCTTACTTACAAAGTTAACCTTCCCTAGAAAAGATTGTACACCTTTCTTGTTTACCGGGAGAGGAAGTTCTTTGATTGCTTTTACTCTTTCAGAATCAATAGTGATTCCATCTTGGGACACTACATGCCCCAACAATTTTCCTTGTGGTACTCCGAATTTTTTTTTTTTGGGTTCAGGGACACCCTGAACTCCTGGCATTTTATGAAAACCTTTTCTAGATGATCAAAATGGTCATCTTTAGATTTTGAAAATACGGTCAAATCATCTAAGTAGATGAGGATGATTTTGTTGATTAGTTCACTGAAAGTGATATTAATTGCTCGTTGGAAGGTAGCCCCTGTGTTTGATAGGTGGAAAGGCATTTTGGAATATGCAAATGTTCCCCAATTGGTGGTAAAATTGGTCTTGTGCTGATGTTATTCTTTAACTCAAACCTAGTTATAGCTCGAGAAACCATCCAACAGAGAAAACATCTCTGAACCTGTTACGGTCTGCAAGATTGATTCCATGGAAGGTAATGGGTAATGATCCTTTAGTGATGTCTAGTTCAGGTCATGAAAGTCAAAAAAAAGGTGAATGTATCCATTTTTCTTTCAGACAGAAATGAGGTTAGATACCCACATACTGTGCTTGATTGGGAAAACAATCCTGGACTGGACCAACTTTTCTAGCTCTTGTGCCATCAAGGCTTCAATCTTCGGATTGATAGGCCTATGCTTTTATCAGACAGGCTTGGAACCTTCCATTAGTTCAATGGTATGTTGGATGACATGGGGATCATATCCCCTAAGGTCATCATACGACTAGGCCAATACTCCTTCGTATTTTTTTCAGAAGTGTATCAACCTATTTTAATCATTTTATGGGACTTCTTTCCCAATTTTAAGTTTTCTTCCATTCCCAACCTCAAGGTCAATGTAGTCTGCCTGGTCTACTACAAATTTCCTTCTATTATTCCTCATTTCATCACAGTCGAACAAATTTTCAAGGGTAACCAATCCTTTTGGAAGCTTGTTTGATTTCAACTGGATGACCTGTCCTTCGTATGCTTCTTTGATCTTCAGCTGAAACTGATTAGTGAATTTTCCCAACTGTTGAATGAACGAGGTGATGTGTTCATCACTTTCAAATACTTTCCAACTTTTATAATTTTTGGGAATGGAGGGCCAAATGATCACTCACATAGAGTGTACATTTTTTATCAAGTCGAAAACAAGATCAAATTGGGATCCTATCATTGCCATGTGATCTGCATTAGAATTTTGCTCTCTTGGAAAAACATGGATGTTAAAAGCTTCAAAATCTTTGATGAGGTCCAATACCTTGTGCCAATAAGATAGCATACAAATATTTCTTGCAGTAGAGACATTTTTGACTTGGTTGATTACAAGTTTAGAGTTTTCAAATACCACCAATTGTTTGATACCCATGCATTCGGTGAGACCTAGCCCTTGCATGAGACCCTCATACTCAGCTTCATTGTTTGAGGAAGCAAACTAGAAGTGGAATGACCTGAAGATATTCTCATTGGATGGAGATGTTAGGCGTATCCCAAAACTTGCACCTACCTTGCATCTTGCACCATCAAAGTGTAACGTCCAAAGCTCTGAAGCATGCTTGGGAATGGAATCCTTCAATATTCTCTGGAACTCTTGATCCTCTTCGTAGATGACAGGTGCCCAATCTAATAGCATGATAATTGTTGAAAGGATCAGTGCCTACGTTCTCGATCAAGAAGACTTCTTCTCAATCGAATCTATCTTTAGTTGTTTTCCCATGCTCCAGCAATTCATTGACACTGGCTTCTTCTTTTGTAACAAATTCATTAGTGCCTTTGTAGTTGATCATAGCCTTGTCAACTACATGCTCCAAATATAGGGATTTTGATACTATCTTTATCTTATAATCATGCTTGGTCCTAAGAATTTTGTGAGACCAATCCAAGGAAAGGTATCCACCTATCTTCATTGTAAACTCTCATGATAGGAAAAGGCCGAACATGGGAGGAACATCAATGATCATGGTGTCTTGCAAAACTATGATGCTAGGATAGGAAAACAAGGTTAAAGGGAGGTTTTTAATAAGGCCCATAGTTTCGACCTTGTTCCCATCCAGATCCATAACTCCTTTCTTTAAAGGCTCGTAGCTGAGCCCTAAAGCTTTAGCTATTTGCTTGGGCATGACTATGGTGCTAGCACCGGAGTCAATCATGGAATTGTGCAACAGTTTATTCCCCACAATGAGGGTCAGGAAGAAAGGCTTAGGTTTCAGATTCTCTCCTTTAGCTTCAGTCAAAGACTCTTTCGTAGTATTAGCAAGAACTTTGGCTGGAGGCATTGCATTCATTATGATTCTGAGAGTTTTTCCTTTTGATATTTTAGTTGCATCCTTCTGTAGGACCTTCTGAAGTAATGAATTTTGTTCTGGAATGGCTAAAATATCCCCAATGGATACATTAGTGGAAGATTTATTCAATTGTTCCACCATGTTGAAGGGTGGCAGATTTGGAGGTTTATGCTCCTTTGGTTTGGTGATGATAATCTCTTTGCGCAACTACGAATATAGAGTGATTGTAGAGGGGCCAAGGGGCCGATCTGAGAAATTTCTAGGCTACAGAGTGATTGTTTTGCCTGTGAATATCCTCGTTGAGCAAGTGTTGTAGTCATACTGTACTTGCAAGGTCGCCAATGTGGATGCTTCGTAAGTGAACAATGATTCATCCCCTTCCATGAATGAGAGGAGAGCATGGTCTAAGGACATGTTGCTTTCTTGTCTTAAGGGTATTCCCTGCATGTGTGCAATGAGAACAACATTCTCCATTTGGTGAGAGTCATATGTATATCCTGGATTTGTCGCTACTCCTTGGCTGCGTTGCTCCGCAAATTTCTACTATAAATTGCCACGCGGACAATTTTGAGGCATATGAGCCCCACCATAGAGATAACAACAGGGGTTGAAGTCTTCAGAAGATTTTTTTGTCCTGCGATTAGCTCTCTACTTGTACTAGTTTGAGTGGCTCCCAATGGAGTCGGTACTGGCATTATTTATTTATTTGTCTGAGTCGGCGGGTTTGCGCATGCAGCTCCTTGGTATTGGATTTGTTGGTAGGAGGGCCTGCCACCTTGATAGCCTTGGTAGGATGGTCTTGGAGGAGCATCTTGGTTACACTTGTTAGTGGTTACTTCATTTGTTAAGTTGTGTAACATCTCCCTTAGGTCCCTCATTTCGTCCTTTGAAGCACTAGATGTAGAAGTAGCATTTTACAGTGTACTTGGATATGTATACATAGATGGAGGAGGCACGGGTGAGTTGGTAGATGGAATCTCTTGAGTAGAAATTGATATTTCAGGGAATATTGACATAATGGGTTGAGGTGGCAACTTCCTAGCATTGATTAGGTTGTTCTCTGCCTTTGCTGCTATGTTGTATGCATCTGGTAATGTAGTTTCGTCGAGTGACTGGATCATCACAGAGATGTCGGTGTTGATGGATTTTAGGTAGAACATGAATGCTAACTCGGCCAGCAGTTGGATAGCATTCTATATTCTCTTCCATATTGTATGGAAATGGGAATTTAAATCGGTCATGGCTTAAGATCGGGCTTGCTTGATTGTTGATAGCTAGTGATATAGCAAAGAATTTTCTCCTTCATTGGAAAATATTTCATAAAATGGATCCTCGAGCTTGTCCTAGGTACCAATAGTATTTGATGGTAGAATGTGATACTAATCTAGTGCCTTTCCTCATAAAGAAGCAGCAAGCAGTCTCATCGCTATGTTCTGATTTGTGACTCTATGTACTAGACACACGTCTGCAACATCTTGCAGATGTTTGGATGGTGTTCTTGAGCTATCTTCGGTGAAATTTGGAATGGATTTGAGAGCATAGATTGGGATAGGGGCCCATACGGTAGGTGAAACTAGGGTGACAAGGGGGCTTCCGACATCTTAGGCTCAATAATTTTGGTTAGCGATAGGTAGCATGGTTAGGATCCGAAAACTCAACTCGAGTGAGTTCGGGTATGACTGTTACTGGTGGAGGCACTAGCAAGTCGGGATTTTTGTGATTCATGACCTAGTAATAGGCCGATGACTTGTATACCCTTTTGATTTGGTATATCTAAGAAAAGGTCCCACCAGGCGTACCAGGAAAAAAGAAAAATTGTTGATGCCAAAAAATTGAAAGGTAACAAAATTTTGAGGGAAACTCTGTTAAAGGGGGGACCTATTGCGCTAAACTAAGCGACCTTCAGATTTTAAAGAAGTTGAATCTTCTATAACTAGGGCTTTGAATGGGAAAAAAAGTGTCTAACTAGGGCAATACGCGAAGACTTAGATGTAAGGTACGATAGATCTATCTTGTAGATGCGATCTAAGGGCCCATTCAACAATCTACTATGTCTAGAATGAAAGGAAACTAAGGTAAAATCTAAATGATTCACTTTAATGACATAAAATAACATTCATATGCATTTACTAAAAAGGAGAGTCAAAGACATGATCCAAATTAACAAAATTGCATTCAAATTATAAAAGTTTTGTAAATGAAACATTCAAGACCACAATGGCACAGTAAAACTTGATCAAAATCTTCAAGAAAATAGAAAGGACGAACAATGGCACAGTTTGCAAGTCTTTACAATAATATGAAAAGTCGTAAAAGGCCTAGTTCTTCTACCAATATTTCTTTTCTTAAATTTTGAACCCTTGCTTCGATGAAAGAAGCAATATTTATAATGAAGCCTAGCTCAGTGAGCCAATAACCGAAAATATTCTTTGATCATGAGAAATGATGCATTTAACAATGATTTCACCTTTTTTGTTGCAACCGAGAAGATTCAAGCCATGAACGAGGACACCCCAGAGCCGGATTCATCCCCCTGTAAATGATGGAAGTGGTCCCAATAAACCAGAGTGTTGACACATACAATTCAATCATGGCGGTAGTTACAAAATAGGGCAGTTGGTGATAGGTTGGTGCCTACTCAGTTTCCCTTTGTGAGGAAGTTTCTAGAAGATCACACAGAAAATGATCGGGGGCCGATGCTCATTCACCCCCTTAAGCGCTGAAAATCATGCGATGTGAAGACACGTAGAGGTCTCCGACCATATTGTGATGATGGTGAGGTCTGTCAAGGAATGTGCATGGACAGATGCTACGTGGTAGCTGGTCGGCGCCTGAAAGGGGAGAAATGCTAAGGGGTATAGAAGATTGCGAACGACCGACACGTGGAAGCACGATGCAAGCTTTTGAAAAGCGAGGGGAGGAAAACCCTGCGATGAGCGCTTGGCTGACAAGTGGTAGAATTCACAATGATACTCCATGAGAGGAGTCTGATGCTACTTTTTCTTTAGAGGAGGGCATGGCTGATACTTAGGAAAAATAGAACTACTTAAAGGGAGCATGGGAATTCCATATTCACAATTAGCACGTGCAAGATGGATTCCCTAGCCTAATATCATCATGTATTAGGCCTAGGAAAGGAATAGAATTAGGGTTTTGTAGAAAGACAATTGGGAAGTTGTTCTAAGTGGCTGGAATTAATTGTTCAAAGCCTAATTGACTTTTTTATATCTTTGGAGTGTTTATTCAGTGATTGGAGATCCAAGACCTTGCTGCTACTTAGCCAATTCAGGGAATTGGGCCTAATTCATACTAGGATAGTCAGAAATTGAGGGCTTCTATACAAAAAACCCACCCTTGAGATTTTGATATGTTGTCAAATTTCCTAATGGGTATCTATAATTGTGTTCATAATATTTTCATCATGTCTTCCCTGAGAATTATGTTGGAAAAACCCTCTGTGAAGGACTACTAGGAGTTTGAGGGTGTATGAAGAGAAACCCACCAAGGAATGGACTAGAAGTGTAAAGAGTGATCAATTGAGATATTTTTGAGGTTTTCCACCCCTGCTCTACATCAAACCATTCTAAGCTTAGTGTTGTGTCCTACATTACTAGAACTTGTAAACCCTACAATCTTGAACTAGCATGCATAAATGGATCTTGGTGAATTGATAGTGGAGCCAAAGGAAATCACACTACTTTGGCCAAAGTGTTCTCACTCAGTACTTCAAGTAATATTCATCCTAATCACATACACTACTCAAGATCAATTTGAGTTTAGGCCATTATAAACTATGCATAGGTATTTCCTTCTATAGATAGTGTTTAACCTTAGAAACAACCTATTCCCTTTCCCCAAAACTCAATGGTATTTCTACCCAAAAATCATAAACATAAGCTACCCTCCCTTCAATGGATAATCAAATCCTAGGTGTAACTTACAAGCTATCTAAATTAATAAAATTACTTTGCAATGAATAACCCTTAAGCTATCCTTGTTTCATCATTCCTAGTATATAATACTAATGATAAGAATCTCTCCTATTATGATGTATATACAAACACTTTCATAGAAAATAAAAAAACAACTTCTTTTCCTTTTCATAAGAAAATACTAGGATTCACTAATACAAGCATTCTCACACAATTCCAATCAAAGAAATCAATATTTTCATTCTTTCATAATAAAAGATAAATAAAAGAAGATTAGATCCTCATGCCTGCAATTCACTTGATCCAATTGACTAGTTTGATTATCATCCTTCCAATTACAACTTGTTAGGATTGAATTCAACTACTATAAACACTCAATACAATACTTCACAATATCCTCTTTCTCTAGGCACACAAATTCACTCAATGCTCTCACATTATAACTCTATGCTCTCAGGATAATAGCAGCAAAATGAAAAATACAAAATTGTGCATCCCAAATGAGAGAATTGGCTCATCTATTTATAAAAAATAATGAGACATTAATGTTGGAAAAAGTGACTCAATGCTTACTGACATAGAAGTCCTGAAAGAGCAGTATCGGTGAGACCCTTGGAATGTCTTTCCAACAAGCAGTTGTGTTCTAAAGTCTTAGAGGGATCAGATTGTTGTGACCTTGGACCTATCTTGTCGATGGATGTCATCGGGGTGACATGAACTATTAGAATGAGTTTCCAAACTTCATTCGACAATAGAAGTATTGACGACGTCGGCGTGAGCCTGTGGTTGTATTGGTGATATCAACGTGACCAAAACAATCAAAGTGACATCTCTAACTTATTCTGATGGTAGATGTCTAGGTGATGAAGATCATCAAGGAGACTCTTGGTGATGGACATGTCGGGGAGACTTGAGCTATCAAAATGACCTTTTGATCTCCTACCAATAGTATTTCTCTTGCCGATGGATATGCTCCTAATGGATGATCGGTGTGACTCTTTTCGATATGCGTGGTCTTGGTGTTCTTTGGGACATCGGGGAGACATGAACCATCGGTGTGACTCTCTAGTTTGTTGTCGATAGTGATGGTCTTGCCGATGGTCTTGAGATCGGGGAGACTTCACCATGTATGAGTGATAGACCAGTAGAAGCTGGTGTCATGTGCGATGGCCTGTGGGCAGTCTGGCATAGGTGAGATGCATTATGTTATCTCATCGATGAGCGATACAGTTGAAGTCTTTTGACCAAGTTTTTGTCTTATGTGTTCTATCTTGGACCAATGAGAGTAGCAGAATGCAAACCGATTGGCAGTTGAACTGTTGTGACCATTTTCTTATGGGAAATGAATAGACAACTTGACCATGTATGAATAGTTCAGTTGAGGGTCTGGTCTGATTGGTTGGTCGAATGATCAGTTAGTGAATTTCATTGTATGCTGAATGAAAGCATTGTAACAGTGTAATTCGATACAAGGTTGATCAGGTAAATGTTTCTGATATAGAATTTTCATTTGAAAAGAAGAGTCTGTAACTTGTATGTAATTTGATTACTGTAATACAAGTGATCTTTCCTTGGTGTGGTGGGTTTTTCTCCCGTAAGGCTTTTTCCACGTAAATTTGGTGTCAATTGTTTTATGTGTTTATTTCTCAAATTTTTTATTTCTTTCATCTGTGTCTTAACGAATTGTAATTGTAAACATTAAAAGGTATATATCTCTTCTCCTCTGAGTCTTGGCATTAGGAAAATTTATTCCATAATTGAATTTTTCCTAACAATTGATGCCTAAGGAAAAGGTATGCCACTTGACACCACTCAAGCATGCAGGTCAACTCACCTTTCATATCAAAAAGGTGGAAACATGCTAAGTTAATACTCATCTTGGTATTCAATAGATCAACCTCCTTGTATGATAGCAATATAAGAATATTTAAAATGTGCACATGCTCAAAAGATGAGAATCGAATTGCTAGTGATAAAGGCTTCTACAAAAAACAAGGTATTCATATTATGGTGCCAAGTTTTGGCCATCTTCTTATTCTTTTGGCATGGGTTTATCCAAAGAAACTATCAATATCTATGTTTAGGCGACACATATCTCTATCAACTTAGTCATAGACTATTTAATCGACATGCTAATGATGAATCAAATCCTTTTAAATAGCTCTTAAAATAGCTTTGACCAAGCACATCCTTTTATTGTGGTCTTTATCTTTATTCATGTATTGCAAACACTTTACACAACATCTTATATTCCCACATTTCCTTTTGCATTAATCTACAAAGTTAAATGTGTCTTACTTTCTATTTGAGTGCTAGTATATAGTATGCAATACTTCTCATACATCGACCAAACATATCCTTATATGGATCGGCCTTTATTTTTTACATAATATGTGTATAAATCGACCTCTAATACTTTCCATAATGTATACACAAATTGGCCTTAAATACTTATATATAAATATATATGTACATATATACATTTACATATATGTACTACCAATGAATAACTTTAATGCTATATATTATATCAGTATATATACATTTGATATTCAAATGAATAATTCCAAATTTAACATTTAATATATAATATCATTTTTGTATATATATATATCAATTATATAGGAGAGAATTTTCACCCCTTATGCAAATTCCCCTTTTACACGTCCTCACCTTATAAAACCAAATCCGAAGGCAAAATTCCATATAAGCTCATTGCCTTCATTCCACTTGGTGTTTGTTTTGTGTGTCAGTAGAGGAATAATTGTCGAGGATGCCCATGCGATGCGTAGACATCCACATTGGGCACTTATGTCCTTGGCATATTCTCGCGTCTGGAGCTTGCAAAGGCATTACATTTCCCATTGGAAGTCGAATTTTAATGCCCTCTTCGACGAATCGACCCGAATATGGCCATTTTTCTTCATCTCTACTTCAAATTCACTCTTTCTTCATTTCTAGACACTAAGCATTTAGTTGAAGCTCTAATAATTCAATCCATCACTCTCAAGCAACACTTTGCACTCCATAGCAGCAACATCAACACTCCATCAACTCGATAGAGCACGTTTGGAATAAACACCATTGCAGTAGAGGCTTGAGTCCTCTCATTTTATCCCCCATTAGCTAGTGCGCTCTTGGTGGATGTGGTATGCTTTCTACGAGGGTCTGATTGAGGAAAACCCCTATACAGCCCCCCAACCACTTTCCTCTCTCTTGTGTGTAGCTAGAAGTATTCTTGAAGCTAGCTGGCAAACGAGTGTCTTTGTGAGATCATTCTTATCATCCTTACTCTTTCATATTCACTTTATCATATTTGTGTGTATATTATTTACTTCATAGTGTTATTTTGGCCCTTCGAAAGTAACTAGTTGGGTTGTTAGTCTTTTTTCTTGAGTCCAACCTTGTCCCTTTAGTCCTCTAGTCATATGGATGCCAGTGTACCAAAGAGACACCAACGTTTTGAGGTGTCATCCCAGAGCCATGATTTTTTCCTCAAAAAAAGAGCTCCCTGAGACTCAGTGTTTACCCCAAAAATTGACTCGCCTAGCCCATTTCAAGTCTCAAGTTTGTAGAGTGATGAAGGGACCTTATAGTCCTCAACATTCTCATCCCTCATTTCCTAAAACTCCCTTAAGTTGAGGTAAGTTATGGAAGCCTTCTACTCTCGACCCTCCATGACCTAGGGCCTTGACATGGTTGGTCCCCCTCTATTAAATTTTTGGTGAGCCTGATGTGAGCCATTTTGGTTTCATTTTGTGATACTAAAAGCTCCTTTCCTCGTATTCTAGGAGTGTTGTAGGTGAGAGTGTTGTGAGGATTTTTCCTTACAACTTAATTGTGACCCCTAGTAGTCGTAGCTGTAAGGTTCCAAAAGTATTGTGTAATGAAACCTTAATTGGGTCATTGCCTTATCCTATAACCTTTAGGAGGCTCTGTGAAAGTATCATTTAGTGTATGTGATGGCCTCTTTCCTACATCAATCTATTCCATCTACATAGCCTATGAGTAGTGGTCCTAGTATATCCTTCACTTCATAGGAGCTATCAATGGGCTTTAATAAAGAACCATCTCCTCTCTACATTCCTACGAGGATAAATGGAAATATCATAGTAGGTGTTCTCATTGATCTGACATCTCAAGTGAACATTATAATCGAGGAGATCATGTTAATAAAATTCCTACATAAGGATGGATATGATGCACCTGTGAGTACCATCTGCATGCATGAAAAACTTCCGTACCTCCTATAAGTAGTATTTTCCTATCTGTTCTCGTCAGATCCAAGTCTGTGAACCTTATATTTGAAATTATCTCAGGGTCTAAACTCTTTAGAGTGAAGTTGGGTATCCCTTGGCTGGAAGCTATGAACGTAGTTCCCTTGGTTGTGCATAAATGTTTGAAATTTACTCATGAGGGTTCCATGCATGTGATCCATGACACTAGCTATATACCATTAGTTGTGCATGGTAATTACTCTTTGGATTACTTTTGGCTTGCACTCGTTGGTCCTCTCCCTTATGTTGTTTCACATGAGGCTTTCCTACAAGCTGATATTGATGTCACCAAGGCATGTAGAAGAGAAGAAGATAATCGATCCAAAGATCCTCCTCCTTCCTCTTCTGTTGTTCAACCTAACACTTCCCCTTGCTCTACTATGGTTCCACCCACTTCTGTCTCGCATTTGCGAGAGAATCCTATGGTGCCCGATCAACAAAATTTCAAGTGTCTCATGTTTGAGCTTTCTATCCTACCTATTGTGCTTATTGCACACACGCCCCATTCGGAACGGGGACCCTCTCTTCCCTCTTTTGATTGTTGGGCCCCTTTTTGCTTCACCTTGTTTTGTGTGCCCAATTTTGTGTCTTAAAAGGTCGGTACATTCCCCAAAGTCATATTTTAAGCTTGACCAAAGTCCCCCCTTTAAAAAATGCTAAATCTGGGGTCAATTCTGGTTTTCCTTGTCGGAATGCCCTTTCTGGCATTCGTGGCTCCTTTCAGGCCCAGACCCCCGGGTTTCCCCTTCCGGGTTTTCATTCTGGGTTTGTTGTTTCCAACACCCAGTGTCCGACGTCTTTCCGGACCTCGGACCCCAGATGCTGGGTTTCCCCTTCTGGATTTCCTCTGACACTTTTCCATTTCTCGCGGCCATGGCGGGACATCTTCCCAGCCACCAGACTCTGGTTCTCCCGCCGCCGTCTGCGAAATTGAAACTTACCAACTTCCCTTGCCGCCATATGAAGGAATTCAATGCTGCATTAATGACAAATATGGCTATAAATTCAGATTTTCTGACTGTCATTGTCAACTGATCGAGTGATAGCAAATTTTGGAGAGCTCCGAGCGCCCAGCATTTTCAGCCCCACAGTCTGAATTCCTTTTCTGGTGTCCTCTGCGCAATCAACAACAATCATCTTCGGGATCTTGAGGTATGCCCACCGCCCGTGCAACTTTCCCTCTTTTTTGTGAAATTCGTAGCCTTAATAGAATGTAAAATGCAAAACCAGGCTAAAATAGGGTAGGAACATGCCCTCCCCTAAAAACCCACAAGTTAAAACATGAAAAAACAATCATTTAGGGCCTCGAATTCGAAACCAGAACTTCACCTCCCCACGGTCGTTCTTTGGAACAATCAGCAACATCTCTTGGGCCCTGAATTTCCCGTGGCCGTCCGCAAAACTCAAACAAACTTCAAAATTCATGCGGCTGAATCCACCTCAGACCCCGATCTCCGGATTTCTCCTCACGGGAGTCTGTTGTGTCCCCACCATTTTATAAGGCCTCGTCTGAGCGTCTTCTCGGCCCCTGGACCTCGAACGCACGAAGTCCGTGTGAGGACTTAGAAAAATTGAAAAACCATCCAAGATCAAAGTTGCCTCGAGATTCGATCCTCAGAATTCCATGTTGATTTCGCCGTTTCGACAGCCTTCCCCGAGCGGCTTTCTGGACCTCGAGTCTCGACCACACAAAATCCGTTCCAATTCCAAGTGGAACCTTTAAACATAAAATCACTCCGGACCCCGACCTCTGGGATTTCGTTCTCGGAATTTCGTGTCGCTTTTGCCATTTCAAACGACTGTCCTGGGAAGTCTTTTCGAGTCTCGGACCCCGGTCCGCATTTCGCCGAACCCAAGCCTTTGAGGTCTAAAAATTATTCGGGTCCCAACCCACGAGTTTCCCTTCCCAGGATTCTGTGTCCTCTGCATCATTTTAACGGCAAACCCAGGATGACTTTCTGATCTCTGGGTCCCGATCCGTTGTTCACCGCCGAACTTCTGCAAGCCTTTAAAACTGCCTCTAGGAATTGCCCTCCAGGATTCCCCATCCGGATTGCTGCTTCCATTTTTCCATTTCAAACGCCTGACCTATAGAGACTTCTCAGTGATGGCATTCCAGAATTTGGGTTCCATCACCCGGAATTCCATGTCCTCTGCGCTGTTTCCAACGGCTGTCTTGCAGGTGATGCCCAAACTCCCAAATGAAGGATCAAATGACCTCCAATTCAAAAATGGATCTCGACCCACTTACTAAAATGAGGCCTTCCTTCATACCAACCTTTAGATACTCGAATCTAAGCCCAGGAAATTCCTTAGGGAGTTCCATGCTCAATTTGCCCTTCCAAACGACATTCTTCCAAGGGAACTCCGGCCCTGGGAACCCGAATTGCCTTCCTTCCCTTTTAATGATGAAGTAACAATTGTTATGAGGCTATTGCATATGAATAATGATTATATGGCTAATATTTTTGTGCAAGGACTTGTAATGAGCCATTTTTTCATGTTTAACGTTGCTAATTCGTGTCTTTTGTGCAAGATTTATGGAACCTCGTGCAGAAACTTCCGGTGCCTCCAAAGAGAAAGGAAAGGGGATTGCCAAGACACCCCGGGGCAAGGAAGACAAAGACCTAATGAAGTACAAATTTTAGGGGGTGCCCCTACAATCCAGAGTCACCACTCTTTGGAGAGATGTCACAAATACCAACATCAGTCAGGTCGATGTTGATGAATTTACACAGAGGGTCGAGGTCAACCCCAAGACAAAGAATGCAAGATTGATCAGGAGCAGTGGAATTGTCAGGGCTACAGGCTTCCCGCTAGCCTTGGTGGCCCCGAAGTTGGTAATGGCTTGCACAGAGGCATATCAATTTGAAACCCAAACCATAGTGGACCGGGATGGGAATATCCTTGCAGACATGTCCCCATTGGGCATAACAGCTACTTTCTACATCCCTACCTTTAAAGGAATGGAGAGCCCCATTGTAGATGAATGCAAAGAACTATGAGAGCAGGATCCACTGCGGTGTAAGAAGCTAATCAATCAATATTGGTTGAAGGACAAGCGGGGCAGTGCTGGTAAGCTCCCTCAGGAGCTCTTTCACAACAAATTCTTTGAGGATTACCATGACCTCGTGACCTTGCTGAGTCAGGTAATGGGCCTTCCTGGTGCGCCCTTCTTCTAGGAATGGATGTTCTATTTCGTAGAGCAGATTCCCCGCGGAAACACCACCTTCTACTGGGGAGAAATAATTAGTGACTCCTTCCACAAGCAGTTTACAACCATGAAGAGAACCTCCAAGTTCTTCATGACATCATACTTGGTGTATTCCCTCATTCGCTGATGACACTACATAGGATTGACTGCGGCACCTAGTTAGGCATCACGGATAGAGCTCAAGCCCTATGATAAGTACCATCAACTACAGTTCCACCATTTCAAGAAGGATTATTGCAGAGTAAATGATGCATTCATCACCCACATCATTTTGTCCCTAGGAGGTGACTTTCAGAGAAGAGTTTCACACAATGCTAGAGCCCTCCTTAGGCAATATGCCTTCTTGTACATTCAATTCCCAAAATTCACATACATCCGTGCCCAAGGATTCACGGAAAGATTGAACAAGCTGCCCCGGTACCCCAATGACTAGATCATACTACTAGAGCTGACTTGGCAGCTTCGGTACATCCATAATATTTTGAGCAATAAGCATCTAGCAGGTACACCTTACCCCATTGGGCTCAGCCAAGGGATGTACAAGCTCCATACCTCCCAGTTTTTGAGATACTCAGAGAGGGAGTTAGCGGAGTACCACCTCCGGCAATATACAACATGGCCTTAGATGGACTCTTATGGAAATATCAGGAAGGCGATGGGGCATGAATATGCCCACCTCCACAACATAGAAGACTTATGGGCCAATTGTAAAGATGATCTCGATGTACGGGTGCGGCACTAATTACGAATGACTACTGCTTATGTACAAAGAATAAATTTGTGCCCAGTTCCTGACCAGCTTGAGGAGGATGAGGATACAGTGGTTGATCCAGGATATGATGTCGTCACTAATTTTCCACTGCCTGCAATTGACTGGAATGAGCAAGAACTTGACGACTGCAACATACTCACTAAACTCATCAAGATCAGAACAAGGACATGGATCGACCAACAGGTGGCTCGCTTGAAGCAACAAGGAGTCGCCTTAACATTTAAGGGAGTGGAAAGTGAACCAAGTGGCTCCGATGGAGGGGTAGCTATCACTACAATTGGGGAAACATCCAAAACCCCACCATCAGTTAAAACCAAGAAGAGAAAAGAAGTGAGTGGGCAGCTACCCAAACCAAAAGTTTATGCCCACAAGGCATCGAAGGGTGAGCCTTCCAGGAAGAAAAGGAAAACTAATGGGGATATTGGGACAACTACGATACCCGAAGGCCCGCTCCAAGGAGGGGAGGGAGAAGAATCTATCCTCCCAAGGTCTCCCTCCACTATGATTACTACCACTACTGCTGCTACCCCCATCTCGCATGCTTTGCTTGCCATTTCCGATTCTTCCCCGCCTACGGTGGACATCTCCGTTCACCTTGCTTCCACCTCTCCAATCATGCAAATCATTCTTGTGGATTCTTCCTCTGGCCTGACCTCATAAATCTCATCTTCCTCTATGTCTCCTTCCCTTCCCTCTGCTTCCGCTGCCACAATGCCCGCCCTCAGTCTCCTAGAATCTTTTGTGAAGTACATGCAGAACGTGTCGTTTGAACTATCAGGGATGCTCACTAATCCCGTAGTGAATGCCGCTATAGCTCAGGCTATGGCCCATGCCCCAGCTCTCCCTCCACCTTCCGAACCACCGAGAATGGAGGCAATGATGAAAATATTTGATGATCTTGAGCGATGACAACTAGAGGTTGCAACAAGGCTAGAGGACCAAGAATTTGAGTACCACGAACACCCATTGTTCGAATGCCTGGAAATTGATGAGATATCCTATGAGTCCTATAGCGAGAGAAGCAAAGAGCTAGATACTGAATTTATCAAAGAATTAAATGACCCCGAGCTTAATGCAGAGTGGAGCAAACAGCTCAAGGAAATTGAAGATAAAGAGGTCCAGGATCGGCTCACACATGAAGAGGAAACTGCTGCTCTAGAGACCAAGGGCAACAAATCTCCAACTAAAAATTTTGACCAAACCTTGGGGCATGATGAGCAAGAATCCCTCCATGAAGAAAAACTAGAGGGGAATCTCAAGGAACATGAATAGGTTTAGGATGAAGAGGAGGGGGATACTAAAAGGAAGGATCCCTCTAACGAGCAGCTACGAACCGAATCTCTCCAGAAGCATGTATCACTTGAATAGGACTCCGATGAGGAGAAGGGAGATACAAAAGCCGAAAAGAAGGATCTTGTTGTCCAAGTCATTGAACCTAAGAGGGAGGACAACAAGGATCAAAGTGAACCACCTAGGGAAGAGCCTCAAATGCCCGACTGGCTAGAAAAGCAGTTGAAACAGAAGACTCCCACCGCCAAGGATCCCAAGGCAAGGTTGGAGGCCATACTGGCTAGAGCCCAAATAAGCACTAGGAAAGGGAAGAAACCAAAGATTAGATCAAAGGTGACTATGGACGCCTCAGGATTGAGGGCAGTACAGATAGCAACATCGGTGGTTGGAGAACAAGGTATAGTCTATAACGTCTCCACCATCGACTTGGGAGTAGCCACGAGGGAACAAAAGGTTGATCACCTCCAGGAGTCGATCGCCACGGTGGTGCACCTTATCCAGCAGGATAAGGTATCCAAGGAAGAACTCAAAGCATAGGTGGATGATCTAACAGCCTATATTCAATAGTGGTCATCCCTGAATGAGCAGTCCAAGACGTCATCGGCCCCATCTCAACTTTTGTCTCATGAACAGATCAGGAAGTTGGAAAAAAGAAGGAACTTGGACAAGACTATAGAAAATTGGTTTCGGCAGGTCTTGGACATAGGGAATACAGGTATCAACTTGGCTGTTTGAACATCGAATAAGTTCTTGGAAGTTCAGAGAACTCTCGAGGGCACAAAGAAGATCTGTGAGGAATTCCCAAGAAAATATGAGATGTCCTACCCAAAGATTAAGGCCATACTTGCTTTTCCAAGTGAGGTCTAGGAAAAGGACCTTGCTTTCAAGGATGATGATCACTGGCTAGTGGATACATGGAGGTGCGACTTTGATCATAGAAAGAGGAAGCTAGAGAAAATCCTAGAATGCATAGTTCTAGACATTGAATGGGCTAGGGAGACAAGAGAGGAATGCGCTCGGTACCTCGAGTTAATGATGGGTTACGAGCTTCCTGCGGTCATGATCAATCCCAAGAATATAAATCCACTCTTCCTAAAGATCATGGAAGATGGGATGTTAGCTGAGGTCACCACCGACTTCATGAGTTTCATCGCTTGAGCCTTCGCATAGTCAGAGCTTCTCAAAGACAATGCAGCCAAGTGTGAAGATGACTAGAAGAAACTTGTCAACAACTCCCAAGAGTGGAGCTTTCAAATTTTGTGGTCTGACATCATGGAGTTGGACAAGTTTGAACCCTTGATTTTGAGCTTTATAGAGTATGCAGCATCAAAGAAGCACGAAGGCAACCCAGTCATCGATGAAGAATTTCTTAAAGAATAGCTATAGCAGAGGGAAAATAGCTACAAGACGAAATTGCTATAGTGTTGTCACTAGATGACGTAATAGGGAAAAGACAAAAATAGGTCTTTTAAATGAAATATATTTGGGGGTAGGTGGAACCCTAATGTAAAGTGAATCGTGGCCACACAATAGAATCAAATCTTGGCCACTCATTTTGATTTTTGAAAACTATAAATAGGGCTCTCCTCCTCTCATTTTAAGAGAGTTGAGTTGTTGTAAAGGCATGCTGCATAAATTATAATAGAAAATACAATCATTTCCTGGTGTATTTCTAGGTTTCTCTACATGTTTCATGATTCTTCTCCCTTTAATTGAAACTTTGCTTCAACTTAATTTGTTGTTTTAGTTTCTTAGACTAGTTGTGGTAGATTTAGTATGATGTCTTTTATTGTGAAGATTATTGTTGTGTGTATGCTTTCCTGGTCCATACTTTTGGTCATTTCTTGCTGGTACATGACTATGTAAAGTTAGCCTAGAATTTAATTTAATTGTTGCTCATTAAAATTTATCTTTATTCACATTTCCATGGAAAATGAATGATGAATATCTGCAATCCCTAGAAGATAGCATAGGTTTCATGATATTGTGAGAATTCAGATTTAGTGAAATTCTATTTAAGGAAACTATCCATAGTAGGAATCTCCATGATCATTGTTCATCGGTAGTTTCAGGTCCAGGAACCATCCTTCTTCCCCACCCTTTTTTCCTTTCTTTTAGAAACAACCTGTGCCAAGGTTCATTGCACATTGTAAAGCCAAATCTGATGAAACAATGGAGTCCAGGACTGCTGCCCGAACCGACAGCAAAGTACAGTAATTCCATATCCACGAAACTCCATTCATCAACCCAATTCTCCTACAGCTTTGACCATGTAAGACCACCTTGTGATTCCATAAAAATCACATCAAACAACTGATTTATCCCAAGCATCGTCAAGACCTGACATCCGAGAGACCTTGGGATAGTGTTCTGCAATTTGATTGTGAAAGATTGTCTTTCAAGAGAGGTAATGCACCTACGTATTACCTGTGTTGTGAAGTGCATAAAAACATCATCAAAACTACCTATGGAGCCTAGGCCCATTCAATATGGTAGACATAAAGCTCCTTGTGGGGAATCCTCTATGTCCCAGCCTCTACAGCATCCTATCGCTTATGCTCATAAAGCAGTGAATGGAAAAACGCCTGCTACCAAGGCATTAGAGTTGAATCCTCCTGTTGTTTATAAAACTGATCCTCCTACTTCCATTAAGGAATTTGTCCCTCTGCTAGAAATAGTTGTAGAGGATACTCCCATGGCTGAACAGGAGCCTTCTGTTCCTTCGCTGATCTAGAGGATTTTTCATCAAATTTTGAAATTCTCCATTTTTCTCCAGTTTTAGTATCATTACAAAGTGCTCAGGATCCTAACTCTAACGCAACGTGAACAGATTCAATCAGAGTCCCATAGCTCAAGATATTTATGGTTAAAATTTTGGTCAACTCCTAGACCCAGGCCAGAAAAAGGGCAAAAATAAAAGTCATCAAAATCGGTCAAATTCAATACCATTGTGTAGTGCTCATTGTGACGATTCCAACAGAGTTCGTTTCACAAAAAATGGAGTCTATATGGAAAAGTTACAAAAGGTCAAAGATTGGGTCAAAATTGCCTCGATGACGTCAGTGCCTAGTTAGCTCAATGACCAATCAGCCCCTAACACATGGCATCACATGGAAATAATATTATTTTAATAAAGAAAAAAACCAAAAAAAAAAGGAGAAAAAATAAATATATATAAAAATATTTATGGTGGGTGCCACCCAACCAAGGGGGGCAACCCACATTAAGTGGGCACCACCCATGGTATGGGGGGTGACCCACATTAAGTGGGGCACCACCCATAGCATGGGGGGTGACTCACATAAAGTGGGATGCCACCTAAGGTATAGGGATGACCCACCTTATATGGGAGCCTCCCTTGCCTTTAAGGGTAAGAATTTAAAAGGAGGAGAGAGTGGTGGGACCACCACCCACCATCTTCTCTAAAAGGGATTCAATTTGATTTTTTCAAAGCCTTAGAATAAGGCTAACCAATTTTTTTCAGTGGCCTAATATATCCCATGGGTTAAGGAGCCTAATGTATTCTCTTTATATGGCAATATTAAGAATATTATTCCTAAATTAAGGGGCCAAATAAAACCTTACATATAAAAATCCCCTAAATAATAGAGAATAAATCCATTCGTAACCATTCAAATGGAAAGGAAATTATTTTGAGGGGATATTATCCTTCCGGAAATCATTAAAGGGGGATATTATTGAAATTTACTCTATGTAAGGGAGATTGGGTAGTTAATTGGTTTTACACCAATTTTGGCATAAAATGTAATATAAAAAGGGGTAGAATGGGGGGTGTGAAGTAAGTGATTTTGGAAGAACTTTGCAAGTGTGAGAGTTGCTTTCCATGGAGAAATTATTGTATTTTCATGCTTTTGTAGAATTTTGTTTCCACGCACTTTGGAAGTGCATTTAAAAATTTATTTGTAAGCCAAGAGGAGGTTCTGCTAATGAATGTATTCGAATTTTTGGATTAATAATTGGATCAGTCCACTCATTGGAGAGGGGCCAAGAGACGTAGTCATTTTAAACGACGAACTCCGTTATCAATTTTTTTTGCACTCTCTTTCTCTCTCTCATTTTGTTATTTCTTTAATCTCTTTGTAATTTCATTAAGAGTTAAATTTTAATTAAGAACTTTTGGATTGTAATTAAGCATTCTAAGCATCTGTCATAGATCCGTTAAATCAGATCAAATTTGGTATTAGAGCCATGTTTGGCTAAGATTGTAGGTTTGAATGCTAATGTGCTCCAAGCTTCAGAAAGGCGAAGGCAAGCTTGAAGAATTTAACCCCGAGATTGGAAGATGAAGAGTTCATCCACGAACACAGATGGCAGATCCAAACGATGGAAAAAGTTTGGAGCTTGATTAGAAGGGCTTTTAGAAGGATTTTATGGAGATGAAGACCATGGTTGAAGTCTTATTCTAGGAGAGGCAAGAAAAGATATAGAGACATGAAGCTTGTGTAGGTAAAGAAAAAAAACCAAGAGATGATCTTAAGCCTCTGAAGACACCTCCCTCTTCTCCTTCTCCTCCCTCTTCTCTATCTTCTCCTTCTTCTACTCATTTTATGCCTTTTAATCCTTTGAAGGGTGCACATAAGCCCAAAATTAAATTGGATGTAAAATTGGACTTACCAAAATATTATGGTGAATTAAATGCTGAAAAACTAGATGACTGGATTCAGCAGGTTGAAGACTATTGTAGAGTGCAAAACCTCTTAAATTATGCTCATAAAATCCAACTCGCTACTCTTCGGTTAGGGGGTACAGCTCTAACCTGGTGGGAGAGTAGTACTAGAGCAGAATTCTCCCAACATGGTAAAGTCAACCTATCCTAGACAAAATTTGTAAATGCTCTTAATAAACAATTCTATCCCTTAGGCTACATGCAACAGTTAATGATGAACTGGAAAATGTTTAGACAATTGAAAGGTTAATCCATTCAAGAGTACACTCATGAATTTTGTAAAAGGGCTATTGCATTAGATGTTCCTTTGTACACCTAGGATACTTTGTTGAAGTACATAGGACGAGTTCATTCCTATCTTAGACATTCAATTTTGGTTTTGTATCTCAATAACCTAGACAAAGTTTGTGTCCAAGCTACCCACTTAGAGTCTAGAGGTAAGGGATCATTCATTGATAAATTTGATAAAAAACCATCTACGTCTGAGGGGAAACATAAGGGTAAATACCAAGGTAAAGGAAAAGGAAAAAAGACAGCCATGGTAAAGAAAGAGGGTGAAAAACCCAGTTTTTCTCATTGTAAGAAAGATGGACATGATAAATCTAACTACTGGAAACTTCATCTAGAACTTAGGCCAAAGAGGTACGATGGAAACAAAGAGAAGCAGAAGACAATTTCTATAACACAACACGATCTTGGATCTTATTTCAAGGAAGAAACAAAGATAATTGTCGTCAGGATTCAAGGTAAAAAAAAAAGGTATATCTCTTGCATCTAAATCAAGTATTTTTGCAAGTACAAGAAAACAACCTAAAGTAGCTAAGCAAAGGAATGAACTTTTTCATATCTGTGTGATAACTAAACACACTAAGTTTGATACTTTATTTGACATGGGTTCATTATTTAATCTCATATCTAAAGAAGTTGTTAAAAAGATAAATCTAACTTCAACTCCTCATCCGAAGCCATACCCTTTGGGATGGGTTTATAATGATGCATAGTTACAAGTCACTAAACAATGTAAGCTTAACTTTGCAATTACTGCAAACTTTAAAGATGAGGTTATAGCAGATGTTGTACCTTTAGATATTTGCGAACTTGTGTTAGGAAGTCCATATTTGTACGACCATAAAGCTATCTTCTTTAGGGAGGAAAACAAGTATCACCTATTCAAGGATGGGATTCAATATATTATACGTGCACACAAAGTCAAAACTAATATTGCATTAGTTAATGTTGGTCAGATGAAAATATTAGTGAACTCCAGTAAAAAAATTGTGTTAATGCTTGTTAAGGCCAAAGAAGATGAAACATCTGATGTATTTAAAGGAAGTGATCCTAAACATAAGGCTGAACTAGTCAAAGTTGTTTCTGCTTATGATGACTTGTTTCAGGAACCAAAAGGATTGCCTCCTAAAAGAGATATTCAACATGAGATTCAATTGTAGTAGGATGTGCCACTACCTAATGTTGACATGTACTATTTGTTTGTCATGCAAAAAGAAGAAATCAAAAAGCAAGTTCAGGAGCTCGTCGACAAAGGAGTGATTCATCCAAGCACATCACCTTGTGGCTCTCTGATCGTTTTGGTTCCAACTTTAGGGAACTGGACAAAATTACCATCAAAAATAGGTATCTGCTTCCTAGAATTGATGACTTGCTTGATCAGCTTAAGCATGCAATTTACTTCTCTAAGTTAGATTTGTGAAGTTGTTATCATCAAATTAGAATTGTAGAGGATGATATTTGGAAAACTGCTTTCAAGACAAAACAAGGACTTTATGAATGGCTAGTTATGCCCTTCAGGCTTAACAATGCACCTGCCACATTCTTACGATTCATGAATGACATCTTCCATCCTTACATTGATGATTTTGTTATTGTATATCTTGATGATATCCTAGTTTTTAGCAAGTCTTGGGAAGACCATGTAAGTCATGTTAAAAAAGTTTTTGATGTACTAAGAAAAGAAAAACTCTATGTAAAGATGTCTAAATGCGAGTTTGCAAAGAAATCTCTTGTGTACTTAGGTTATATCATAGGGAATGGTCAATTGAAAGTTGACCGTGTGAAGGTCGAGGCAATTGTAAACAGGCCTAAGCCAAGTACTATAACTGAATTCATGAGTTTTTTGGGAGCTGTCCAGTACTAGAGGAAGTTTATTACAAACTTCTCCTTTATCGCATCACCATTGCATGCATTAACAAGTACAAAGATAAATTTTCAGTGGGGAGGACCACAATAGAAGGCCTTTGACACATTGAAGGAAAAGTTAAGCACAACACCCATCCTAGCTCTGCCATATTTGCACCAACCATTCGAGATCAAAAAAAATGTGAGTGGATTCGCCATGGGAGCAGTATTGACACAAGGAGGTAAGCTAATCTGTTACCACTCTAAAACTTTTTCTGGCACAGTAAGTAATTATCCAACTTATGATAAAGAACTATATGCATTAGTACATTGTGTTAAGAAATGGAAACATTATATAATGGGCAAAGAAACAGTAATCTAGACTGATCATCAACCATTGCAATATCTGCATTCACAAACTAAGTTGCAGCAAAGTAAGCATTTTTGGTGGATGGGATTTTTACAACAGTTTCACTTAGTCATTAAGTAAAAGAAAGGAGCCCATAAAAAAGTAGCAGGCATTCTCTCTAAACCTCTAGTTTCCAATGCTTTGATAATCCTTAAAAATAGTTCTATGATATATGCAAGTTTTGAAGAACAATATCCTACTAATGAAAATTTTAAGGATATCTATGCAACTCTAATCCAAGGCAAACAAGTAGAAGAAAAGGATTACTATGTGGATGATAAACTCTTGTATCACTTAGGGAAATTATGCATTCCAAAGAATGAACAAGCACATGTAGTCAGAGAGGCACACACATCGCTAATTCCAGGACATTTTGGGGTTAGTAAAACTTTGGCACAACTACAAAAATATTGCTACTGGCCTTGAATGCATGAAATTGTAACAAAATATATTAAGGGATGTGTGATGTGTGAAACTAGAAAACCAAGTAACAGGAAATTGGGGATGTACACACCTTTACCTGTACCATATCGTCCATGGGTAAGTGTTTCTATGGATTTTTTCGGGGGGTTACCTATGTCTAGGAATGGGAATGACTATTTGTATGTATTAGTTGATTGGTTCAACAAGATGTGTATTCTTATGCCATGTAAAAAGCAAGTCACTGTTGAACTGACAACTCATGTGTATTTTCAGTTTGTATGGGTTCACTTTGGGTTACCCACTTCACATGTTTCAGATCGAAATTCTTGATTCCTTGTGGAGTTTGGGTCAGTATTATGGGGACTTATGGATATTGTAGACACCTAAATTTGACCCTTTACATCAGGTCAAATTTATCCCTTTCCTTCATCCCCTTCATCAACATTAATTAAATTATTCATTTAATTAATATTGCCCCTTTTCCCTAATGTCCCTAAGGTATTTAATTTAATAAATTAAATACTTATACATTAGCCCACTTCATCTCTAAATTAAATAAATGCAATCAATTTATTTAATTTAGTCAATTATCCTTATCACTTTTAATTCATTATTTCTCTCTCCTTGTCACATCCTCCATAACCTTTCACTAAACTAGATTAATTTAATTAATCCTTCATTAAGATGTGCATATCCTTAATTAGGATTAATGTCACATCCTCCATAACTTGCCACTTGCCTCTAATTATCATTAATTAATCTAATCATCTGTTTGCACAATCCTAATCCTAATCACTTACCCCTTTTAACATGTCCTTAAGTCAACCTTCTTGGTACTTACTTTTTTTGGGTTGACCTCTTCCCCATGTGAATTAAAAATTCACACTTATTCCCCCCATGCATTTTTCTTCACCATGACATCTCATGTGTCACATTGTACCCATGGGACAAAGACACCTTCTAGAAGGAATCTTGTCTTACCCTTTGGTTTCTTCCAAAAAGTGAATTAAAAATTCACTTTTATTCTTCCAAGGCTTTCCTCTTCCCCATGTGATCATTGAGAGGTCACATCAGTCACATGCCAAGATACTTGCAAGTACCTTGGGACCACATGGCCTCTTCCATGTCATTTGTACCCCTTGCCATCTCACCTTGTCCTTTGGACAACTCACTGCCACATGTCTAGATGTGAGGGCTTGTGAGTCCTCAATTCACCACAACCCTCCATCTTGGCCATGATGGCTCAATCTTGACTGTTGAATTCTCTAGAGAATTCAACTTATCCTATAAATACCCCCTTTTTCTCATTAATTGAGTTAGTCATTACATGCATATCAAACTTTTGCTCTCAAGTCTCTCAAGCCACTTTTCCATTTTACATCTTCATTTTGCATTTCAATTAATTTGCATCACTTTGCCATCAAGGAGCACACACGTTATCAACCATCAAAGGGCCAACCAAGGGAAGCATGGATAAAGGTATATCAACTTGATTTTCATTTTTATCTTGTGTTTAACTTAGGCTAATCTTTAGAAGTGCTAGGTGTTTTGATGTTCTTGCATTGTATTTTTGCATTTTAGATTAACACAATTTTTCCCTTCACATTTCTAGCATGCCTGGTGGGACCCACATCACGAGCCTTTTCTATTAACAGTTGCTATTTTTTAGTTTTTTGCAGATTTTGACACAAAGGGGCGGCCTTGTCCACTGTTTGGGTGGCCCTGACCTAGCAATAGATTTTTCTGCCTCCATTTTTCCTCTGTTTCTGATTGTTTTGTTGTGCAGGATCATTGTTTGGGTGGCCTTGACCTGGAGGGGCAGCCCTGACCTAGTAGTAGATTTTTCTGCTGCTGTTTTTCTTTGTTTCTGACTATTTTACTATGTAGGATCACTGTTTGGGCGGCCCTGACCTAGCAGCATGTTTTTATGATGTTGTTTGCTACTGTTTCTAATTGTTTTGTTGTGCAGGATCACTGTTTGGGTGGCCCTGACCTAGTAGCAGATTTTTTTGCTACCATTTTTCTTTGTTTCTGACTATTTTACTGTGCAGGATCACTATTCGAGGGGCCCTAACCTAACAACATGTTTTTCTGTTGTTGTTTCTGATTTTTTTGCTGTGTAGGATCACTGTTTGGGTGGCCCTGACCTGGAGGGGCGGCCTGACCTAGCAGTAGATTTTTCTGCTACTATTTTTCTTTGTTTCTGACTATTTTATTGTGTAGGATCACTGTTTGGGTGGCCCTGACCTAACAATTGATTTTTCTGCTGCTGTTTGTTGTTGTTTTTCACCATTTTTTCCATTTTTCTGACTCTATTTTTTGCAGGATTCATGTTTGGGCAGCCCTGACCAAGGAAAAAATCCTTTTTTTATGACTGTTGGTTTGTTTTTCTAATAGTTGTTTCTTGCAGATTCAGAAAATCTGTGTGTCAAAGACAAAAAAAGAAACGAAACTACTAACAAGTGCTTTGCAAGTAGAAGAATCATGTTCAATTAGTCTTATCCTCTTGTTTTTCTTAAAATAGGAACATAGGACTAATTAAAGGGTCAATGAATCTGTTTGCCATGCTTGAAGTGAGTTATTGACATATCCAATCCCTTTGGGCCGTTTGGTGATCCTAGGTGAAGAGAAATCGTAGCTCACTTAGTCCTTTTTTATCCCTTTTTACATTTATTAGCGAGACCTGCTTGGGGATTTCATCACCCCCAGGGACGATTCCAACCACGTGTTACCGATGGGGTATAGAAAGGGGGGAGGTGAAAGCTGTACCTCAATCTAGTCACGTCGTGTATGGCGGAGCATCGAAACTAGGGTGATACCTAGATAGACGTGAAGGGTTGGTCTGAGCTCTCAATCTCTTGCTGGCTGCTCCCAACTCACACTTGTAGACGAGTTGGTGTTCATAGTTGTGCCCCACGTACTATGCGTATATCGGGGATGCCACTAGCAAACTTGTTAAGCCTAGATAAAAGACGATGTTGGCCATACCGTAACACTAAAATTAGGCTTGTGTTGCTTGAAGTGTCTTCTGATGAAAAACTAGTACTTGACAATCAGTTTTTGGTCTTTGTACTTGTTGTTTTCATCATTTTCCATCACTATTTTGACTAAGTTGGGATCAAACCAGTCTACGGAGGCATCCTTGTCCTAGAGGGATGGCCTTGTCCCCCTGTTTCCTAGTTGTTTGGCCAGTTTAAGTCCACAAAATTAGTTGTTTTCCTACTTGGGTGGCCCCAACCTCTGTTTAGGCGGCCCTAACCTGTAGGGGCGGCCCTGACCTCAACTTGGGTGGCCTTGACCTAGAAAGGCGGCCCTCACCTTCAAAATAATCATTTTCAGCTCTTGTTCGTTAGTTGTTCACTCATTCTGGCAACCTGTTTCCTTGTTTGGGGTACCTAACCATCCATCCCGATCATTCGCCTATCCATTCTGGGTATCCATTTGCTTGTTTCGAGAATCGTTATCCAGCTGTTTGGCCTATTTTAAGTCAAAATTTGATCAAATCTTCCTTTTTTGGGTGGCCCTGACCTCAAGGGGCAGCCTTGACCTCTATTTGGGTGGCCCTAACCTCAAGGGGTGGCCCTGACCTCCAAAACAACCTTTTCGGGACCCCGATCAATAATTTTTGGAGTTGTTCCTCATCATTATCTATTTGGGCATCCTTTCCCTTCCAAAGGGGCGACCTTACCCTATAAAGGGGCATCCCTGACCTCTATTTGGGCGGTCTTGACCTCAAGGGGTGACCCTACCCTCCGTAACAGCCTTTTCAGGAAACCGTTCAGCTATTTTTGTAGTTGTTATTCATCGTTATCTATTTGGGTGGACTTTCCATTCCAAATGGGTGGCCTTTCCCTAAAAAGGGGTGGCCCTGACCTCAAGGGGCAGCCTTGCCCTCCAAAACAGCCTTTTTCGAGACCCCGTTTAGCTATTTTTAAGTTGTTCCTCATCATTATCTATTTGGGCGGCCTTGTCTTTTCAAAGGGGTGGCCTTTCTCTACTAAGGGGCGACCCTGATCTTTATTTGGGCAGCCCTGACCTCAAGGGACGACATTGACCTTCGAAACAACCTTTTAGGGGACCCCGTTCAGCTATTTTTGGAGTTGTTCTTCATCATTATCTATTTGGGCGGTCCTCACCTCAAGGGGCGGCCCTGCCCTCCAAAACAACATTTTTTGGGACCCATTCGTTAGCCATTACCTTGTTCTGGGAAGTTGTTGCCCATGCTGACAACTTGTTTTCCCATTCATTAGCCATTACCCTATTTTGGGAAGTTGTTGCCCATGCTGACAACCTCTTTTCCCATTTGGATTGTTGTTCCCTTGTCTAGAGAACCTATTTACCCAAGCCAACCATCCATCCATCTATTTTGAGTATCCATTTGCTCGTTTCGAGCAATCATTCCCCCTTTTTGACCAACTATCCACTTGTTCCGGGGAGGCGTTCATCCGTCTGACAACCAACCTGTTTCCCCATTCTGAGTGTTGTTCCCTTGTCCAGATTACCTTTTTTTCCAAGCAAACCATCCATTCGTCTATTATGAGTATCCATTTTTCTTGTTCCGAGCAATCATTCCCTCTTTCCGACTAGCTATTCGCCCATTCTGGGAAGCTGTTCACCCACTCCAAGAAGTCATTCACCCATTCTGAGTTTCATTCTCCTACTTCAGGCATCTGTTCACCCATTTCAAGTGTCGACCATTTTGAATATCTACTCCTGTTGCATCCCATCATCTGAATCTAAGCTTTAATCCAATATCCCAACTTGAGCTTTAGTCTACCCACATCTTCTTCCAATCCATCCTATTTATCATTCCATCGTCTATTCCCCTCCATCTGCTCAATCCATATCTGTGTTGTATCCATCATGAATCCTTATCCTCCTCTCGCACGACCAATAATAGTAGTCAAGGGGAATCCTAACTACGTTGACGATGATAATGAAATTATTGTTGATCATGAAGAGTGTTATATAGATCCCCTTCATGATGTCATTTCTAGCAAGCTCTCTACAATCACCTCCCAAAATTCTACTACTTCTTCTAACTATCCCACCATGCCTTCATCTGCATATAATAATTGTCCTTATGCTACCCTTGACAAGGGATATCCACCATCCTCACCATCAACATATTCATCATGTCCTCCCTCTCAACCTCTATCCTACCCAACATCCATATCATCTTCTCCTTATCATCATCAACAATCCCAATACCTCTACCTTAATCCCACATCCCAATCTTCCCATCCTAATCCAACACCCACACCTTCCTATCATAATCCACCATCCCAATATTTATCTTATCCTAATCCATCATCTCAATCTTCTTATCCTAATCCATCATCCATATCCTTCTATGACAATCCACCATCCATGTCCTCCTATGGTACTTCCCCACCTCAATCTTCCTGTTCTAATCCAAAAACCACACCTTCCTATCATAATCCCCCACCCCAATATCCCTACCTTAATCCAACCTCCACATATTGCTATCCTAATCCATCACCCACATCTTCCTACTATCACTCACCATCTCAATCTCCCCAACCTAAACCAACATCTACATACCCCTATCTTAATTCATCATCTGCATCATCTTGCATCACTCCCCCTTTCACCGCATTATATCTTAATCTTCCCACCACTCCTAGTCCTCCATCTAATTCCACCCACTCATCTAATCATAATCCTCCATCTAATCCTCCAATCCCTAACCTTAATCCCCCATCTCCTCCTAGTCCTCCATCTAATCCTCCAATCCCTAACCCTAATGCTCCATCTAATCCCATCCCCACGTCTAATCCTAATCCACCAATCCCTAATTCTAATCCTCCATCCATCTGTGATCCTCCATCCATTCCCATCACTCTACCTAATCCTGCATCTCTTCCAAATGTCGCCCAAGGACTCATGACAAAAGAGACACCATGCCCTTCAACTCTACCATGTATGGTCACAAGTGATGAGGCTCTCCTCCGTCCTACACCTATCCCTCCCATCAACATTCCTGACACCATCCAAATAGTTGAGCTGGTCAAACCCATCGAATCCATTGAATCCCCATCTTCTATTACTAGAACCACCCAATCCCCTCCTCCCAGTCCTAATATTCACAAACTTCAATCCCATGACCTTCATACATCCTCCATCCTTCCATCTCCAACACTTGAGGAGTCCCTCCAACACTCCTCCCCCATCATGCCTCCTACACAAGATGAGCCATGCCAAGAGATCGATCCAAAGCCTGTAGACATATCCCCTCCCCCAAGTCAAAATCCTACCATCTTGTCTACTCCATCACAACAACATAGTCTTGCATCCCTCCCATCTCACGATTCCTATCCTCAACCAAGTCATGATCTTACCATCCCATCCACCCCATCTCAAGATCGCACTAGCTCATCCACTCCATCCCATGATCCCTTTTTCATTCAAGATCCAATCAATCCATCTCATTAGCCCTTATCATCCACAACCATAAATCTAGATCCTATCATACTCCCTAATTCCTCTCCCAATCAAGATGCGGCTATCTCCTCATCTCCATTGCACAATCCTCCATCACTGCTTAGCTCCGTCATCCCACTGCCACTATTATATCACCTTGGTAACATTACACTCTTCCATGGTGGTCTTCTTGCAGGAGAAAAACAAAGTATATGCACCACCCTTCCTCCTCCACCTACTAATGGACCCACATCATGTTTTCAAAATAATAAGCATCCCACCATAGATCACATGCTCAAGAACATGAACTATCAAGGCCAAGGTTTAGGCCTTCATGAGCAAGGTATGTTAGAGCCCATTCAGGTCAAAGAACATCCAGGCATGCATGGTCTTGGATATATCTCCCAAGAATCACAATAAAAAATTGTTGGTACAACCTCCACCCATGCTAAGCAAACCTCTTCCAAAGGAATGAAAAGCACTTCCCATCGCTCTATCAAATCCTTTGTCGCTATCCCCCCTCCTCCATCATATTACCTCAAAATAATTGTCCATCTTCCTCCTTCATCCTCTAAGTCCATTTTGGGTCATTATGTCCCTCCATCCACCATCACTCATCCTCCATCTATTACATCTATGTTGGGCCCTTACATTCCAAATTCACCTCCTCCATCTCATCCTATATGCCCTTTCCTCCATCCACGACCTATCCCTTGTGCACAACATAAAAATCCAAAATTCATAATTCCTAATCAGGATCAACAAAGGCACCCTTCCATGCATGATATCTTGCATCCTCCACCCACACACCATCATCAAAATCTTATGCCTATTAATCCATCCACGTCCACTCCACATCCTCCATCTCCCCATACCCATCCCATTTCTACTAAAAGCGCTTTGGATGCCAAAGAAAAAATGTATAAATCCAAACATCCACATGAATCTAAAGCTCCTCATGTCCCCTTCAAAAGACATGATAAAAAGCAATTCCAACATCCAAATCAATCCAAATGGCCACAAAGGCCCACTAAATAAAAAATAAAAACCATGTGGATTCCCAAGAAAAAAGAGGTCATGCCTTCAAATGAGAAATCCCTAATTCCATCCAAACTTGCTAATCCTGATGCTAATCATTTGCATCCTCCATCTCCTAAATCTATTTTGGGTCCTTATGTCCCAAAATTCACTATCCCAATGCCTCCATTATCACCAAATTCTCCAACCATCAACCATCCTATCATTTCACATCCACCACATGTGCCAATGTTGGTCCTCAACACCTTCCCCCATCATACATCCAATCCATCATTCCATCCATATACCTTCCAATATCCCATCCATTATACCACCTATCTCCCCCATCAAATCCCTTTAATCTATCCTCTTGCATAATCCATCCATTCTAATAAGATTGTACCCACATCCGAATAGTCACTTCAAATATGGGCTCTTATTACCTCATATAGAACTTGATTCTTGAGTCCTTCATCCCTCCAGTTTGTCATATTTCTTCCAAATCCATATCCTCATCCCTCTCCATCTGCATCCTAGTCCAAAAAGTCAGAAAAAATCAAAAAAATGAGACAAAACATAAAAAAGAGGAAAAGCATAAAAAAGTGAAGAAAAAAAATAGTAAAGAGAAAATCATTCGTGCAATGGTAAAAACTTGGCAAACAAGCACCTTGGATAAGTACCATGATGAAAACCTGGCAAACATGCATCATGCGTAAATCCCACATCCAGTCTACTTCCACATTTGGGGGCAACATCCCCTTATGCATTCCTTTCCTCCATCTCATACGCATCCTATCCATCATATCCCATTTATCATAGTCCCTCCATCTTCCTTCTGATCTTGATAAAGACCGGGGCACATTTATATACATGCTTTGGACATCTCTTGGCATATTTTCCCCTCATCCACTATCATTTTCCTTATCCTCCCCATCTACTTTTTTGATCCATGCATATTATCTACATCCATCTAACTTCCTCATCCATCACATCCTACCACCATCCATCTCCCTCCCTTATCTACATATCCTACCCATGTCCATCTTACTCCCTTATCCACCCATCCTATTATCCCCCTTGCCTCGTCACGCATGACACATCTAGAATGGGGGCATCTCCTTATTTGCAATAGAGTCCTTGGAGACATCATCCATCCATCCATCCAATAATCCCTTCCATCTACCCAATCCTTATCTTCCTATCCTCTCATCGATAAGTCCTTTTTCATCCTTCCATCCTTATCTCACCATCCTACCCATCTCCCTATCCATCTTCCCAAATCCTTATCCCTCTATCCACCTATCCTAACATCTTTCTATTTCCCCATCTTTATCAATCCATCCATTTTCCTCCTCTCTCATAATCCCTTGTCATTGCTATCTAGCTACAGGATACCACCACGTAATCCAATGCCATCCATCCTACTATCTCCTCACTTTTCATCCCTTGTCCATCCATTGTCTCATCCTGCCACTTCATCTTTCGATAATTTGGATAACTATCCCCTCCCTGAGCTTCACATAATCCAAATCCTACACATATCCACCACCCTATCCACATGGCCTATCCTGGCTCATCATATCCACTCCATCCTTTTATCCATTTATCTTGGTCATCTCATCATCCCTATCCATTGTATTTCATTGGTCTCTTGTCGAACTACGTTGTCCCTGTGCTTTCACGTAGGCAGGGTCGATCATTTGATCCACCCCCGGGGCTCTGTCTTTTCCATGTCTTGTCATCGTCCATCATCTGTCTTTGGCCTTGTGTCGAACTATATTGCCCCTACGCTTTCACGTAGGCAAGGTCGATCATTTGATCTGCCCCTGATGTTCTGTCTTTTGTCTATCTTGTCATATTTTGTCATTTTTCTTTGACCTTGTGTCAAACTACGTTGCCCCTGTGCTTTCACATAGGTAAGTTCAATCATTTAATCCATCCTGTGGGAATTTTTCCATCAAGGTCTTCATTTTCCTCTTTCCACTTTTATCCATGGTCTTTTGTCGAACTACGAGGGCTCTGCGCTTTCATGTAGGCAAGGCTAATCTTGGATCAACCCTCGAGCCCCTAGGTCTTTAGGGTGTGTCAGTCTTGTGTCCCCTACGTCTTTAGGGTTTTGTTGTCTTATGTCTTGTCATCCTATCATCCTGTCGTCTTGTCGTGTCATCAATTATGTCCCTATCCTAGCTAGTACTTCCCAAACAAAGGTCATTTGTATCATGAGATCCAATCAGTTTCAGATATCCTGCGTCATGTCGATCAACCAATCTATCCTCCATCTTTGGTCTCAACAAGATGTATCCTTCCTAACAGACCGCATCAGCCTCATCCATCATCTTGATCCTATGGCAAAGGATGTTTTGAATTTGATTGTTATCTTTGATGCTTTTGACATTTTGTTTATAATTTGAGCTCCCTATCATCACTTGTTAAGGCTGCTATGATCTCTCATATTATGGTGTGTTTTGACTAGTTAACATATGGGTCTATCTTGATTTTTCTTTTGTTTTATGTCTTCTTGGTTTTCCCACATAGTACCCACCAAGACCCCTGAGGTCTTGTGTTACGTTGGGGCATCCTTTTGTGCTTGTGGTTATCTCAATACATGGCCTGACCAAAGTCATCATGAATTTGGGGTATTGGGATAGTCTTCTTGTTTATTGTGTTTGTTTATGCATTAGACACTAATCCACCTTGGCTCCACATACCATGGTATCTAGTGTCTTATGCTACAACAAAAATTAGTGCTCCAAAAATGGAAACTTGCATCTTCCATTGTATTGCATCTTTACCTCCATCATCTTCATCTTGCATCTCCATCCAGTACTAATCCATTTCATCTAGCACAAATCATCTAATCGCATCCTTGGTCTTGTTCTTAGCCATGCTACAAGCCTTGACCCACCAAAAATCTTATCATCATCATCATCATCATCATCAGTGGGATGTATCCTTCCCTCATCAACAAAACTCTTATCAGGATGTATCTTTCCATATCCTTGTGTTGTTTAGGGATGTATCGTTCCCTTATCAACAACACTCCATCAATCCTCCATCCATCCTGGCTTGCAGCTTGACTGGGGCACCATCATATTTGTCGTATAATCCATTTTTTCTTGCCTTTATCTCTTCATATCATCATACTCTCTCATCCATCATTTTGCATCATCTTCCCCATCTACCTTTGCATTATCTCATCCATTTCGAGAGCACATCCATGTTCTCTTAACCTCGCATGTCCTCTCGAGGGGGGCATCCTCAATCCCCAATCTTCATCTTCACTCCCATCATTGTTCCTCCTAGTCACTCCTTGAATGACTGGGGCATCTTCATTGATCTAACCATCTTCTTCTAAGTGCTATATTTTAATTTTCTTTGAAATGATGCTACTTCATAACACCATCTCAAAGAGGGGCAAAATGTAGACACCTAAATTTGACCCTTTACATAAGGTAAAATTTATCCCTTTCCTTCATCCCCTTCATCAACGTTAATTAAATTATTCATTTAATTAATATTGCCCCTTTTCCCTAACATCCCTAAGGTATTTAATTTAATCAATTAAATACTTTTTACATTATCCCACTTCATCTCTAAATTAAGTAAATGCAATCAATTTATTTAATTTAGTCAATTATCCTTATCACTTTTAATTCATTCTTTCTCTCTCCTTGTCACATCCTCCATAACCTTTCACTAAACTGGATTAATTTAATTAATCCTTCATTAAGATGTGCATATCCTTAATTAGGATTAATGTCACATCCTCCATAACTTGCCACTTGCCTCTAATCATCATTAATTAATCTAATCATTTGTTTGCACAATCCTAATCCTAATCACTTACCCCTTTTAACATGTCCTTAAGTCAACCTTCTTGGTACTTACCTTTTTTGGGTTGACCTCTTCCCCATGTGAATTAAAAATTCACACTTATTGCCCCATGCATTTGTCTTCCCCATGAAATCTCATGTGTCACATCGTACCCATAGGACAAAGACACCTTCTAGAAGGAATCTTGTCTTACCCTTTGTTTTCTTCCAAAAAGTGAATTAAAAATTCACTTTTATTCCTCGAAGGCTTTCCTCTTCCCCATGTGATCATTGAGAGGTCACATCAGTCACATGCCAAGGTACTTGCAAGTACCTTGGGACCACATGGACTCTTCCATTTCATTTGTACCCCTTGCCATCTCACCTTGTCCTTTGGACAACTCACCGCCACATGTCTAGATGTGAGGGCTTGTGAGTCCTCAACTCACCACAACCCTCCATCTTGGCCATGATGGCTCAATCTTGACCATTGAATTCTCTAGAGAATTAAAATTCTCCTATAAATACCCCATTTTTCTCATTAATTGAGTTAGTCATTACATGCATATCAAACTTTTGCTCTCAAGTCTCTCAAGCCACTTTTCCATTTTACATCTTCATTTTGCATTTCAATCACTTTGCATCACTTTTCCATCAAGGAGCACACATGTTATCAACCATCAAAGGGCCAACCAAGGGAAGCATGGATAAAGGTATATAAACTTTATTTTCATTTTTATCTTGTGTTTAACTTAGGCTAATCTTTTGAAGTGTTAGGTGTTTTCATGTTCTTGCATTGTATTTTTGCATTTTAGATTAACACAATTTTCCCCTTCATAGATACTAAACTGAAGAAGAGTACAACCTTCCATCCAAAAACTGATTGAAAAATAGAGGTAGTCAATAGGATAGTTGTGCATCTACTCAAAGGATATTGCAGCAAGCATTCTAAGTTGTGGGATGAAATTCTTTATTATGTGCAACATGCCTACAACCATGCAGCCCATTCTTCTACAATGCGGTCTCCTTTTGAGACTTGTTTCAGATACTTGCCAAAGACACCAATGGACTTCACTTTTGGAACAAATGATGTTGAATATGGATTCCTTGATGCAAAAAGGGGTTTAAAGTTCATCCAAAAGGTCTAAGCAGTTCATCAGGCAATAAAAACACAATTGGAAAATAGTCAAGCAAAGTACAAGGCTCGCCATGACAAGCATCACAACGATCATCATTTCCAAGTTGGAGATAGAGTTTGGTTACACATAAGAAAGGAAATAATGCAAGGTGAAGGAAGGAAGCTCAAGCCGATCAGATATGGTCCATTCAAGATTCTGGAAAAGATTGGCACCAATTCCTTCTGCCTTAATCTTCCTCCATACATGCAAATTTACTCGGTAGTCAATGTTGAGAACTTGAATTTGTACAAACCTTCGATGATACTAGATGAGGAGGCTGAAGTGCAAGTTCTATCAATTGACGACCTTTCACCAAAGTACATGTCAGAGTTGCCTGAAGACATCATCCTAGATAGGAACACCAAGACTTCATGAAGAGGAGCAGTTGAATACCTCTGAGTGGGGCTAAAAGGGATGCATCCAACCAAGGAAAAGTGGATGGAGATTGGTAAAGTGAGGGAAATTTACCCTCACTTACTTTTCGAGTAACCAACTTTCAGAGGTCCAAAATCTCTCCAGTCGGGAGGACTGGGCCAGAGGACTTTTCATCAAATTTTGAAATTCTCCATTTTTCTCCAATTTTGGTATCATTACAAAGTGCTTGGGATCCTAACTCCAATGCAACTTGAATGGAGTCAATCGGAGTCTTGGAGCTCAAGATATTTATGGTCAAACTTCTGGTCAACTTCTAGACCTAGGCCAAAAAAAGGGCAAAAATCAAAGTCATAAAAATTGGTCAAATTCAACACCATTATGTAGTGCTCATCATCACGATTCTGACAGAGTTCGTTTCATGGAAAACAGAGTCTGTATGGCGAAGTTACGAAAGGTCAAAGATTGGGTCAAAATTGCCCCGACGACGTCAGTGCCTAGTCAGCTCAATGACCAATCAGCCCCTAACACATGGCATCACATGGAAATAATATTATTTTAATAAAGAAAAAAACCAAAAAAAAGGAGAAAAATTAAATATATATAAAAATATATATGGTGGGTCCCACCCAACCAAGGGAGGCAACCCACATTAAGTGGGCACCACCCATGGTATGGGGGGCGACCCACATTAAGTGGGGCACCGCCCATGGTATGGGGGGTGACCCACATAAAGTGGGATGCCACCTAAGGTATAGGGGCAACCCACCTTATATGGGAGCCTCCCTTGCCTTTAGGGGTAAGAATTTAAAAGGAGGAGAGGGTGGTGGGACCACCACCCACCATCTTCTCTAAAAGGGATTCAATTTGATTTTTTCAAAGCCTTAGAATAAGGCTAAATCCTTTCTTTTAGTGGCCTAATATACCATGGGTTAAGGAGCCTAATATATTCTCTTTATATAGGAATATTAGGAATATTATTCCTAAATTAAGGGGCCAAATTAAACCTTACATAAAAATATCCCCTAAATAATAGAGAATAAATCCAATCGTAGCCATTCAAATGGAAAATAAATTATTTTGAGGGGATATTATCCTTCCGAAAATCATTAAAGGAGGATATTATTGAAGTTTTCTCTATGTAAGGGAGATTGGGTAGTTAATTGGTTTTACACCAATTTTGGCATAAAATGTAATATAAAAAGGGGTAGAATGGGGGGTGTGAAGTAAGTGATTTTGGAAGAACATTGCAAGTGTGAGAGTTGCTTTCCTTGGAGAAATTATTGTATTTCCGTGCTTTTGGAGAATTTTGTTTCCATGCACTTTGGAAGTGCATTTGAAAATTTCTTTGTAAGCCAAAAGGAGGTTCTACCGACGAATGTAACCAAATTTCTGGAGGAATAATTGGATTGGTCCACTCATTGGAGAGGGGCCCAGAGATGTAGTCATTTTAAATGAAGAGCTCTGTTATCAATTTCATTTGCACTCTCTTTCTCTCTCTCATTTTGTTCTTTCTTTAATCTCTTTGTAATTTTTTTAATTTAATTTCGTTAAGAGTTAATTTTAATTAAGCACTTTTGGATTGTAATTAAGAATTCTAAGCATCTATCATAGATCCGTTAAATCAGATCATTCACAACCTCCACCCTCTAGTTCAAAGAATCATAGGAACCACCTTGCGCATGAGCACAAGCATCAGAAAAAGGTTCTCTTGGCTTAGCAAGATGCCTTACAGAGGAAGGAAGATGAGATGACCGCCCCTATATCAAGGCCTCCTATCGTGTCCTCCTCTCCCCTCCCATCTATTTCCATTCAAACCAACTTTGTATCACTTTCGACTCCTGGTGCAAGTGAAAATGCACCTAACCCCAGAAAGGTGCAAGTGTTCATTTCTCCTTCGGTGGAGCCACCTTTGTTAAAATTTGTTCCAGATGTCTCACCTTTCTCGAAGCCCATAGATATGACTAACACCTCTGTATTATCTATTGTGGTTCTTTCTTCCCCATCTTCCTCTGCCCTTCTTGCCTTGTCTATGGGGAGTTCACCTCCCTCAATGAAGCAAAAGGTAGAGAATGGTCCTTCGAGCAACAAAAGACGTAGGCAGAGCCCACCTTCTCTGAAAGATGGCCCTACGCTAAGTTGTTCTATCCTAGTAATGGAACCAATCTCTACTTCTCCTGAGTTTGTCACCGCTCTCAAATCACTCGGTGAGCTTAGTGGTGAACCTCGGGCACAATCTCCACCATCCATTGAGGTAAAACATGGCACTGTTTTTAAGTGCATGTTTTATTTGATGGATGAAGTTATGACCTTATCAGTAATCTTCACGAAGTCGTTGAACTTAGACCCATAAGAGCTGAGTGAAGGAGACCTTGCGGGTCCCTCTTCCTTAGCCCTTGTTGTAAGAGGGTCGAAAGCTCCTCCCCTTAAAATTCTAGAACTAAAAGCTCATCCTCCTTCCCCTTACAATGATCTATAGTGGGAAGTGGATGACCTCTTGGTTGATCATTGTTAGGGGGAGGCCTCTTCTTTATCTTTAGATTAGGTGTGTGTATGGGTTGTGATTTGTTTCCCCCATAATCATGCTATTTGTACCCAAATGACCCTCGTCACCCCTGTTGGTGCTTGGATATAGCTGTGGTGTCTATGTTGTAAACCTTCTTCTATTTGTATCATAATTCTTCCATGTTTGTGATTGACTTTCAGCAAATTGGGGATGATGCAAAGCATTGGGAGCATTTAGGCTTCCCTTCCATGTTGACCCAATTTTTTATTTTTACTTTGTCTGCTCGTGCATTCTTCACATGGCCTGGTATAGTAGGGGGTTGATGACAATTCATTTATATACTATTATTATACTTATATATATTTATGAGCAAATTTGACCCTAAAATATCAGGCTACCCCTGTGCCCTTTGTTCATGTTCTCTCTCCTTTTTCATTTTTCCTTTATCTTTCTCTTCTTTTCTTGAGTTGTCCCTCTCATGTGTGACAATGTCACCTCTACATCACTTTGATCTTCAGAAAATGCATTTGTTGCCAACGAATATTTTCTCAAGAATCTTCACACATTTCTTTGTAAGAATTGCATTCTCAACTTGAAACCCTAATGGATCACGTTTCCTTCATCATGGGTTCATAAAGAAAGAAATTGGGAACCTTCCTCTGAAGTGGGAACAACTTTGATCTTCCCCTCGTATGGGTGAATATTCTTCATTTTGAATTCCTTGATGAATGGACACCTTTCATAAGGATTCCTTGATGATGAATCGATTCAAGAAAGAGAATACCAAATTTCGAACAACGCATCCCTTAAGTAAACCCCTTGCTATCTTAAAGGGTTCTTGAGAGACACTCTTTGAATTTTTTTTTATCTCAAATGGATTTTATGGCATTTAGATTGGGGGCAACCTAACTAGACCTATTTCATATATTTTCATCTAGCTTGGGGGTAACCTGACTAGACCTCACTTTTCAAACAATGTGTCCCTTGAGTGGACCCTTCCTCCTTTTGAAGGGTTCCCGACGGAGCCCTTTAAAATTTTTCCAACTTGTTGATGGTTTGCATGACTGTCTGCTTACTCGCTTGTGTGGTTGCTTCCTAACATGTTCTATCTGCGAGTAAACATTTTGCTTCATGGGTGCACCTGTGAAGCTATTTTTTGACTATGCAAACTCTACTTTCCTAGGTCTCCTTCATCCGAGAGATATTGGGATACACCTTCCTTGCAAATTTGTGGGCCTGTAAGGTTCTTACTTCTTGGGTTTCCTTCATGCGAGAGATCTTGGGAAACACCTTCCTTGCAGGTCTATGAGCTTGTAATGCGCTTACTTCTTGGGGATTTCTTCATGCAAGAGATCTTGGGGGTTGCCTCCTTGTAGGTCTATGGGCCTATAAGATTCTTTCTTTTTTCATCTTCATAGTTTTGTGTGGCTATGAAGTCCTTTCCCTATCCTGCACTCTCAGGTTCTCGCAATCATAGTTTTCTTCCTTGACAGTTCAAGTATACATTTCTAACTCTACTACTTCTTTGATCTACTTTATCGAAGAACTCATCAGTATTCATGCTCACTAAAGTGGGGGAAAAATTTATAGGAGAAAATTTGAACCCTTATGTAACTTCCCATTTTACACATCCTTACCTTAGAAAACCAAATCTAAAGGAGAAATTCCACATAATCCCACTGCATTCATTCCACTTGGTGTTCATTTTGTGTGTCAACAGAGGAATAAATTTCGGGGATGCCCATGTGGCATGTAGACGTCTACATGGCACGCTTATGTCCTTGGCAGATTCCTGTGTCTGGAGCCTGTAGAGGCGTTACACTTCCCATTGGAAGTCAAATTGTAACGCCCTATTCGATGAACTAACCTTAATATGGTAGATGTCTACATGGAATTCTTATGTCCCTAGTAGATTCTCATGTCTAGATCCTACAGAGGCATTACACATCCCATTGGAAGTCAAATTATAACACCCTCTTCAATGAACCGACCTGGATATGGTCATTTTTCTTCATCTCTACTTCGAATTCACTCTTTCTTCATTCATTCTAGACTCTAAGCATTCAATCCATCACTCTCAAGTAGCACTTTTCACTCCATAGTAGCAACATCAACTTTGTCAACTCCGTAGAGCACATGTGAAAGAAACACCATTGTAGCAGAGGCTTGAGTCCTCTTATTTTCTCCCTCATTAGCTAGTGAACTCTTGGTGGAGGTGGTACGATTTCTACTCCTCTCCTCTATGATTTGGTTGAGTAGCATAACACTATTTTGTATTGCTTTAGTGTTTTCTACTTCATTTATTGCTTTATCATACTCTTCTCCATTATCATCATCTTGGTTGTCCATGGAGGTGGAAACACCAAAATGGGGGTATGACTGAGGCAGACCCCTATACAACTCCCCAACCACTTTCCTCTCTCTTGTGTGTAGGTGGAAGTATTCTTGGAGCTATCTAGCAAATGAGCATCTTTGTGAGATCACTATTATCATCCTTACTCTTGCATATTCACTTTATCATATTCGTGTGTATATTATTTACTTCATAGTGTTATTTTGGCCCTTCGAAAGTAACTAGTTGGGTTGCTAGTCTATTTTATCAAGTCCAACCTTGTCTCTTTAGTCCTCTAGTCATATGGATTCCAGTGCACCAGAGAGACACCAATGTGTTGCGTTGTTGTCCCAAAGCCATGCTTTTTTCCTCAAGCAAAGAGCTCCCTGAGACTCAATGTTGACCCTAAAAATTGACTTGCCTAGCCCCATTTCAAGTCTTGGGTCTGTAGAGTGATCAAGGTACCTTATAGTCCTCATCATTCTTGTCCCTCATTTCCTAAAACTCCCTTAAACTGAGGTAATTTAGGGCATCCTTCTACTCTTGGCCCTCCATGACCTAGGGCCTTGACATGGTTGGTCCCCCTCTCCTACATCAATATACACATATATTGATATATCTGTATGGATATTTTTTTTTTTCACACATACATGTATACATATGTACATATGTATATATCTTATATATATACATTTTATTGTACAATCAAATACACATGCAATTACTATCTTATTGATAGTAAATATACATGTGATGTATATATACATATATACATACATTTTTCCTTTGATAACATCATGCTCATAAGCAACTCATTCATAAACGTGCTAGGTACATCTACCTATGTACTCTCATGTACGCATTACTTCATGCATATTGTATATCATTGACATGCATATGTATACATATATATACATTCAATGTATGTTCACCTCATCCATTAAGCATAGTAATATAAAGAAGAAACCCATAAACTCCAAACACATAAACATCATCCACGAATGAACTCAATAGTAATCAAAATCCTTACTTATGAAAACACGTCATACTAAAGGATTCCTTACCAATTCCCAACATTATGGCTAGAATCAACCATTCTACTATGAGTGTGTGTATAATCTTAGTTAAGTTTCATTACTGTTTACCTGAGCGATACTTCCCCTCGCTCCTAGAGGATTGAATATGAACCTGCATACAACTTAACACATTCCCATGGTACTTAGTTGTTCATAAAAACAATCATTTACATAATAATTTTCCATAGTTATAATATCTAATTCAATAACCATTCATTTCCATATATTCATTTCATCATATAACAGTAAATGAAATAACTTTCATTCATAACTCATTGATAACAAAGTGCAAGCTTATATATTTCAAATTAGAAGTCCAAATACATTCACACATGCAATAATTTACCCTAGCATAGTAATAGGTAAACAAAAAATGGGGTGTGACACCCTTGCCCAACAAGATTGAGGGCATCCATACAATCCTCATTGACTCCTCTCAAAACTACTAACTTGAGGGATTCTTCAAATAGCTTGTTCTGTGGGTTTTTCTTCAAGGAGAATTGGAATCTCTCCACATAATCCTTTAATGGCTCATCCTCCTTCTATGAAATTTTGAAAATTTCATATCTCCTATCAAGTCCTCTACAATAGTCTTGGTATTTTTCCAAGAATAGTGTTTCATGGTATCTCAATCTAGAATAACATCCTTGCCTAATCCCATAAACCATCTCAAGGCAGCATATTTTAGAGTGGTAGGAAAGAGCTTGAGCCTATGAGAATCAGAGGTATATTCATAGCTCCTACATAGTAAATCAAACTCAAACATAAATGTGTCTAGCTATTCAATCACCAAACCATAAAAGACTGGTAATGCTAAAGGAGGAATATTCTTCAATATAGTAGCCCTTTCTTGGTTGGTGATTGGGAACTTAAAGGTCACATGTTCAAGTGGATTATCCATTGCCGCATCACCCATGGCTTGGTATGTCCCCTCTGTGGGTGTAGTAGATATTGGTGAAAGGGAAGATTCTTATTTAGTAGTACCTCATTCTGATTAATATAGTCACCAATATCTTCTCTAGCTTGTTGGCTTGTTGAGGGGAGGAACCTTCCCAATGTGTCTCTTTGCTTTTGCATATAATAGGTAGAAATTTTTATAGCAATGACTCCTACACAATGTTAGTATAATTTTTTGGTATTTGATAAATTTAAACCTAATAGTCCTAATGTTGAAAAAAAAGTGTAAACTATAAAATCTTGGAAAAACAAGTCTATGAAAATAGAACCATCCCCAAAAATGATGCCAAAAATGTAAAGTCCCTTCTAATGCCTAATAAACTTGGTGGAAATCACATAATGGAAATCACATAATTCAGGGGAAAACCTAGCTGAATAGTCCACTTGACATTGAAAATAATTTTATTAAATTATCGACTAGGGCTAGTAGAATTGTGATGGTACTAGCAATGTATGTGCTTCCAAAGACCAGAGGTTACCTTAATTATTCTAGTGAAGGTAGTATACTTTCTGGAAAATCATAAAAACACATAATAGTGAAAGAAGTAAAGCTAGTGCTTTGGCTACGGGTACCTACAACATAGCCTGCAACTAAACTATTGTTAACAGGTAAAATCCTGAAACTAACTAGAAACTGGTAACTGAACTTATTCTACACTCTAGAGCACTAAAATTTAAATGAATGCAATCATGAACATGAACAAACATTATTGATAACTTGATATAATAATCTATCTTAATTTATTATGTAATTATGAAGTAACTACTAATAGAAATAAAGACTAGAAATGTAGTGAAGGATAGTACCTTGAGTGGACCTTGCTCAGGTGGTTGTCTTGACTTAAACTAAACCAAATATAAATCCTCAGATTCACTCAATCATATCAACTCAAGATCATTCATTACACATTCCAAAATATCACATGAAATCTTGCTCAAATATTATATTCAAGAAAACCATGTTTGAACAATCAACATGATTTTGTATTAACAACTAGAAACTGAAAAGTGTTTGATAGCAAAATCCACAACTAAAAGAATAATCAAATTTCTATGCTAAAGACTCAACCACCAGCTATATACATGCATAGGGGAGTTTATTTAGAACACAACTCTAAACTGAAACCATTAATTACAACTTCCTAGATATCAAAGCATAATTAAGATTTAGTTATCCTAACTACAATTGAAAAGAAATAAGAATCCAAATAGGATCAGAACTCTGTAATAATAGAACTAAAATGTGGAACATAGAATCAGTTATGCCAAAATCCTAATGTTAATAGGGTTCTCCTTCTTCAATGCCTTTATTACTTGTCATAATGATGCACGATTGTCTTCATTAGGTGTCTCCATGTTGTAGTTATGCACTCAATTTATTTACGAACATCCCCTATTTCATTGTCCAAGAAATCCTTCAGTTGTCAGTTTCATTCTACATTTTTTGTGGGTTACAATATCTTCTTAGGTTGCAAGGGGTTGGTTCATAAAACATGCACACAATATTAAATACCATGATTAAACAAAAATATCAATCGTAATTCATATATATTCACATATAAATCAAGCAACACCATCATATCATAACTAAATTTCCATATACTTTAACCAAGTACAAGGTATGCATACTAAACATAAAATATGGCATACTATAGGAATAATTGTATTAGGAATGTCTTATAAGCAGCATAAATCTAACAAAAAACTATCTAATAAATAGGCTCATCAAGTTGGTCCCTCATCAACCCTTAGTTAAACACCATCCATTTCTTGGATAGAGTTTTCAATGTCTTCAATACTTTTATGTAGCTTTGCAACCACTCTTTGCTCAACTTTGAGAGTGTCTTTTTGGTTAGAGAATGCAAATTTTTTCTTTTTGATAGGTTGTTTACAAAACTTGTCTACTTTTTCACATAGGACTTTCTTGTCTCCAACCAGCTAATTCTCTTTTTCTGCACTAAGATTTGTTTTCACCTTTTTTGTATCATCTATTTTGAATTTTATTTGTTCCATGGAATTCTTAAGTTCAAGAATCTTTGAGTTCATTTGTTCAACTCCACTTTATTTTGTTCCATTTGTTCAACTCCACTTTCTTAAGTTTATTTGTTCAAATCTACTCAAAGTTCATTTGTTCCATGGAATTTTTAATTTCATTTGTTCATTTCTTTTCTTAAGTTCATTTGTTCATCTTGCACTTTCTTTTCTTGCACAAAATCATATGCAATACAAAACCTCTTGACTTTATCCACTTTTGCATTGGAATTTTCCATGGTACATACTACACAATGCTCCTTCATCAAGTTGTCAAGAGCAGAAAAAATATCTTCAATCAATGTATTATCTATCTCATTCACTTTGGTCTACTTCTTTTCAAGTGTTTTTAGAGATTATTCCTTTTTCATTACATACTTTCTAATACCTGTTGCTTGAGTTATGCATTGCCATTTTCCCATTGTGAATACTTCATACACACCTTCCTCAACTTCTCAATAGTAGGGAGTATCTTCATTTAATCCACTATCTATCTCATTCACTTTGGTTCGCTTCTTTTGAAGTATTTCTACAATAGATTCCTTTGTCATTTCATAAATTATAGTACCTATTGCCTCCAATTTTGCATTGTCATTTTATCATTGCACATACTTCACAATATCCTTCCTCAACTTCTCAAGTGCAGGAAGAATCCCTTCAGCCAATATATTATTCATCTCATACACTTTGGTCTGCTTCTTTTCAAGTGTTTTTACAATTGTTTCCTTATTCATTTCATACATTTTAGTACTCGTTGCCTCTTGAAGCATTGAGAAGATCTCAAGTTCATTAACACCTAGTGTTTTCCAACCTTAAATTATAAATAGATAGAAGTATTAATGAAATTTTTTTGTTGTTTACACAGTACGAATGTAAGAAAAGGCACCTTCAAAATTTACCAAATCTGTCAATTACAGTATGAATTGAGTTTTCATTTTCTCATATCATTAAAATATAGGCAAGTAGGGAAACACAGTGGGTTGTGAGTTAGTTTTTTCTTCTTGTTCAAAGATCAAGGGTGGATATTTTGGGGAGAATTTGTAGATAGGGGATACATACAAATAACCAGATTTAGTTGAGGGGTGACCAACCAATTGGGTTCTTATATATAGAGGGTTTTACAACAGTATGTGGGTTGTAGGTTTCTTAATGCCCTATTTTTCCCAACCTCTAATTATATAGGCAATATGATCGTAATGATTTTTTTTTGTTATTTAGACAATATGAATGTAATGAAAGGAACCCCTTCAAAATATATAAAAAGTGTTAGATAGACTAAAAATTGTGTTTCAATTTCCTAAAATTAATAAACTATAGGCAAGTTGGAAAAAAATGTGGGTTGTGATTTATATAATTCTACTCATTCTAAACTCAAGGGTGGAGAGTTTGGGGAGGATTTGTAGTTGGGGGATACATAAAACTAACTATATTTAGCTAAGGGGTGACCAACCAATTGAGTTCGTATATATAAAGTCTTTTACAACACTATGGGTTGCAAGTTTCTTAACACCCTATGTTTTCCAACCTCCAATTATACAGATAATATGATTGTAATAAAAACATTTTATTTTTTAGACAATATGAATGTAATGAAAGGCACCCCTAGGTAAACCCAAAAAAGTGGTTTACAATTTGAATGAGGAAGGAAAACTTTCAAAAAATGACCCCATGCCAAAAAAATCGTTCTTGGGGTTCGAGTGAACCAAAAGAGAGTTTGCTCAAACCTAGGTTCGAGCGAACCCATTTAATGCATCCCGCCAAAGAAATAAATGAAAACCCCTTTTTGAAAGGGGGTTCGCTCAAACCTCCCCCCCCTATTTCAAGCAAACCCCCCTTTTCCCTAATTCCGCTCTTTGTCACAAAACAATTAAAAAATTTGCACTTTGGAGCTTGGGTTGAAGATCAAAATGGTGGAGACTTCACAGACCTAACTAGAATCAGGTAGTCTTCAGAACGAGCTATCCAACGACTATAATTTTAATATGTTTTGGTTTTATTATGTATTTGTTTATTTAGTTTTATTAAACATAGGGTTTTCACCAAAAATCAAGCTCTTTGTTTTGTAGATGTGAAAAAATAGCAGATTATCAAAAATAAATTTAAAATATGAGTGCACCAGATATTGAAGTCCTTGATCCAACAAAAAAAATTGAATTTCGATACATAAAAAAAAAAGTTACATTGTATACAGTCTGCCTATGTCTGAATTGTAATTGGTTTGACTTCGAAACCAGTATTGTGGGATCACCCCCCTCTAAAATATATAACAAGTCTTAGATAAACTAAAAATTGTGTTTCAATTTCTTCAAAACAATAAACTATAGGTAGGCTAGAGAACACTATGGGTTGTGATTTATATAATTTTGCTTGTTCTAAGCTCAAGGGCGGAGAGTTCATAGAGGAGTTGCAGATGGGGGATACATAAAACTAGCCAAATTTAGATAAGGGGTGATCGACCAATCGAGTTCTTATATAGAGGGTTTTACAACACTATGTGGGTTGTAAGTTTCTTAACGCCTTGTGTTTTCCAACCTATGATTATATAGACAATATGATTGTAATGAAAACCTTTTTTTATTTAGATAGTATGAATGCAATGAAAGGCACACGTTCAAAATATATAATAAGTCTTAGATAGACTAAAATATGCATTTCAATTTCCTCAAATTAGTAAACTATAGGCAGGTTGGAAAACATTGTGGATTGTGATTTATATAATTTTTTTTTACTTCATAAGTTGAAATCCACTTATATCATCATCTCTCACTTTCTTTGCTTTCATAAATTCATATTCAATACAAAATATTTCAAGTTCATCCACTTCTGCATTGCCATTTTCTCATTGCACATACTGCACACACTCCTTCCTCAACTTCTCAAGAGTGGGAAGAATCTCTTCAGTTAAAACAATATCTATCTCATTAAGTTTGATCTCCTTCTTTTCAAGTGTTTTTAGAAAAAATTCCTTTTCAATTTTATATTATAGTACATGTTGCCTCTAGTTTTGTATTGTCTCTTCACCTTTGCACACGCTACATATGCTTCTTCCTCAAATTTTCAAGAGCAGGAAGAATCTCTTAAGTCAACACATTATATATCTCATTCACTATGGTTTTCAATGTAAGTTAGCTTCACAATCTATTGCAAGTGTGGTTTAAAATTAAAATTTCTTTTAAAATTATTCATATGTTTGACAAATAAATGCACAAAAAAATGAAAATTTGTAGGTTGTATAACATGGTGGGTGTTCAGTTATTTCCTTTTGCTTGTTGAAAGGTAAAGGGTAGACAAATTGGTGAGGTCTTGAATGTGGGAGACACATCAACCAAATCAAATTGAGGTGAGGCATGACTAAACAATTGGTTTTTTATGTGTTTAATGGCTTCTAAACAATATGGCACTTGCAGGTTTTGTAACACTGGTGTTTTCTAACCTACAATTTCATACTGTCATAGGTAAAATTTTAGAGTAGACACTTCATAATGGACATGTTTCTTGCTACAATGAATAGTTGGTAGTTATATATGATTTTTATTAATAAAAGGAGATAGTATGATTTCTAAATTCCACATGGTTTGTTAATTATTGTAATATATTCAAAATTTCTCTTGCTCTTTTCATCCATAATTTGTGACGAAATATGCAAAGAACATGGAAATGAACTGAGATTTAGCGTAGTGATGAAAAAAATGGTTTCCATTTAATGTTGTCTAAAATATATTGTTAGATTTATTATTTCTTTTGTTGGTGTAATGGAGCTATGAGTACTCATGCATTATCCCCATTTGAAGAATTTTTCAACCTATGCAAGGAAAGTAAATTTTTTAAAGCTTTGTACTAATCAAAGGGTGAAGATAGAAGAAAAACATGATTGTAGACTTCAACATTGTGAATGTTTAAATGAGATATTTTCATATTCCATAAAAAAATATAGGTAAGAAGTTACCCACATATATGTAGGTGCATCGCACCCAACTTGTGTTGTATTTTCTATTGTGTCATTCATTTCTTTAGGTAAATACATTTCATTTTCCGTGGTATCATTTTAGGCCACAAAAAAAGTTGTAGGTTCAAATAAACATTATGTTGTTGAAGCTACACAAATAGTATCTTTTTGTGTGTAAGATATGCTTTTTGTCCCCATTTAAAGTTATGTTAAACAAATGGTTTGATTAGACACCCTTTGTATGTACCTAAAAGAAGTATTACCACCTACAATAGAGGGAATTTTTTTCACATTTTAGCCTATGTTCATTAACTCCTTTAATGATTCATTATTTTATCAATAGATGCAAAGAACATGTTTTTTCTTTTTACATTATTGGCAGCCATAGAAATAATTACATATTATTATGTATGTTACACTTATAGGCTACATACAAATTTGCGGGTTGGAATTCTCATCGTGTTGTTCAACCTGCACTTTTTTAGTTCATGAATTTGCATATACACTTTTTCTAGTCATGTTAAGTCACCCCAAATGGAAGGCTCGATATCAAAACATGCCTGCTCAGTTAAAAGAGGTTTGTACACCCCATATACTATGAGATCTTAGTTTATTTTCATGCAAGGTTGCAATTTTACTTGTAGTCTCTATGTCTACTTGGAGGTTCAACTAGACACTATTTTTTCTAGCCTTCATTGGCTTACATCATGGTTGATAGGAAATTTTACACCTTTATGCCTTTCCTAATTCATTCCACTACTGATTCATTATTTTGTAAACAGATACAAAAAATGTGTTATTATTTCAGTGTTGCTAGCAGTAATTGATGCACATTTTTTACATGCAAGGTTATTATTAAAGGTTTTGTTTTCCCTCTAACCTTTCATCTCAACTAACACATGAACACGCACCACAACCAACATATCTTCCCAAAATAATACTTTTTTTTCAAATGTAGAAGTAATTACATATTGTTATGCATGTTACACATGTATGCCACCTATAAAGTTGCAAGTTGAACCACTCATCATGTTGTTCAACTTACACTTTTTTATTTCATGAATTTATAGATGTGCTTTCATTTCTCATGTTAAGTCACCCCAAATAGAAGGCTCAATATTAGAACATGCCTCCTCAAGTAAAAGAGGTTTGTACACCCCATATACTCTAAACTCTTAGTTATATTTTCATGTGGGGTTGTGAATTTACTTGTGGTCTTTATTTCCAATTGGAGACCTTCAACTAGACACTGTGTTTTCCAACCTAAATTGGCTTACATCATGGTTCATAGGAAAATTTATACCTTTCTACCTTTGCTCATTCTCTCTATTATTGATTAGTTATTTTGTCAACATATGCAACAAGCATGTTATCCTTTTGGCATTGCTGGTAGTAATGGATGGAAATTTTTTACATAAAAGGTTATCATAAAAGGTTTTGGTTGACCTCTAATCTTTCATCTCCATTAACACATACACACACACCATAGCCAATGTATCTTCCCAAAATAAAATATTTGTTGTTGCAACTGTAGAAGTAATTACATATTGTTATTCACTTTACACTCATACACCACATACAAAGTTGTAGGTTGAACCACTCATCATGTTGTTCAACCTGCACTTGTTTATTTAATGAATTTCCAAATGTGCTTTTGTTTCTCATGTTAAGTCACCCCAAACAAAATTATCAATATCACAACATGATTGCTCAAGTAAAAGAGGTTTGTACACCCCACATACTCTGAAATCTTAGTTATATTTTCATGTGGGGTTGTGAATTTACTTGCTGTCTTTATGTCCACTTGGAGGTTCAACTAGACACTATGTTTTATAACCTGCATTGGCTCACATCATGGTTGATAGGAAATTTTACACCATTATGCCTTTCTTGATTCACTCCATTATTGATTCATTATTTTTTCAACAGATGCAACAAACTTGTTATTCTTTTGGCATTACTAGCAACAATGGATGCACATTTCTTTACATACAAGGTTGTCATAAAAAAATTTGGTTACACTCTAAAATTTCATCTCCACTAACACATACGCATGCACCACAACCAACATATCTTCCCAAAAAAAAAAAAAATTGTTGCAATTGTAGAAGTAATTGCATATTGTTATGCACATTACACTCGAATACCACATACAAAGTTCCAGGCTGGACCACTCATCGTGTTGTTCAACCTACACTTTTTTATTTCATGAATTGATAGATGTTCTTTTTTTTTCTTATGTTAAGTCGCCCCAAAATCGAAGGCTCAATATCATAGCATGCCTCCTCAGGTAAAAGGGGTTTTTACACGCATATACTCTAAACTATTAGTTATATTTTTATGAAGGGTTGTGAATATACGTGTGGTCTTTGTGTCCACTTGGAGGTTCAACTAGACATTGTGTTTTCCAACCTGCATTGGCTTACATCATGGTTGAAAGGAAATTTTACACCTTTCTACCTTTCCTCATTTTCTCCATTACTAATTCATTATTTTTTCAATAGATGCAACAAACATGTTATCCTTTTGGCTTTGCTAGAAGCAATGGATGCACATTTTTTTACATAAAAGGTTGTCATAAAATGTTTTGGTTTCCCTCTAACCTTTCATCTCTATTAACACATACACATGCACCACAACCAATGTATCATCCCAAAATAATACATTTCTCGTTGCAACTGTAGAAGTAATTACATATTGTTATGCACATTGCACTTGTACACCACATACAAAGTTGCAAGTTGAACCACTCATCATTTTGTTTCTAAAACAACACAACTTTACTTCAAAATTATGGTTGGTTTTCACAACCTTCCTCTTCAAGTAAAAAAAGTTTGTGTGACACACCTAAAATAGACTCATTGTTGAATATCCACGTACTCTTGCAATTGTGCCATCACTGTCTATTTCAACTTATATGTTGAGATACACACTTCGAGTTGCAACCTGCATTTGTTTCATATTTTATTTTCCTCAGTAGAAGTTGGTAACCTCCTATTGGTTTCACATTGGTGGTAGCAATGCAAGAAATTTTGATTTACACTCAATGAATAATCTCTTTCTTTTTTTGACACAATCCACTCTAATTTTAAATGTTTTTCCAATTCCTACCTTACCTAGAATGGGGAGAGCCTTGAAATGGAAAAATGAATATGATCTAGAGGTGCAAGATTTACGGGATGGATGCTCTCCTTTTTCCTCTTGTGATTTGGAGTGGACTCCTATTGCCATCGAAAAGGATGGGGTCCTTGACCTTGTCATAGCAATTCCTCATATAATACTTGATTATTTCATTCATGGAAAAGGGTTGCTTAAATTTTTTGAAGCTTCATTTGTGCACATGAAAAAAAGAGAGAAGAAGACCATCATGGGTCCTATTGATGACAAAAAATATAGCAAAAAAATTATGTGGCACAGGTTTGTACCTTTCAACATTCATGTGTATGGTCCAATGATATTTTATTCTCTCTTTCTTGAAGATGATGAGATGATTCTTTCTTTACATCTATTGGTGTGGATATGGTCTTGAAGATGACATGAACAAGCCTCCATCACAAAAAAAAACAACAAATATTTGTCAAAAACGAGGTATTCAATGCCACTTCATTGCAAAGGTTATGCATGATAGACCTAATGTTGTCTATGTGATCTTCAAAGAAATGTTTCACATTGATTTCAATGGTGAATTTTTCCATGGAATTGATGACACAAGCGGAGACTTGCATGCTAGGTTCACCCCTAATCTATCCATAGAATGAAAAATCTATATTGAAAGCCTTTTACATGGATGTTAGTGTCAATGAAATAATGGAAAGACACCTCACTGATCCTATTTTTTGTGGCATGATGAGTAAGAGATGAATTCTTGAAAAGAAAGGATGTAATGAATGTTTGGTGAAAGGTGTGATATATTCATGCACAAAAACACATATATGATTTGTCAAGTATCATAATGCAGAATACATAGGACAAGGACAACTTATTGTACTTTCAACAGTCCCTTAAAAATGAGACGCCTTTCGTTATCAAGGTTCAGACTCCATGGATGCTAGATATGATGGCTCACCACTCACACAATTTAGTCATCTCCATGGATTCCACATTTTCCACTAACAAATATGGGGTGAGGCATTAGAAATATCGATGAATACTTCTTCATCTTTTCAATGATCTTATTAGTTATATACCTAGCAATGCTCATGCTGACTTACTATGTCTACAGTACGAATTGCATACTTTTTCTCATTTTTGACAAGCAACAGAGTGGTGTGCCTATTGCATGGGTAGTATCCTCACAAAACAATATTGGGGAAATTTATGGCTCACTATACATGGTGCATTCCTATGGAAGAAGATCCAAACCCGATTAGAGAATCAATTATTTTTTGATTGATGATGCTACTATAGAAATTTAGGCCATATAGTAAGAGCATGTTTTGGTTGGTTTCCATAACATTCTCATTTGCTAATATTTGTTTTTCAATGCCACTTTTTCATGCAAATGAGCGCTAAACAATATCCTTTGTATTTTCGATTAGGGTTGTCTTTGGATGTCGTGTGCTTCTATGCATTTAGCACATTTGAAGGCTTGGTTGAAGAACGCACATAATTATGTAGCCAAGGAAAGGGAAATGTACATCTTCTGCAGACTTGGCATGATCATGATGACAATTGATCATAGCGAAGACAACATCACTCAGCTATTGAACAATTTCTTTGAGGAGTTCAATGATCAACCCTAATTTTTACAGTACTTCAAGAATACCTAATGTGAAGGAGATGGTTGAATTGGTGAGTTGACAATTTCTATCACCTCATTAAATTTGCACAATTCACTTTCTTTGACATTACCTCTAATATGTTGTGGTTTACTTCACTATTTTTTTTCTTGCAACCATATGAGAAAAAACATTGTAGACTATTCCCAAATACCAACCAAGATACAAATGTTTCCATCGATTCATACCATTCCACATTGAAAAAATACTTATGTGATCATTAAAAAAAATGCACAAGGTGAATGGACTATTTATATTACACACTTATGTATAAAATGGAACCATTCTTTAGTAAAAAGAAAAAGTTGCAACATCATGGGTTTTTTATGAACTATAAGATTCAATTTATATTAAATCTAGTTTGGAGAGGACAAAGGAAATTTTGGACAATAATTGTGTTCCAAATGAAACACATTGTAGATGGAACTAGGTGAAAAGTTAGAGTAAGTGCGACCACTACCTGGTTTGAAAATTTGGCGAGCACCTTTTTGTTTGTGAGTTCCCTTAGAGTTTGTAGGGAAACACTTGCAAACATGTCCTTAAGTTTGATGAACTAATTAAAAGATCACTAATGTTGAAGGGGTGGTCCATGAAAAGTTAATTTCAATTCATAGTGCTTTACTTTATGGGAGACAATTGTGTTTTGCATTTTCAACCACCTAATACAAGTTTCTTGTTTGTTTTCATTTAGATGACAGACATGAACCATTGATAGAGGGACAAATTTGAATGAGACATTGTCATAGGGGGGCATCCAAGAAAATAGTCCTAATATTCTCATCCCTACACAAGCTCCTTCTGTTAGTGATGAACATGATGAACATTTATATAAACTTTCTATTTAGAATGGCATAAATGAAATCTTGAAGAAAGTGATGTGTATATTGTCCAGTGTCTAGAACAAGTACAGTCATATGCACAGTGTGTTGAGAGGTTTCTACAAGATCTATAGCAATACAATACATTGTTGTTTGAATTCATTTAGGATCCTAATGTAGTTGCAACTAGCATTGTTCGTATGTGTCCATGGTTTAGTGCAAGCAAGGATCATCATCGATGTGCAACCCACTATAGGGAGCGTGTTGCACAATAGTCCGACCGTTGAACTCCTGTGTGTGACTCCTTTACCTTTTCCTCTAACAATAGCTTCAATATGAATGTCAATATGTGATGTGAGACATCAGGTGCACCTACTATGGATGGGCCAGAGGATACAACATCTAATACGGGTGAGTATGAGAAAACCTATTTCAATTTATATATTGTAATAGGAATGGTATTGCAGATTTCATTTTCCATTAACTGACTTCTACCACCTCATAAACTTTATGAATTTTTTCGCCTTTTTGTTCTCTTCAACATTCTAATATGTTGAAAGGAGTCCTCATTGGTGACTGTATTTTGCAACTATAAACCTAATGGAAGGTATGGTTCTAATTTAACAACTATGGGTCCATTTTTGGGTATGACATTATGCAATAGTGTGCTTCCATATAAAATTTTGACTATGGTGATAGGTTGATGTTGGACTATATGCATTCATTCTGGTGTTTTTTGAAGAGTTACTAAGGAGTGCAAAATCATACATCAATGAACCCTCGTTTGTAGGTAAGCATGTCATATTTTCAAAAAGTTGTTCACACAAGTTGTCTACAATTTCCACATTGGACTTTCATGTCTCCACCTAATTTTTTTTTTCTACACTATTTCTTTCAAGTGTGTCTACAATAGATTCCTTTTTTATTTCATACATTCTAGTGCATGTTTCTCTAGTTGTGCATTGCCATTTTCCTATTGTTCATACTACATGTGCTCCTTCCTCAACTTGTGAAGAGCAAGAAGAATCTCTTGAGTCAAAAAATTATCTATCTCATTCACTTTGGTCTACTTCTTTTCAAGTGTTTTCATAGCAGATTCCTTTTTCATTTCAGGAATTCTAGTACATGTTGCTCCACTTATGTGCTGCCATTTTTCTATCACATACTACACATGCTCCTTCTTCAATACTACTATGTATCTTCGTAACCAATTTTTGGTCAGCATTGAGAGTGTCTTTCTAATTAAAGAATGCATTTGTATCTTATGAAAATGTTATTCACATGAGTTGTCTACAATTCTCACATTGAACTTTCATGTCTCCACCCAATTGATTCTATTTTTTTGCATCGAAATCTATCTAACATCAGACAAATTTCACTCAATACATTATCTATCTCACTAACTCTACTCTACTTCTTTTCAAGCATTTTTACAACTATTTTTTTTTTCGTTTTAGGCATTCTAGTATTTGTTGCTCCAATTGTGTACTTCCATTTGCACATTACACATACTACACTCACTCCTTCCTCAAGTTTTGAAGAACATGTAGAATCTCTTAAGTGAGTACATGTACCTTGGAGATGAACCACATCTATTTGTCTGAGTGAAAATTGCATTTCAATTCATTTGTATGATTAACAAAAAAAGTGCACAACATATTGGCAGGGTGGAAAACACAGTGGGTTCTATGTTATTTCATTTTGCTTGGTGAAAGGCCAACCTCTCAAGAATAGGTATAATATCTTAAGTGATGTACCTTGGACATGCACCACATCTGTTTTTTTGAGAAAAATATGGATTTTAATTTATTTGTATGATTGACAAAAAAAATGCACTTGATATATTGGTAGGGTGGAAAACACAATGGGTTATGTGTTATTTCATTTTGCTTGGTGAAAGTTCAACCTCTCAAGAATAGGTAGAATCTCTTAAGTGAAAAAATTTACCCTAGACATGCACCACATCTTTTTGTTTGAGAAAAAAATGCATTTCAATTTCTTGTATGATTAACAAAAAAAATGCATAACATATTGGCAAGGTGGAAAACACAGTGGGTTCTGTGTTATTTCATTTTGCTTGGTGAAAGTTCAACCCCTCAAGAACAGGTAGCATCTCATAAGTGAATAAATGTGCCTTGGACATGCATCACATTTGTTTGTTTGAGAAAAAAATTCATTTTCATTTCTTTGTATGATTAACAAAAAAATGCACAACATATTGGTAGGGTGGAAAACATAGCGGGTTTTGTGTTATTTAATTCTGCGTGTTCTAATTCTACTTCATATGGTCAAGATATGAAAGCTAATAATTTATTTGATGTAGGTATACAATATTTTGCATGATGCACATACATGGGTCTCTAGTTGGTTGACCAACTACCACCAGTATCTTCCATGTAAATTCCTTGCTTGGATAGAGGAATTGAGTCTCCCGTATAGGTTGAAGGAAAATATGTTAAGGAGAATTAACACAAATGGGCCAAAGTGTGATCACATAAAATTTCATAATTATGCTCATAAATTTAACTACCTCTACAATGTATGGTATATAATGTTCTTGGATGTTAAATATCACAATCTACAAATAGAGATTGTAAATTTATGTGACTGACCAATTCATCTTTACCAAGAGATTCAAGACCTTTTCCTAGCTAGATGCATTTGGAAGGTATCCATTAAATCAATAGTAATCATCCAAAATCATAGTCTTTCCAACAATTTGAGAATGAAATTAATGATATTCCTTAAGGGGGAAACTCGAATTAGTTATCACGAGGGTCCTATCAAGGAATGGTTACTTGTTGTCTTCAAATTGAACTACACTGGCAGGTTCGAGGTGCACTGTGTGATACCGTCATTCAGGTTGTTACACACAAATTGTGGGATACCTACGTTGTATGTCATGAAGTCTAACTTGACAATTAGAGTGTGGAGAATTATTCCTGATAGTGACAATGTATAAATTTTACCCATTCATAAATGGTTAACCTAGTTGTTAATGTTTATGAACTATTTAGTTATTATAGCCAATATTTGTGAAATTTTTAGTCACAAATGTTTGCAAAGTTTTCACACATTGTATATGTGATTGTATCCAATTTCAATAGAATTTTGATTTAATTAGTGATTGCCTCACACTTGTTGCCATGTGTTATATTTATAGTGTTGTTTGGAACTTTTCTGGACAATAAATACATAACACACTATGGTTACCATAATGAATATGATTTTTAGTTTTTTGTAATGATTAGATATCTATTACATATGATTTTTAATTTTTTTTAGATGGATAAATAACTACACTTAGTTTTTTCATATGATGTGTGTGTTATTTTCTTATGTCCACGTCAAATTCATTTATTATTAATATATCTTGTTTCCCTTGGTATGGTATGACTTTATAACCTGATGAAATAAGAACTGCTCTTAGAATAAAATGATCCACCATGCATGCTACAAGAGAACATATTTAACCCAAAAATTCTGAGTAAAATATTCATTTGAATGTATGTCAAGAACTAATATTATATCCAAGGAGAATTTGTAGGAATAATTAAGACTTCTTATGGTATAGTCATGTTTTATATACACACATTTTATACTTTTTGCAAAGACACGATAAGCTTGACATTATATCGACAAGTAAATCCATTGCAATTTCACAAAATTTCATACAACAAAGTGAAATTAATATACTTAATCAATATAACAAGTATCAATACGTTTTGGATATGATTAAGGACTCACCATTCAAAAGTTAAGTGCATGCAATGATACAAGTTAAAAGAAGTTGTACAGAAACAGGATAATGTGTTTTCTATTTTATATAAAATATTCAACAGTTTAGAAAGATGATGGAGAATCCTAGAGCGTAAGATAAATATCGAATCAAACAAAAATAGTTTTTATTTGTTTAAGGTCTGATTTGTAAGGTTTCCATTACATTCATAGTATTTTTGGAATTTGCATGTTGGCAAACACTAAGTGTTAAGAAGCCTACCACCCACATACTCTTGTGAAACCCCATATATAGAACAACACCATTGGTTACTCACCCTCAGGTGAATTTGATATTTTTATGTATCCCCACATAAAAATCCTCCCCATCCTCCCCCACCCTATAGCTTTGAAGTTGCAGAAGGAAAAATTTGGTAGGGGATAGTGTGTTTTCCAACACTGCAAATAATGTGAGCATTTTATTGTTCCAATCAAATGAAGAAAGTGAAATTCCATTTTTACTGTACCAAAGAGTTCTAAAATTTGAAGGTGGAATTCACTACATTCTTGCAGTGTATGAAACAAAAACTTTTCATAAGGAAATAACAGACAAGGAACAATGTGTTTTCCAACACTGTAAATAATGTGAGCATTGTATTTGTTCCAATCAAATGAAGAAAGTGAAATGTCAATTTTACTGTACCAAAGAGTTGTTCTAAAATTTGAAGGTGGACTTCATTGCATTCTTGGTGCATACGAAATAAAAAATTTCATGATGAAATAACTAACAAAGGGACAGTGTGTTTTTCAACAATGTAAATAATGTGAGCATTTTATTTGTTCCAATCAAATGAAGAAAGTAAAATACCATTTTTAGTGTACCAAAGAGTTTTTCTAAAATTTGAAGGTGGAATCCATTACATTCTTGGTGCGTACGAAACAAAAAATTTTCATGAGGAAGTAACTAACAATAGATAATGTGTTTTCCAACACTGCAAATAATATGAGCACTTTATTTGTTCCAATCAACGGAAGAAAGTGAAATGTCAGTTTTACGGTACCAAATATTTGTTCTAAAATTTGAAGGTGGACCTCACTACATTCTTGTATCATACAAAACAAAATCTTTTCACAAGGAAATAACTAATAGGGGATAGTGTGTTTTCCAACATTGCAAATAATGTAAGAATTTTATTTGCTCCAATCAAGTGAAGAAAGTGAAATTCCATTTTTACTAAATGAAATATTTTTTAAAAATTTGAAGGTGGACTTCATTACATTCTTGGTGTGTATGAAACAAAAAATTTCATGAGGGAATAATTGACAAGGAATAGTGTGTTTTCCAACACTGTAAATAATATGAGAATTTTATTTGTTCCAATCAGATGAAGAAAGTGAAATTCCATTTTTACTATGCCAAAGATTTGTTCTAAAATTTTAAGGTGGACTTCACTACATTCTTGGAGTGTATGAAACAACTTTTCATAAGGAAATAACTGATAGGGGACAATATGTTTTCCAACACTACAAATAATGTGAGAATTTGATTTGTTCCAATTTGATAAAGAAAGTGAAATGTTGTTTTATTGTACCAAATAGTTGTTATTAAATTTGAAGGTGGACTTTACTAAATTTTTGCAGCGTATGAAACAAAAAAAAATCATAAGGAAATAACTAACAAGAGACGATGTGTTTTCCAACACTACAAATAATGTGACCATTTTATTTGTTCCAATTAGATGAAGAAAGTGAAATACCATTTTTACTGTACCAAAGAGTTTTTCTAAAATTTGAAAGTGGACTTTACCACATTCTTGGAATATACAAAACAAAAACATTTTATAAGGAAATAACTACCAAGGGACAGTGTGTTTTCCAACACAGCAAATAGTTGACCACATAGATACATACATATACATACAAAACATTTATTGATATACTCTATTAAATACCATGTATTAAATTAGTCTATTCAATACCATTAATTGCTATATTAAAAAAAAATGAGCTCAAATGATTTAAATGTCAACTTTTTTCTTTCATTTATAAGCAAGCTACCATAAACAATAAGACTTTAAGTGGCATTGCCTACCATTATTTCACATTGTTTATAAAGTAAATTCTGATATAAAATGTATAACAACATAGTGTTCAAACATATTAAGATAATATATGTCTACACTATAATTATTCAATAATTAAATGACAAAACCTACAATGCACAATGAGTATTATCAAATTGTCTCATTGTCTCATCGTCTCTTACGTTTCCTATTCTTTGTAATTGAAGAGATTCCTTCATAAAATTTGGCATGATGCTTTGGGTTCTTGTACACTTTGGGAGGGGTGATTCCATTTCCATGAACCCTCACAGATGATGAACTTGAAACAATAGATTTCTGGAGAGGTTGTTCTTTAACCTTCGCACTTTGAACACTTTCAACCTATAAAAACACTTTGAAAAATTAACGTATGAATAGAAAAAAATATAAGGTAGTATGATATATATGGAAAGAAATAATTTATATGTACCTTTGGAAGAGAAGGCCTCAAGTCAGAGAGCTTACATATTGTGAATCCGCCCACACATTCTTTGACAGTTTGTGTGAAACCACCAAGATAAGGCAATGTGCAATCACCAACAATGGCCTTAACAATGTTGAATATGACACAACCTTGTGGGAGTCGAATGTGGTGGAAAGTAGCATCTCTACCAATAGCATTTACAATGCCTTTTCCAACTAGTTTACACCACCACCAAACGTAAACGTGATCATTGACCTTAAAAGTGATGCCCTCGGTATTTATCCTCTCCTCATCAACAATGTTTGGCTGCAATGGAAATTTCATTAACATCAATCATAATTGAAGACATATTAAAGGATTCATAAAGAAATTTAAACATAAGCATGGAAGTGTGTTGTGTTGGTACCGATATATATGGCAAGCCACTGCTCTCCTTATCTCCATGTCCATCCTTATTGCCATCTCCCCCTTGTAGGCTAGGGATCTTCCCATCACCATGTCTATCTTTATTACCCTATCCCACTTGCAAGCTAGTGCTCTCCCCATCCCCATGACCATCTTTGTTATCATCTCTCAGTTCCATTGCAATTACATCACCAATAAGCTCAAGGCCCATATTTTTGGTAGAATACACACATATAATAACATTCTTATTTTGCAAAACATGACGAAGTGTGAGAAGATAAAGAATTAAACAAAATTTACAAATTTAGATAGAAATACAAAAATATATGTGTAAAATTAGATAAAAATTAACACAAGATAGTTGAAGTCATAAGAATCGAGTGGACACCTTCTTCTTTCTCTAATAACTGTGATTGATCATTTGTCCCCGATGTTGTGCAATAGCCTTATCACCATCCTAGGAGGGATAAATCCATGCAAACCCAAATAAGCTCACAATGTACAAATAAATCTCGATTTTTTTATACATACATTGTTATCGTGTAATACATGTCAAAAATTTCACAATAGAGATACATACACAAACAAGACAATTTAAAACTATCATTTCTAATAATAAACGTACACAAGGAAAGGAGATACCACACTTCAGATTGGTGAACTCATAGGAATGTAGTGCTCACCTCAATATTTGTTTTCCACCACTTTTCAACTTCTTTTCTCGTACTCAAGAAACAAGAATATGATCGTGCTAGTATGTAAATGTGAATTTTTTTTAAAAAGTAATAACATACAATCTCTACCCCTAATCAATAAATCAAGATAAATACTTACTGATTCATCCACCACTCGTTTTCTCCCCTCCACAAGCACCCTTTCTTCTTTTTTTCCCTCGTGAGGCACATTTGCTAGTGCCAATTGGATACTACCTTGCTCGAGGACAACACATCATTGTTCTTCCTTGCCCTGTAATAGAAGGAATTGAAACATCACCTCAAATTCAGATGCATGCAACCAAATCATTGAAATAATCGAAACAAACATTGAATGGAATATTTTGAAATCACTGTTTCTTCTAGTTTCGTCATGTCAAGGAACCTTGAAAATTTTGACCATGTATGCTCCTTCTCAATGTTAGATGGACAGTTGGGAGGAACAACATCATCTTGTGCTTTCATGGGCACTACTTCATCTTCCAAATCAACAATACCCTACTCGAGGTTAAAACTTTATTGTTTATCCTTGCATAATAGTAGGAATTGAAATGTCACATCAAATTCAAATGCATGCAACCAATTCATTGAAATAATCAAAACAACATTAAATAGAAGATTTTAAAATCACTCTTCTAGTTTCTTCATGTGAGAGTTTCTTGAAACTTTTGACCATGTACGCTCCTTCTTCTCAATGTTAGATGGTGGGTTGGGAGGAAGAACATCATCTTGTGCTTTTGTGGGCATTGCTTCGTCTTCCAAATCAGCACTACCCTACTCGGGGCCAGCAACCACTTGTTGACCATCGCCCTGTCATGTCATGTAAGTTAATGTTATGTGAACCTTGTATGCATCAAAACAAAAAAAAATGAACCAACCAAAATTTAGATTTAACAATTCAATTCCACATTACCATTTCGTTCATTCTTTTTTCTCTTGCAACAGTAATATTTTTTTCCTTCTTTCCTCCTTCCTCTCCTCACTTTTGTATTTCCACATTTTCTCCATCACCTCATCCTTTCCTTCCTTAGGAAGTAGATGGAAGTTTCATTTACCATACTTTCAATAGACCCTTTCAATAATGCGCTTGTGTTGAATAGTATATTGTATCTTCAGTTTGTACTCCATATTATCCAACTTATTTTCAATATACTTTTTCAATTTGTCAGATGGAGGAGGGGGTATTTTTCATTCCCCCATGCACTTCGACCATGCTTTGGTTGCATGAGAATAGGGGAGTGGTGATCCAAAATCCTATACATGTTGAACACTCTCCAATCATGAAATTTTCTCGTACATGCATTATATATACAGTAATATACATATCTAAAGTTCCCCAATTCTCTTTTGTATTCAGTAGCAACTTGCGCAAAAAAATAAAAAAATAAAATAGCTTAATATATTTGATATTAAAATAAATTTAATGAACAAAATATACACACATCCAAATGATGCAATAATTGAGTGATTATATCTACCTTCCCATCGTACACATCACCTTGTGCTTCACTCACACCCTCCCCATCCTTAGGGTCGCCCTATGTAACATCTTCCTCTTCATCGTGCACTACGACAAGAGCATGATCATATCTCTGATTATTGACCTGAATCAAAGAAATAATATACTATCAAAATCAACATATTCATAATAGAAATGAAATTTTCTAAAAGAAATTGCAAAGCATTCTAATTGATACATTGGAAGGAAAGGGTAATTGGAAGTTCACAATCAATTACTAAACATTTCACTACCTCAGTGTTCAAAATTCTCCTAAAATGAGGGGATGTCCTCTTTACAACCTTTTTTGCCTCGTAATTCCCAATTTCCATTCAACATCATAACTATTTTTCAGAGATTAAAATTAAACATTTGAATGCATCTTGTAATTAGTGGATGTTACCTGTACATTTTTTGAACGTGACTGTCCGAAAGGAGATGCACTACTACACACCCTATCAGGTGTGTCAACTACCTCAACAACATTTTTCATTGTATGAAGCACTTTCCCTTTTAAAGTATGCATCTTAGGTTCACTGTAAAATGTAAAAAAGTTGCAAGTGTTACGGATAGTTAAAGTTCCAAAATTTATTGCACTATGTGTTGTAAGCAAGCATATATTTTTTCAATCATAAGAGGAATTTGAAACACAATTTTTAGTGTATGTAAGACTTGTGATAAAATTTTATGGTGCCTTTCATTACATTCTTTCTGTTTGAATAAAAAGGGTTTTCAATACATTCATACTATCAAAACGTTGCAAGTTGGAAAAGGGATGATGTTATGAAACCTACAATCCACATAGTGTTGTAAAACCCTATACATGTAACAACCCAATTGCTTAGTCACCCATCAACTCAATTTTGTTTCAATTATGTATCCCCCACCTGCAAAATGAAATAACTTGCAACCCACTGTGTTTTCCAACCTATAATTATTTTGTGCATTTATTTTTCAATCACATGAAGATATTGAATTGCAATTTTTACCATGACTAACAGTTGTGGTAAATTTTTAAGGTTCCTTTCATTACATTCATACTATATAAATAACAAAATATTTTCAAGGAATTCATACTATTTTGTAAAATTCTAGGTTGGAAAACACTAGGTGTTATAAATCCTACAACCCACATACTATTCTAAAACCCTTTATAAGTAACAACCCAATTGGTTAGTCACCCCTCACCTCAATTTGGTATGTTTTGTGATTGTTATGAGATCCTTTTTCTTTGTAGATAGAAAGAATGTAATAAAATTAGAAAACATTAAGTGTTAAGAAACTTGCAACCCACATAGTGTTGTAAAACCCTCTACACATAACAACCCAATTAGTTAGTCACCCCTCAACTCAATTTGCTTAGTTTTATGTATCCCCCACTTGCAACTCCTCCCTATGCTCTCAACCCTTTATATTTAAACATGCACAATGAAACAACTGACAACCCACATTGTGTTTTCCAATCTATAATTATTTTATGCATTTTTTGTTTCAATCATATGAAGAAATTGAAATCCAATTTATACTATAACTAAGAGTTGTTATACATTTTCCAAGTGAACTTCATTAAATTATTACTATCTATGAAACAAAAAGCTTCCAAGAAATTCATATTGTCAATATAATTATAGGTGGAGGATACATAAATGTATCCAAACTCACTTGACATGTGACCAACCAATTGGATTCTTACTGTGTAAGTAACCAAAACATTTTCATTACATTCATACTATCTATGTGTAATTGTAGGTTGGAAAACATTGGGTGTTATGAAACCTACAACCCAAATACTATTGTAAAACCCTTTACAAGTAACAACATAATTGGTTACTCACCCCTCAGGTGAATTTGGATAGTTTTATATATCCCCCACTTGCAACTCCACCTCATGCTTTAAAACCTTCAACTTTCAATGTGCAGAATGGAATAACTCACAACATAGAGTGTTTTTCAACCTCCAATTATTTTGTACAATATCATATTTGAACACATATTCTAAAAAAATAATACTCATTAAAATTTAGAATGCAAGTCTTACTCATGATAGTCTCCCTCCAATGCCTACGAGTGCACAAAATTCAGTGAAAATGATAGCTTCTTGTGCAAGCCACCAAGTTGGCGAGTTTTATGGTCGAACTCCTACCACAATGTCATGGTCGAAAGATGGGAAAAACAACCTGACAACGTTGTTATCTCCTCACTTTTGTCACCATAACATTTCCTCCCATCTACCAAATTAACCACTTTTATCCCCCATCTTGGGAGGCCTCACACTATATTGTCCCATCATGTGTTTGTATTTTTTTATATATTTTTCATGTTTTTACGTTATGATGCCTCTGACATGCATTCTTCTAGGGAGAAAGTCCGCATCCAATTATATAAGGTGATCTCTCTACAAAACCACATGGCTTACACATGATAATGTATTGCCCTTTTTCAGAGATAAGACATGTTTGATTATGTTATCATGTCCAAGACATACATTTTTTAGGGATAATAGCTTGATTTTACTTTATTTTGTAAGGAGATTAGCTTCTTCCCATTGGACGAGGCTATTCTTCCTATAAAAATGCATGTCAAAATACATCGTAAGCATCATAATATTTTAAAAATCATAATTTGGAATGAAAAAAAAGAGAAAACATCAAGCCATTTTCTAAGTAGGAGGTTTCTTTCACAACGTGTCAAATTATGATATATTTCTATTAGGATTCAACTGTGTAGTTTTTGAGTCAAACTAATTAACACATGTTTCATGAGTATTGGTTCACAAGAACCCATCTCTCATGATAATGAATGGTCCACTTAGCACTCATTGCATCTAGGAGATTCTCACCGAGGTGAAGAATTGGACCGTCCCAGGAGGCCACCCATCCCAATACTACTCTAGCTCAAGCATGCTTAACCATAGAGTTTCCCCCAAATTTAAGCCCACTTAGCTTGCAACCCCATTTGTAAAACCTTTATCAAGTGCTATGCCTTATAAACCATTCATTATAGAGCCCCTTTAGCTCATCAATTGATAAGTAGGAGGTTTCTTCCACATAATTTTAAATTATGATATTGCTATCAGGATTCAACCGTGTAGTTTTTGAGTCAAATTCATTGGCCCATGTTTCATGAGTAGTGGTTCACAAGAACCGATCTCTCATGATAATGAATGGTCCACTTAGAACTCATTGCATCTAGGTGATGCTCAAAGAGATGAAGCATTGGACTGTCCTGGGAGGTCACCCATCTTAGTACTGCTCTAGCTCAAGCGCGCTTAACTACACGGGTCAATGAGTTTAACTCAAAAACTACACAGTTGAATCCTAATAGAAATATCATAATTTGAATCATTGTGGAAGAAACCTCCTACTTATCAATTTATGAGCTAAAGGGGCTCTATATTGAATGGTTGAAAAGGCATAACACTTGCTAAAGTTTTTGCAAATGGGGTTGCAAGCTAAGTGGGCTTAACCTTGAGGGAAAGTCTATGGTTAAGCACACTTGAGATGGAGCAGTACTGGGATGGGTGACCTCTTGGGACGGTCCAATGTTTCACCTCTGTGAGAATCACCTAGATGCAATGAGCGATAAGTGGACCACTCATTATCATGAGAGATTAGTTCTTGTGAACCACCAATCATGAAACATGGTTCAATGAGTGTGACTTGAAAACTACAAGGTTGAATTCTAATAGCAATATCATAATTTGACATGTTGTGGAAGAAACCTCCTACTTATCAATTGATGAGCTAAAGGGTCTCTATAATGAATAGTTCATAAGGCATCACTTGTTGAAGGTTTTGCAAATGGGTTTGCAAGTTGTGGGCTTAACCTTGGGGGAAAATCTTTGGTTAAGTGTGCTTGAGCTAGAGTAGTACTGGGATGGGTGACCTCCCAGGATGGTCTAGTGCTTCACCTCTGTGAGCATCACCTAGATGCAATGAGTGCTCAGTGGACCATGCATTATCATGCGAGATGGTTTATTGTGAACCACTACTCATTAAATATGGGTCAATGAGTTTTACTCACAAACTACACAGTTGAATCCTGATAGCAATATCATAATTTGACATGTTGTGGAAGAAACCTCCTACTTATCAATTAATGAGCTATAGGGGCTCTATAATGAATGGTTCATAAGGCCTAACACTTTTTGAAGGTCTTTCAAATGGGTTGTAAGCTAAGTGGGCTTAACCTAGGGGGAAATTTTATGGTTACGCGCACTTGAGCTAGAGCAATACTAGGATGGGTGACCTCCGAGGACAGTCCAGTGCTTCACCTCTGTAAGCATCACCTAGATGCAATGAGTGCTAAGTGGACCATTCATTATCATGAGATATTGGTTCTTGTGAACCACTACTCATGAAACATGGGTCAATGGGTTTGACTTGAAAACTACATGGTTGAATCCTAATAGCAATATCATAATTTGACACAAAGTGGAGAAACCTCCTACTTATCAATTGTTGAGCTAAAGGGGCTCTATAATGAATGGTTCATAAGGCATAATACTTGTTGAAGTTTTTTAAAATGGGGTTGCAAGCTAAGTGGGCTTAACCTTGGGGGAAAATTTGTGGTTAAACACACTCGAGTTGGAGTAGTACTGGGATGGGTGACCTCCCGAGATAGTCTAGTGCTTCACCTTTGTGAGCATCACCTAGATGCAATGAGTGCTAAGTGGACCATTCATTATCATGAGAGATGGGTTCTTGTGAACCACTACTCATGAAACATGGGTCAATGAGTTTGACTTGAAAACTATAGGGTTGAATCTTGATAGCAATTTCATAATTTGACACACTATGGAAGAAACCTCCTACTTATCAATTAATGAGCTAAAGGGGCTCTATAATGAATGTTCATAAGGAATAACACTTGTTGAAGGTTTTGCAAATGTGTTTGCAAGCTAAGTGGGCTTAACCTTGGGGGAAACTTCGTGGTTAAGCACACTTGAGTTGGAGTAGTACTAGGATGGGTAACCTCCCGAGATGGTCCAGTGTTTCACCTCTGTGAGCATCACCTAGATGCAATGAGTGCTAAATGGAACATTCATTATCATGAGAGATGGGTTCTTGTGAACCACTACTCATGAAACATGGTTCAATGAGTTTGAATTGAAAACCATGGTTGAATCTTGATATCAATATCATAATCACCATTTTCAACATTCACATTTTGGAGGTTGTTGGGGAGCATGAAAGGGAGTTGCAAGCATTAAAAAGCCAAAGAAATGTGACCACTCTCGCTAACAAAACACATTTGACAGGAGTGGGAAACTAGGTAGTAGGTATGTATATCTACCAGAAATATATGTCATTTTTCCATTTTGTCTAGGGACTTAAAAAAATTGAATGAATATTCATTGAAAAAAGTGATATGCATTGATGAGCTCCCAAGGGTTTTCCTTAAAAGGGGGTTTTCATTTGATATAATGTTAGGGTTCAGGCATATTGGAGCAACGAACATTAAAATTTATATGTAGATTAAATAACCTAGAAATAACAATGAAGAATAACACAAAAGAGAACAACACATAATTTTAACGTGGTTCACCCAATATGGGCTACATCCATAGAAACTCAGCCACCCTAATGATTTTATTATCCAATACAAAATAGATTACAATCTCATGAATACCATGCCAAAACTTACATCCCAACCGCTTATAAAAATCTTTTTGGAAGCTTCTATAACTAGGGTTTTATAAATTCATTTTTATTTGTCGATTAACAAAAATTAACTACCAATCCCTTGTCATGCAAAATAAACGGAAAAAATGATTGTTGTGCTCCCGAACTGCTGCTTGGGACCTCAACAAGGATACATAAAGAGTGTATAGTATTTGCATGATCCGTCACCACATACCAACAATCTCCCACTTGGAGACTGATCAAGATCCACACCAAACAATCTCCCACTTGGAGACTAATCTTGGACGAAACCGCTGCACTTGCAACTCCCACTGGATTACAAGTCTGGTTAGTTTCTTATTTCCACCATGTTAGCAATCATGAAGGCCAACACAAACTGATGAGGAAATCAATTTCTCCCGTGTAACTTCCTTTGTGAACATATCTGTAAGATTCTCACTTGTGTGATTTTTCTCTAGCTTTAATTGTCCATCCTCCAAAACTAACCGAAGAAAGTGGCATTTGAGTTGTATGTGCTTAGTTTTTGAATGCAGAGCCAAATTATTAGCAAGATGAATGACACTTTGGTTATCAATGTACATAGGGATATATTCTTGTCGATGTAACCAAATCATCTCCTTGCTAGCTTATGTAGTAGCAACATACTCAACTTCAATGGTTGAAAGTGCAACAAACTTTTACATCCTTGAAATCTAACTAATTGCAATACCTCCTATAGTAAAAAAATACCCTATAGTACTCCTCTTGCTATCAATATCACTCACTAGATCAAAGTCAACATATCCTTTTAGAGAAAAAATTTCTCCTCCAAAACATAGTTTCTTTGAATTAGTACCTCTCAAATATTGGAGAATCCATTTTACCATATTTCAATGTTCCATTCTCAGATTGCTCATATACCTGCTCACAACTCCCACTATATGTGCAATATCTAGCCTTGTGCATACCATTGTATACATCAAGCTACCAACTGTTGATGCATATGGTATCTTAGACATTTTTTCTTCCTCCTCTTATGTCATTGGACACATTTCCTTAGTCAATTTAAAATGACTCGGCAAAGGTGTTCTAACTATTTTTACATTCTGCATGTTAAACCTTTTCAACACCTTCTCTACATACTCACTTTGAGACAAACATAATTTTATGTTTGTCCCATCCCATGTTATCCTCATACCAAGGATTTGTTTTGTTGCACCCAAATTCTTCATAGCAAAATAATTTTCTAATTTTTGCTTATGTTCAGTAATATGCTACATGTTAGACCCGACAACAATCATGTCATCAACATGAAGCAATAGGATAATATAGATGTCATTACCCAATTTCTTAAAATAAAAAAAATAATCAGAATGACATCTTTTGTAACCTCGTTCAACCATAAAACTATCAAATTCCAAATACCATTGTCGAGGTGCTTGCTTCAGGCCATACAAACTCTTCTTTAACCTACACATAAATTCCTCCTTACCCTTGACCTCATATCCCTATGGTTGTTGCATGTATATTTCCTCTTCCAAATCCCCATGGAGAAATTTTGTTTTCATATCTAGTTGTTCAAGGTGTAAGTCTTCTATAGCCACAAAACTTAGAATAGCTCTAATAGAAGTCATATTTACAACTAAAGAAAATATTTCATCAAAATCTATACCTTTTTTCTCTACAAAACCTTTTACCATGAGTCGGGCCTTATATATTTTCTTACCTCCATCTTCTTCCTTCAACCTATGAACCCATTTATTTTCCAATGCTCTTTTACCTCTAGGCAATTGGACTAAGTCCCAAGTCTAATTTTGCAGCAAGGAATCCATTTCCTCTTCCATGCCTAGCTCACACTACTTTTTGGTATCTACCTACATTTCTTCTTCATAACCTTCAAGTTCACTAGAATTAGTTAATAATATAAAATATTGTGATGGAGAAAATATTTTTGGAGGTCTATTTATCCTTGGAGAATGTCTAACACGTGTAGGAGTCTATGGGATAACTTGTTGTTGAGCATCAAGTACCACTGGTATTTTATTTTCTAGAATCTCATCCAGCGCTACATATTCCTTTTGGCATGTTCATGCTTATTTTCCTACAGTTGATCCTTATACATCACCTTCTCATTGAATATAATATATCTACTCCTAATGATTTTATTATTTTCATAATCCCATAACCGATAACCAAATTCATCTACTCCATATTCAATGAAGGTACATTTTTTAGACGTAGCCTCAAGCTTGGTTCTATTTTTAATATCAACATGGAAAAAAGCTTCACAACCAAAGGTTTTCAAAAATGAATAGTTTACCTTTTTACCCATCCATGCCTCCTATGGAATGCCACCATCCGAAGGATTTTAAGGTCCCCTGTTTATGAAATAAACAACGGTATGTACAACATCTACCCAAAAATTGTAAGGGTAGTCCAACATGCAATCTCATGCTCCTTGCACACTCCATAATGGTCCTATTCATCCTCTTAGACACACCATTTTCTTGTGGGATTCCAAGAACCATTTTTCACCTAGGGATTCCATTGTATGAACAATAATTTTAAAATTCTCTACTACAATGCTAGCCTCCATTATCATATTTAAGACACTTCAGCTTTTTTATTATCTCATTCTCAACCAAAGCTTTCCACTTTTAAAAAGTTTCAAACACTTTTGATTCTCGTTTTCGGAAATACACCCACGTTTTCCTAGTTGCATCATCAATAAAAGTAACATAATAGCAAGATTTTCCAAGAGAAGATACCTAAGCTAGTCCTCATGCATCCGAATGCACAAGCTCTAATTTCTCACTCTTCTTCTCTTTCCCAACTTTGAGAAATTAGACTCTTCTCTATTTTCCATAAACACAATTTTTGCAAAACTTCAAGTCAATCTGCTTCATGCCTAGTAGAAAATTTCTAGAGTGGAGGATCTTCATCCCTTTCTCACTCATGTTCCCAACTCTATGGTGCCACAATTATGTTTTTTTCCCTGTAGCAAGTTCTATAATTATCCGAGTAGCAACTTTTTTTGTGGCAGCTAAGGTAGAATAAATATTACTAGTACACAAATACAATGTGCCTACCTTTCCACCTTTAGCTAATACTAATGCACCTTTAGTGACCTTCCAAACTTTGTCTGAAAAGGTAACTATGCAGCCTTCACTACCCAGTTGTCCTACAAAAATTAAATTATTTCTCAAATTTGGAATATGCCTTACCTCTTATAGAAATCATTCATTTCCATTCTGCAACTTGATTTTTATCTTTTCATTACCAACAATCTGACATGGTTAATCATCACCCAAATATACCTGTCCAAAATCACCTTGAACATAATCTACAAAATATTTCCTGTGGCGTGTGGCATGAAATGAAGCCCCTGAATATATTACCCATGAATCATTAGAATTATCTAAACACGAAATTAAAGCATCTTGAAATTTATTACTTGCAAAATTAGCTTCCTTACTGTCATCATGTTGTATATCTCTTTGTTTTCCCTTTCAAGACCAACAATCCTTCTTCAAGTGTCCTGGATTTCCATAGTTCCATCAATCCATTCTTCCTCTAGATTTAGATCTACCTTTCTTCGACTTCCCTTGTGATTTCCCATGATTTTTTGGGATTTTTCCTCTCTCCTTTGTTCTTCCCCTATTCTCTATATTCAAAGCATTACGCGATGTTGAGCTCTCACCTATGATTTTTTGTCGCATTTCCTTGTTAAGGATAACACCAAAAACACCTTCAAATTTCAATGTATTTGAACCAGAGACAGAGTTACAACAATTAACAAGCTATTCCAACTTTTTGGCAAAGAACATAAAACCAAGAGAGCCCTCACCTCTTCATCAAAATTCACTTTTATAGAAGTTAACTGACTTGTAATTTTATTAAAATCATTTAAATGATTTGTTACAGATCCACTTTCAATCATTTTCAGATTAAACAAATGATTCATGAGAAATACCTTATTTGAGGTTGAGGGTTTTTCATACAATTTAGCCAAAGCTTTGATAAGATCCTTTATTGTCTTTTCTTTTGTTATATTGAACACCATATATAGTGTCAGGTATAACCAAATGGTTCCCAATGCCTTTCTATCCAGAATCTCCCATTCTTCATTGGACATCGCAACATATTTCTTTGCTTTTCCTTGCAATGCCCACCATAGATCCTTTTAATACAAATAATCTTCCATTGCATCTTCCATAATTGATAATTTTGGTCGTTGAACTTCTCAACCTTGAATTTTACTTCTTCCATTGCTCCACTCAAATCTAGAGGTTTCCTATCAATCCAAAAAAAAATATGTGGCTAGAAAACCAATTGTTAGGGTTTCATGAAGATCAGGGAAATAAACTTTAACAATTATATGCATATTAAATAACCCATAAATAATAATGAAGAATAAAACAAAAGAGATCAACACAAAATTTTAGCGTGTTTTTCCCAATATGGGCTACATCCATAGAAACTCAGCCACCCAAATGGTTTTATTATCCAATGCAAAATAGATTACAATCTTGTGAATACCATGCCACAAATTACATCCCAACCGCTTATAACAACTATCACAAATGAGGAAAACTATCCAAATTGAGCTCATGTGTGACTAACCAATTTGGTTGTTGTGTTTAGCTATGAATGTCCTCACACACATGCGAGGTTTGAAAACACATTTTTGTTTGTCAACTACACTTAATGGCATGGACCAAGCTTTAGGGTAGACAATTAAACCTGCACAACCTATGTGATTTTTCTTTTTAGGAAATTTAAATAATTTTACTGTATGATATTTTTCGGAAAATTTCTCTAATTAAACTAATATGTTGAATTTCCTTTATATATATATATATATATATATATATATATATTTTATTATGGAGAATTATGTAAATATTGGTATTAGCAGTGAATGCTTAATTCATCATCTGTACGGCGGAAGAAATACTTGGATAAATCGAAGACTTGTTTTCATACATGTGAGTTTAAATTAATATATAGTGGGGGCGCTTGGGAGGCACTGTCTCCACCTCCGCCCCCATAAGGGGATGACTGTGGAGGGAGGCCTCCGCAGCTCCCTCCCCCTCCTTACTTATGGTGTAGCCTGGTTTGGGAGAGGGTCGGCCGTGACACAACCGCCCCTCCCCATAAACATTAATGGGTGTTGGTTTTCGAAAAAAGAATGAACAACGAACTGTTCCATCCGCCCTTCGTAAGAAATTTGACTTTTATGAATTTTAATTATTATTAAAACTTACATAATATATATATATTATATATATAATATATATAATTATATATTAAGAATTTAATCATTAAATGTTTTTTTTATATTATTAAAATAATATATATTTATTTTGTGATATATATATATATAATGTATTATATATATATTTAAATATGTAGTGATATATGTGGTTATGTATATATGGTATGAATATATACATTAAGATATATATTTAATGATTTTAAATAATATGATGCATGCAATTATTTTCAATTGGAAATTTAAGAAATTAGAGAATATTTTATTTGCATGACATAGATTTTAGAGAATATGGGTATTTTTAAATTGAAGGAAATTACTAGCAGTGAAGTTATGTTGCTTTTAAAAGTAATTAAGGGTTTTGTTCTTGATAAAATTGATATTTCCCTTCCTTGAAATTGAAAAGGCAATTAATTATTTTTATCACTTATTTTGTTAAGGCAATTGTTATTTTTGCTGTGAAATGAATAGGAAAGGGAAATGGAGTTTGAATATCCAAAAGTAGATTATTTCCTTGCAATTGCCTTCAGTGATTATTTTCTCTGTGTTCTTGTTTGGGAATGGGATAGGTGAGTCAAATAATTTGTAGGTCTTCCAGTGGTTCCTTATATGATGGGGTTGTCAATTTGTGAAGTCAACCGTATTTATTTCCCTTGGGTAGTGCAAGGTGTCTTTTCAGAGTTTTACTCGGTTTTCATGAACGGGGATGTTTTGTGCCTCCTTGAATGGAGTGGGTTTGTTATGTGTGTGCCTCCAGTGTATGGAGTGGGTTTTGGCATATGTTGCCTCCTTGGATTAGAAGTAGTTTGTGTGATTTGGTTCCTCCTAAGTCTTGGAGTGATTATGGTCCATGTGTTGATAGTAGGAGAGGGAATCTTGATGGGGACCGAGATCAGTGAAGGTCTGACGGGTAACTCATGCACCTATGTGGTGTCACTTCTTCTAGGTCAGTTCTAGGGTGTTTTGTGTAATGAAATATTGTGTTAACGGGAAGCAAGGTGACTTTGTGTTGTTTGGTTTATTTATTTGGTTGAGTCAGTATGAGTCAGCCTATGTCTAGAGGTAGTAAGTTGGTCTTGTATCCTTGTTACTATCTCCTAGCATAGGAGTGGGCCTTCGATTACCACTTGGTTGGGAGGAATGTGCGCCCTACACCATTGGGTCCCCTTTGATTTATAGGTCGTGATGGCGAGATTTCCAATTGGAGAGCTCGTGGATGCCAGTGGTTCCATTCCATTATCTTGATATATTTTATTTCAGTTGGTATTTGTAATTAATTCACTCCTTAGTTGTATTCGAGGAGGGGTTTTGTAATATGTAATACTTAGGTATGAACTATCTCATTCCAGGAATGAGTAATGTAATCTTCTTGTAAATTAATGTAATCTAGAACTTGTTATATCATATTCTATGTGTTGGTATCCTTAATGCTTTGTGTGTATGTGCATTTAAATGTATGATTTATAATTTAATTAGAAGCTTTATAAGAGTAATGTATGTGTTATGGTTATTAGAAGTAATCTTTGTTGCATACCTTAGATATTGTTGCGGTAGTGATGTGCATCTTCCTTGTTATTAATGTAGGTTTTAAGAAAAAAAATTGTATGCTTCCTCATTGAGTGGCAACTTCCTCTAAGGTTGTGTGGCCAGGCATTACACATGGTATCAGAGCCCTAGGTTCATACACTGGGAACTCTGGGTACATTTGTGTCCACTATGTTGTCCCTGTGACTAGTTAGTGGAATTGTTAAGTGATCACGTGCTCATGGATTTTACATTAGCATGATGTACTCTATGGAAAAGAGTAGCGTGAAAGAAACCTGATAAAAGGTTATGGTTGGAAAGTTATGATACGTATTCCATGGTTATGGAATTTGATGTTCCTATGGGATTATGTATGTAGTTGTACCCCCCATAAATGTAAGGAACCAGTAACTATATCTTATTTTTAGTGTTGTGAATACCCCGTACTTCCTTTGTGTGTCCATTTGATGGTGATACTTGGTACCCATCCATGGGGAAAAGTTACACTTTGGTGTGGGATCTACCATACCATTGTGTGTGTTTGCATGTTTGTTACTTGATTGAGGACCAACCCATGTGTGGTTGAAACTTATATATAAGAGTAGCCAAAAGTAGTTCTTTTTATTTTGGTCCTCTAGACCCTCAATCCGTGAAGGGATAGTAGTAGCCACAAGTTCCTTGGTGGAGTGTGTAGCACACATATATTGCAGTGCAAAGCGTCTTAGCTCAGCCAATTTTGAGGAATTGTACCCACTACTTTTCCTTATCATGGATCAGGATACTTGATCCATAAGTGTTAACCTAATCCCCACAAATTTGAGTACAACAACATAGATTTTTTAGTGTATGCCTAGTCATCCTTAGAGGCGTTGATCTAGCATAGCAAGTAAACCTCGTATGTATGAGAGGTGAAGCTTAGGTAGCCCAATAGTGATATTATCATATTGCATTATTTATTTAGTGTATCTGCACATGCCCTGACATGATGTGATAGATACGATGCCATACCAAATTGATGTTCTGACATAGTGTTGGTGATGATGCTTTGATATACTATATTTGCACGTATTCTGATATGATGCAGTACGATGCCACACCCCACTCATGTTCCGACATAGTGATGGTGATGATGTCGTGTTAGACGATGCCACGTGCCTAGACACATGAAGGCGCATTATGAGATTTTCTTTGTTAGCCTACTTGTGCGATGAGCATTATGGGGCCTCGAACACTTGTAGAGGGATCCTCATGGTTGCTTTGACCGTGTTAGTCAAGTAGCATATGGGTAGATCCTAGCCATGTATACCTCTGGCTATAGCGAGTTCCTACATGTGTCTTCTCCATGAAGTATCATGTGTGGAGTGTGATTTGTGCGTGTCTATTTCTGCAGACCCTTAGACACACTGCCACGTGGCATACGACTAGTACGTGAATTCTCCGGCTAGCATATGACCAGGTAGAGTGACGAAGTTATAGTCGTGGGTAGACTCTAGGTCATGTGGATAGTGTGCTCACTCCGCACCACATGAGGGCTATTATTATTCTAGTCGGACGTTGTTTCCTCTTTCCTCATTTGGTGGCTAGTAACTAGTCAAATAGTGGTGTATAGTGCAATTTTAAAAGATTGTGAACTTTCTTTATGGTTATTGATGATTTTTCAGTTGATTGTGAGGGCCGACACTTTGTTTATACTTAATTGTGAAGGTTTAGCCATGACTTGTGATATTATTTTCTTATAACCCTAGTGGTTATATATTTGAGTTAGTGTTGATATTGTGCACATTTATTACCTTATTGTTGAAATTAAACTTTAATTTTCTCTTCTTTATGACCTTAGTGGCTAAGCTAGTTACCTTTGTTGTTTTCAATGTCGGCTATGTGTCGTATTGTGATTCCTCTCTAAGGACCTATGAGACATACTTGGTGAGTGTGTAGGAGGAAGTAGACGTAGGAAACGTAGAGGATGGGGGTATGTGAGGTTGTTATGTAGCTAGGACCCACTATTAACCTATGTGTGATGACTACCTCTTGGAGGCTAATCACCTTATACAACAAGAGATAGGTCATTGTGGTCTTGTTTGGATGGTCTCACCTTATGTGTGGCCTAACACCATCAAGCCACTGATTGTGATGTTTGATTTATGTGGGATGGTCATTGGCTCTTGGTCCATGGATTCTTGTATCATGGATTGGTATGCTACTTTTCGGTGTCCAGATGGAGCCTTTTGTGGCCTTATGTTTTAATTTTCAGAGTTGTTTGTTGGTATGTATATGTATTATGCATGTTTACTCATAGGTATGGAGCTTAATTTCTAAGTTCCTGTATGTTAATTTTACCTCTTGGTTGTGACTCCTTTCTTGGATGGTGTTTATAGGATGCCTAGAAGAGGTGGTCATGGTGTCGATCGTCGGAACCCTACTTTTCTGAGTCCCCACAAGAATGATCATGAGGATCACTTGGGTCCTCTATTATGTTCTACACTTGGGGAGATTCTTACCCAACTTGGCTCTAGACAGGATGGTGGTCGTTAGGTGTTTAGGGAAAGGGAAAGGATCCCTAGGAGAAATATTTCTGCTTTAGCAGGACTTATGTTGGAAATTTTGAGGGCCCGTTCTTTGCCCAACAATTGTTCTTATGGAGGTTCAAGATTAATAAATTGGATGATTGGTGTTCCATTTGATAGTGTATACCTAGTAGTCTTCGAGTTCTGGGGTGATCGTCTAACGCATAGGAGGATTCAGAGTTGGATACGAGCCCAACTCCATCGTCCCGACCAATCAGCTCAAAACACATAGGTTGTAATGGGTAGAAGTATAGGATGTTACAATTGTGGCCTGAAGGGCCACTTAGCAAGACAATTTTCTTAGAGGAACACACCTAGAACCAGTCAGAGATCAGAAATTATGGAGCCAGTAAGGAATGATGCAAGAAGGACTTGTGGAACGAGTGTAGTGGTTGATAATCGTCAGACAGAGCATCAGGGTACATATGTGGAGATTACTGCTACTGGATAGGAAGCTGATTCAAAATTTCATGGAAGTCTTGCAGTACAGGAGGCTGAGGAAGTTCCTTCAGTGTTGTTTCCTTTGCTTTGATACTTGATTTGTTAGGATATGTGTTTTGAGACTATGTGATTGTTTGGATTGATAGTGTATTTGGCTTAGAGGACTATGACTCTAGTTGTTGTTGCTTTTATGTAAGTGGATGGAGTGGTTCAGTTTTGGAACAACTGATTATGTGTGTATTTGTGGAATTTGTATTAGGGGTTTCTGCAGGCTTCCAGGAGTAAGCATGACCCTAGCGGGGGAGAATGTAACACCCCTTTGTTTTGTTCTTATGTTAGATTATGATGCATTATTATTTTATCATTTCTTATAGAGTGACATGGACTATGTGTATGATGAGATGTACTTTCCATGATGTTATACATGAGATGCTTTGATTAAGAATAATGTTGGTTTATAATAACATGATTATTGCTCATGAGTTTTATTAATGATGGAATTGTCAATTTGGTGAAGGGGACGAGATTGCATTACTCGCTTGTGAGCGCCCTACGATTTCGTGATTTCCTCTTCATGGTGTGTTTTATGATGATTTGATATACATGTGTTATTGATGCCTCAAATACAGGTTTGCAAGTATATGACATCGACTCCACCTGGCTTCGCAAGTTTGAGCGTGTTGACCCAATAGTATATTGATTGGGAGATAGTAGCTAGGTTACCTGTGTCAGGTCTACACCCTAGCCACAGTGTGTCGTCAGTCCATGTTCAATGTGTCTTCATTTGTCTTGTTTATTTCTATTTAATTCTGCAAGGTTTATGTTATGGAA
>CM021104.1:247857818-247876839 GCA_007115665.2 Sequoiadendron giganteum | reverse complement strand
GATTGTTAACATGCCTCCTTTGAAAAACATCTCTCAACTAAATAGTTTGCAAGGGAATATCTAGGCAATTCATAGATTTGTATCTCAATTGATCAAGTACACCCTTCCATTCATGCATTTATTGAAGAAATATGTCCACTTTCGATGGGATGATGAGTGTGACAAGGCTTTAAATTCAATAAAAAGTTACTTGGACAATCCTCCTATCTTGATACCAACTATGCAGGATAAACCATTTTTACTTTATATTTTTGTGTCTCTCATGCCTTGGAAGCTTTATTAGCTCAACATGATGATGATGGTAAAGAAAGAGTGGTCTACTATATTATTCATATTCTAATTGATTATGAGACTCAATATTCTACCATGGATAAACAATATATCGCTCTTGTTTTTGCAACGTAGAAGTTATGACATTATCTTCTTCATGTTGAAACCCATGTAATTATAAAATGTGATCTTCATAAACTTTTTTTACTAGAACTGATATTTCTGGAAGGCTCGTGAAATGGGTGATGTTGCTCTTTGAGTTTGACATCAAGTTTGCAACTCAAAAAGAGATCAAAGGATAAGTTGTTGTTGATCAATTGGTGGAAGCTACCTCATCTCACTCCTTCCCTAATATGGATTTATTTCCAAATGATTTGTTTTTGTATTAGACCATGAACCTGTATGGGAGATATAATTCGATGGATCAAGATGTCAAACTAGCTCTAGGGTAGGTTTATTTTTATTCTCACCCGAAGGTAAGCCAATTCCTCTATCCTTTTGATTAAAATTTCATTGCACTAATAGCATCATCAAGTATGAAGCCCTTATTTCCATCTTTTGTACCACGATGGAATTAAACATTAAACATATTCATATTCATCATGATTTTGAACTTATTATAAATCAAATCATGGGAATGTATTAGGCTAAGTAGAATAATCTATCTCAAAATCAAGATTTAGATTTATCCTTGCTTGATTGTTTCTCTTCTTTCATGGTAGATAGTGTCCCCAAGAGATAAAATCACTATGTAGATGCAATGACGAGTGTTGCGTCCCTTGTATCTTCAGACGATGGTGTAGAAGAGTACCACTTTGTGGTTCACATTATCCACTCTCATACTATCTCAAATCAACATGAACCTATTCTTGATTTATTTCTAAAAATAATAATGGTGGTGTTCTTTCTCAAATTTTCAAGGTTGGTGATCTCATTCTTTTTGAGAATCAAAGAAATGTAAATGTGCCACCTAATCAAAAGGGGAAGTTCAACCCTAATTGGTTAGGTCCTTACATAATCACCTCTGTGTATGGTTCTAGGGCCTATGGACTATCGTCTATGGATGGAATGCCTCTAAAAGAACTAGTCAATGTAATTCATCTCCATCAATACTATGCATGAGGTATATGTGGCATGTGCCTAACACTCATCCCTCTTTAGGGATCGTAGTTCATTATGATATGATATTTCTTCATTAACACATTGTATTTTTAATTGGTGTTATGATGTGAACATGTGTATGTAATTAATTAATTTAATTAGGAATTATATATACATCATACATGTTTTATTATGCTTTATATCTGTGCATTATGTTTGATTATATCTTTAGGTGAGGCATTAGATCATCATTGTATTTAATTACCCATACATCTAATGTGTTTTTATTAAATCATGATAGTATCTAATCTAACATACATCTATAAAAATACATCCATCACATAATAATACATGAAACAAAAGTACACATAAGAACACCATGATGCTGGTAAAAAATCTCATATATATATGTATATATATATATATATCAAAAATATCATGTAGATGTATCACACCACTATGTCAAAATGTGGTTTTTGTATATTTGTATATGTGAATCTATAAATAAAAAATTTATACATCAAAAATGGTATGGTACATCAAAATTCGGCTTACAAAATTAAGCTTCTAGCCCCCGAGTGCATGGCTCCCCGAGCCCTCTAGCAATGGTAGTGGCAGAGGAGGGTTTTGGATCGACATGTGGGAGTACAATCAATGTGAATGCGATGTTGAGAGGATCCATTATTGCAATCCTCATATATTTTCCCCTTAGCTCAACTACATCCTCTCACAACTGTGTGACCTGCTCCTAAAATGAAGCCTCCCACCCAAAGGCCTATTGCAACTCCTCATAGATTTGCTACACTCGAGGATCAATGAATGTCATCTTTTCCACCTCTTTCTACCTACTAAGGTCATCAAATTGGATTTTCATGGTTTCACGTGTTGCTATGGTACTCTCAGTCCTTGTCACGACTTGATCTCGATCGAACAATGCAATGAGGAGCTTTTCCACTCACTAATCCCATTGCCCAGTCATGGCAGTCAATTCCATGGTCCTCTGGACAACCTCCACCCACATCTTCTCCTACATTATGCTCAAGTGTGCTATAGGCTCAAATAGGTGGGTATGACACCTTGCTCATGCTTGCTTGTAAGCATCAAGGACTATCCCCTGGATCTGGATAGTTGGGGTCACCTCAACAATGGATCACCCAATAAAAATGACCCACTCCTGTGTGTCCACTATAATCATAGAGGTGGTAGCTAATTTTAGTACCATATCAATGTTTACATTGATATATATACATATATATATGTATGTATGTATGTATGTATGTATGTATATGAGAATACTAAAATGAAAATAATTGAACTAAAATAACATATATCACACTCATACTTAGGTCCCCAACTTGCTAGTGCAATTAAGGGGGCGCTACACTCAACCCTCCTACTACTACTAAAGGGGGTGCGACCACTTAGCTGGTGGGTGTTGTTGATGAAGCATGAAACACATTTGGAGGTGGTGACACCCATCTTCATCTCCTTGGTTTCATTGGTGCTCCTCCTTCCTTTTTCTCATCCTCCTCTTTATCACTGCTAAGTCCCTCACCTCTTGGCCCCTGAGCACCATCATTGCCTATTGGGGCTCTTGTTGATAAAATTGGGGTTGGACCTTTTGTCACCCACCATTTAGCAAAATCATGGGTGATGTCAATATTTTCAATTAGAAGGGTTGGGGTTCGATTATCATCATACGACCCATTATCACTAAGTGTAATGTTTACAATCATCGAATGAGGTCGGTCTCCTACTTGGGCTACACTCCTATGTAACTGTATGTACATAGGAGGAACTGAGGGGATGGTTTGAACATACTCAAATAGTCAGACTACTTGTTGCTAGTAATAAAATACTATAATATGGCCTAACTAACCTTCCAAGAGTAGATCATGATGCATCATGTGTAGCTACCTCCTTTAAGATGGCCAAAGCCCCATCTACCTATATTGGTGCCATCTAATATCTCTCACCTACAAAGAATCCATTTGAAGCCACAAAAATTGTACATCATCATACCACCAATCACACGGGTATGTGCAGGATCATGATGGGCCAAAAAGTGGCGATATGATGGGTATGTGTAGCGTATGTGGTTGACGACCTTTTTTTTACCCAAAATTGATGAAATGAAAAGAGTTTTTAAAGGAGATTCTCAACTTTCCACCAATATAAATTATGCTTTACTTTGAATTTAATAAATTATTATTATTCATTTTCTATTTGAATTATGACTAAAGTCTTGATTGATAGGCTGATTGAAAAACATATATAGCTTTCAAATGGTATCACATTTTTTGATTTTGAATAATGCATCACATTGTATGCTTCACATACTATATGATTAAAAAAAACTATTGAATTTGATGAAGCTTTGACCAAGTTAAGGTGGTCAGACATACGAGTTTCTATATTTTTTAAAAGATGTAATAAAAAATTCATAATTAATTATTTACTTGGAAAAAATTACAAAAAATATGCATCACATTAGGACATGAGTCCTCTACTTATATCTAAAATCTTATAAAAAAATATTATCATTTTATTTTGGTTAGGGTAGTCAGACAGACACCTACTTATTTTTTCCTAGAATTTTAAGTGCTACTGCATTGAAATTTTAAATTTTCACCAAATAGATTTTATTTATTTTTAAATAAACCTAGTATTTTAGAAACTACATTCAATTTTCTATAGATTCTATTCTTACATATTTTTGAAATAATATAGATAACTTATTCAAATTTTTATGTCAAGTTGCCTAACTCTGATTTTTCTGAACTTTTTGCCACTTAAGGGCCTATTTTTTCCATGATGATCCTGCACATACCCACATGCTAGGGGGTATGTGTGTGCTAGAGGTGTACCATGTGCTAGGCTTAGGGGAAACCCAACTAGCCTCGTACAATGGATATGCTCAAATTCCCACACTTGAAGTAGCGTGTAGACATTGAGGCTATGATACTCATAATGTACATAATACTCGAGGCCATAGTAGCGATGTGAAATCATATTCATACCCTAGGCGTACACTATACCCCTCTCCTCCATTGCATAAATATAATGGACAAGGCCTTCATGAAGGTGTGAGCCTCATTCATCCACCACAATGTATAGGATGATAGTCATGATCAAAACTTGGCACACATCGCCACTCATCCCTACTCCATCTAGTGCATGTATATGGGCCTGAACACATCCCCTAGGATGACTCATTTGAGGCAGTACTATTGTGTGGCCTAGGCATCCTATGCTAGCTTGCCATCCTTGTAGGTCACTCACTCCCTATGGATGGGTAGGCTTGTGATGTGGTAGACGTCCTCGAGGGTGGTGATCATTTCCCCTATTGGGAGATGGAAAGTAGAAGTTTTTGTATCCTAGCACTCCATTTGTGCCATGAGCATCGATGTGTGGAACTTGATCTCTAGTATGGTGTATACCCACCAGAGACCAACTCACCATAGAAAGTCTGTGTCATCTAGATGGATCTCATTTTTGTGACTATGTAGCAATGAAAAAATTAATCTATGGGAATGCTCACAGATCTTGGGCCACTCTTGCAAAATCACAACATTTCATGTCACCACATTCTACATCATCAAAAAGATTCTAACTCTACATCAATTTTTTCATAAGCTACCTCTGGGATGGTAGTGCGCCACATAGATGTCTACACAACACGATGGCATCCGAGGTCGAACAACTTTCAACAATAGTGTTCCAGCTAGATGCTAGTGTGACCGAAGAACTCTGATGCACCATCGAGATGACAATGTGTTAGCCAGACACCTTCGTAGCGGCTGAAAATGTGCACTACTCAGGAAATTGAAAAAGCTAAAAAAATCACTTGAAATGATAAGTTTGGTCAAAATTTTGTGTACCTCATATGCTCAGTCATCCCTTGCCACTTCTATGCAAAGTTGGTCAATCCTTAGAGCTATGCACTCTCATTTGTGAGGCATTTTTTTGAATACTCTCAAAAAAATCAACAAACTCCTCATAGTGAATAATAATAATGACCCTTCCATGGGCCCACTTGAGACATATATAGGCCATTTTTTCCCATTTTTTGTGGTGAAAATATTCCTTCCATCCTTCTCGTTTTCACCCCACCGCTCTGGGGGAAAAAATGGGAGGGGGCATTTATTCACCTCTTCATCATATTTTTTTTTGAACCACCAAATTTTTCTTAATCATTCTTCTCATTGTGGAAGCTTCTTTTGATTTTCAAAACTAACCCGATTTTGAGTTTTGTAGAATAAAACTTCACGCCAAGTGTTGTAGTTTATCGTTGAGCTCAAATATTGGGGGCATCATCAATATCTACTTGCTTGACCTTTGCAACCTCTATAGTATCCTTTTCTGCAAATCTGTAAAACATTTAAAATTTCACATTTATGTTCTTTTAACTACTTTAATGTAGCTAATTTTCTTTGAGAATTTATCTCACTAAAGTGGGGGCAAAATGTAGTTTCATAAAATTGCACCTTGTAGCAATTTCACTCTTGCACATTTAGCCTACCACATTTATGGAATCCAATTGTATTAATGATAAAAACCTATGAGTTGGAATTTCATGATTCCAACTTCATAGGGGACAATGATGAAGTGTTAGTAGTCCAAATACCTCATTTCTTGCAAAGTTTTGAGTAGGACAGTTGTGCGACATGTGAACATCTGTGTGACATGCTAGCATCTCCAAACTTTTTGAGTTTAAAATTAGGGAATATCATGTTCTTTGCCTATGATATGTGTCATTGCAGTAGGAACATGAGTGTAACTAATCTTCCTACCCATGCAACCTCATAAAAATCATCTTTTCAAACATTCATTCATTCATTCTCATTTGATCTTGCTCTCTTGCTCTATTCTCTTTTCTACATATTTTTGCTCTTGTTCTTCATAGCAAAGCTCTACCAAATTCTTGTGACAACAACAACCAAGGTTCTCTTACAAGCAAGCACATATCGTCTATCAAGCCAAGAGGGAGTCATAGACTTTTGGTAATGCTCTCTTGTCTACTTTGTCTCATTTATTACATTCATGATAAGGTTTCTCCTCTACAATGGGGTTTGTTTCTATCACACATCTATTACATTTTATGTCATTTTTTCTCTCTATCTATCCAGCTATCCATGGAGGTGTAAACACCAAAATGGGGGTTTGACTAAGGTAAGCCCTGAAACAACCCCAAATTTTTTTTCTTATTCTTCTTGTGTGCAGATGTATAGATTTATAGGGTTGGGTGTTGCATATTTAAGGTTTTTATCCTCTATTTTGATAGGGATGACAGTGTGGGATGCAAATGTCCCTACAACGCACTGTCACTTGTGGTCAAGGCTTTTCCCAAGTCTGAGGTAAAATCTATAAATTTAAGCTTTTTGTTTTTGTAATATGTATCTCACAAGTTTATATCAGTTTCCATTAATTAACAATTTTATCATTCTTTCCCTTAATAGCTTAGTCTTTCATTTAGTCAAGTTATTCCAAGATTCTTCATTTTGTACTTTGTCACTTAATCTTTGTACTTTGAGGTTACCGAGGGCTATTCACTCCTTGTAGACATTATTTTTCTTGAGACTCGAGAGTAATGAATCCCCTCCTTTACAATATACAAGCCTCATTCATACATATTTTTACACACTTGTATCATAATATTCTATCAAATATTCTTATTTTTTAGAATGTTTGATATTGCAAGTTGATCTTGGCTACTCCAAAAAAATAAACCAATAACAACCCATAAATAAATCTCAAGGCCATTCAATACATTCAAATTGTTACTTGGAAGAAAACTAATTATTAAACAAAAATTTAAACCCATAGTAGCAATATTAGGTAATATTTAACTTCAAAGATCATAAAGTTTTTGTATTTAATACTAATTATAAATCTTAGCATACAATTATCCACCAACTAGGTATATGGTTTAAATAACATATTATTTAGTATTACATAGTTTTTACTACCCACAATTGGTAAATGTAGTCATAAGGAGCTCTATCTTGAAGTAAACAAAAATCTAGATTCATATTTAGAGTAGGTATGCCATCCAAACATATCAAGAGTTATTCACACTATCATATTATAATGGCTTAATTCAACATCATCATTAAATAAATATACCATGTCCTTATTTCTTAGAAGAATATATTTCATTATTGTCTTGAGGCTATCTTATACCACCATATACTTAGTATGGAGCCAAGGCATAATGTCATAGTCTTCATTACACAAAACTATGGTATTTTAAGTTTAGACTAGTCCAAAGGTGTTCTCATACATTTACATAAGAGATATTCCATGATGATGGTGACTTGGAAATTCCATCAAATATTGGATTAGATTTGGAAAATCCAAACACTACAAAAGTTAAAGTAGATAAACTTGATACTGATGGTTTTCCTTTTATTATCTCATACATATATAGTGGGGATTTATTAATTAGAAGGGTGAGTTCATAGTGATTCAATACAAATTCTAGCTTCAAGATGAATTACATTGAAGAGAAAGGGATGATCATGATTAATAACAAACCAAACCCTTGGAGCTATTTCCTAATCCCTCCCCTATGACTTGGGTCCAATAACATCCTTCACTCAAAAACTTCCTACATACCCACTTCAAAATGAGAGTGATGTCACATGTAGTTCTCCTTAGATTTCAACTATCAATCGATGATAAATTATATATACTAGATATTTTTTTTTGTCACATACATGAGTAAGGTATAGCCAGGCTGGGTGATCCCATAATGTTAGTTTACAATTTCTGGGAGATTTTGATTTTTGCTGAAATTAAATATTTTTAGAAAATATAATGATTTAAGCCTTAAAAAGTTTCATTTTAAGGATTCCAATTGAAGATTATTTGATCAAACCATCTTAGATCAAACCCCCTTGGATAGAACCCCACTAGTTTTAAAACATACCTATAACGAAGTCTCCTTTACACTTATCAAAATGCTGATAAAAAACCACTTTTGATTTACCTTTTGGGGCATCAAATGAATTCATTTAAAATTTATTTTTTGTAAGTATTTAGTCCTTATTAGAAGCTTTCCAAAAAGTATAATTTTAAATAAATTTAATTTAATTATTATATTTATTTTTTTATTTTTTGTGAATGTAGGTTTTTCATCGTAAATCAAGCTCTTTGTTCTGCACATGTGGAAAAATAGCAAATTATCAAAAAAAATTAAAAAATATTAGTGCACTAGATATTGAAATTCTTGATCCAACAAAAAAAGAAGTTAAATTTCAATACATACAAAAAAAGTTATGTTTTATACAGTTCGCCTATGTCTAAATTATAATTGGTTTGACTTCGAAACTTGATTAAGAAAAAAATATTCAATAAAACACAATGAAACCAAATGAAAGCACTATACATCATATTTACAAATCTAAGTTCAAAAAAAATAGAATTTTATCCTTCATGGAAAAAGAGTTACGTTGCATACGTTGAGCATCACTCCTTAAAAATGGTGTTTACTAAAAAAAAATAGTTTTCGAAGGAGATGGAAAAAGAAGTGCAATTTGATTCCAAAATTTTTGAAAAAAATATATTTAGAATCTATAGACAAAATGTCAGAAATCACTAGTTTGCATAATCTTCAAATTCATCATGGTTTAGCCGCTATAGGTGCTCGAAAGTGAAGATTTAGTTAGAAAAAATCAATTCAGTGTCTAGTTTGGCCAAAAATTGTAAACCAGTATTGTGGGATCACCTCCCTCTAGGATTTCTAACCTTGAAAGATAATTTCCCTAAACAATCGAAGGAATATCTTAATCAAGTAAGATCATGAAGATGCTACAAAACACAAATATATATGATTTTTCATAATGAATTAATTCACTATACTAATATGAAAAATTACTAAGAACATGGTTTTTAAACTACCTTTCCATAAAATGGTACTAGTTATCAAACATCTTTATACATAACTAAATATTAAAACATCCTCCATATTAATGACACATCTTAGACAATATTATTTTCTTATAAGGATAGATATTAAATTGGATTCTATACACAAAAAATGTATATAATATCATCATCAATAGAAAAAAATTTTATCACATCAAATCACATAACATCAATTCTTAAAATATATGCACAATACAACAATTATGCAAGTCTTGATATGGTTTCATGATGTCTTACTCTAATATGATTTTATGATATTAATCATTATAATCATATTATATTATGAAATTCTATGTAATAGGAATACATCATGTATCAACAAGGCCATATAAAAACTATCTAAACTTTGAAAGAATTATTGATCATAATTATAAATTTGTTTTAAGCATGAATAATACCAGAGTCGTACCCAGGATAATTAACAAAATTGAATCCATTAAATCATTATATCAGGCTATACACTAAATATTAATATTAATAATCATATTAACCTCCTAATTTCATTCACCCTCTATGCAATCCAATACTCTTAAAATAGTCTAGTTCACTAATTATGTAATATTTACACTTGCTTCTTATATTAAATATGAATAATGACTAGTAGTAATGGTTCCCTCTAATATTAATAGGTTTGCAACTCAACCCATATAATCAAATTTAAATGGTCATAAGATGAAGTAATATCACATTAAATTACATGTTTTAAAATCCATCATGAGACTATAAATTAATGTGACACAATAATAGTATAGATGCTAGGTGTTTAAACCCGATGAACAATCCTCACAATTTAATACCCAATATGTACAAATGCTTCTTAGTTCAAGATTTTTTTAAGGATGGAGATCATAAGGGCATCAACCCTAAAGTTAATTAATAAATCATGTTGATTTAAATAAATCACATATTTTCCTACTTAGTTAGCTTATCATTCATTGTATATCACTACTTAGCACTCAAAGATTCCTCTACCTCTATCATGCTTAATAATTGCTATTAATGATATAATGTACATATGTTTCATACAAAACTAACTTCCATAATCCTAACCCTAATCACATCAATGATCCTTTAGTGTAATAATCATATCAATGATATGCTCTAAAGTAGGACCACTTACTGCTAGTACACAAGGTAATGGTAGTCAACAAGTTTTTTCATAACCCCAAATTCAAAACATTAATACACAAATCATTGTGATTGATTGATTTATCCTTTCTACTCATCATTATTACAAAGATAGTAAGCAATTTAATATAAATTTTAATATATTAGGTCAAGACATCCCATAAGGAGGGTACTTTTCTTCAAACCCTTCATATATGGTTAATCTAGAGCCTTAACACAATCTATTGGGTTTACCTTACATGATTAAAGGTCTATCATAATTCTAAAGATAAAACTAAATTTTAACCTAGGCATCACAATCTACTATACCTTGGTATCAAAAATACCACATTATGTTAAATAGTGATAACCCTCTTCAACACAATCTAAGTGGCATTTATTAATAAGTGCATTGCTACAAAATTGGTGAAAATATTATCCCATTCAATTTTTATTCTTTTTAAGGTATGAAGTACTTTTATCCAATTTTTAATATATCTAAAATTTAATGGATGGGTTATTCTATCATAAAATTTTGAAATGAGGTCCTCAATTTCAATTTTCATAGGTATCATGTGTACATGAACTCTAGTTACCAATGTCTTAAAGTGGTTCATACCACCTATAACATCAATAGTATCAATAAGCCATGAAAATAGAATTTTCTTAATTATAAAAATAACATATAATATTTGATATATGGACTCTTATAGCATACCTGTTGATGTATAACAAGGTATATGGTTTTTATTAGTATTATAAATGATAATATATAGCCTAGTATAAGAACTTTAACAAAATAAATGTCTTCCATCCTCGCACATAATCCTTCTCCTTGCATATGAATGTCAATAAAAAAAAAATTCCATGTTAAGATGGCACAGTCATATCACACTTAGCCACAATAGTTTCCCCTAAAGAGTGAAGAATTTTCCACCAAAGGTGAGGGGCTTGCAGCAACGAATCTTGAAAAATCCACCTATTCCTCTCTAACCACAGATTCCAGATAATAAAGGAAGGCCCAAGAGCACACGCAGCCTGAAGAAAGGAGGTCGAAACAGGGGTCCTACCCCATCGTACCCCAAACTCCAGCAAAGAGGAAGCATGCCAGCAAGCCGTATTCCACACTCCCCACCAGAGATGCCAAATCTTTCTAGCATAGGAGCATTGGAAGAAGAGATGGGAAACACTTTCTTCCTAGCCATGACACAAAACACACATAGAGGGGCCCTAGAAACCATGCTTACATAAGTTATCCCAAGTAAGACATCAGTTTTGAGCCACTAACCACATAAAGAAGTTGCACTTGGGCCAGGACAACTTGTGCCAAACTTGCTTCAACCAAGGAACCTCAATATCTCCAAACAACTGCCTACCCAACTGCTTATAGCCAGTCGCCACATAGTACTTTCAAGACAACTCCGAACCATCCCAAGCCAAGACATCGAGACCCCTCAAAGAGTTACAAGCGCGGGAAGCCAGAAGCAGGGCAAGCTCATTCCTATCTCCCAGAGAACCACCAGGAGGCCACTCTGAGGGCTGCTTCCAGCGAAAACTAATAGCCAAACCACCCTGCTACTCCACCTTATAATGCTCCACAGAAACCCAACCGACCGCAACAAAAACATCACAAAGGGTCTGGAGGTGAGGGAAGGAAGAAAGAATAGGAGGGTGACCATCCCAAGAGTCAGTCCAAAAAAGAGCTTGTGATCCCGAATGACAGATCCAAAAAAGTGCACACTTAATCAACTGAGCTCCCATTTTCAAGGTATGCCAAATCATAGAACCACTCCCTTCCAGAGGATAGCGAGGAACATCAAAAGAGGCAACACCCCGTAGATATTTATAATTGAGAACATGAGCCCATAACTGATGTTGATTAGTACACCAGTGCCAGTAAAGCTTGGCAACAAGAGCTTCCCCATTTAGAATAGCAGAGCGTAAACCAAGACCACCCTCCTGCTTTGGCCTGCACAATGAATCCCACTTAACAAGGCTCCACTTTGAAGACAACAAATTGCCGCTCCACAGAAATTGCCGAGAAAGAGCATCAAATTCCTTAAGAAAATACATAGGAGCCGCTTGAACAAAGCACCTATAGATGGGGAGGGCCTGGATGACAGACTTAAGAAGAATCACCCTAGTAGCAATAGATAGCCAACAATGGGTCCAATGAGTAACCTTTCACCTAAGCTTATCAAGCAGCAACTTCCAAGAGGATCTAGGTTGCCGACCAATAGCAAGAGGAATACCCAAGTAGACAAAGGGTAGAGACCCAATTTGGAACCGAAGAATAGCTGCAATCCTCCACTGGATCGCTTGAGGTGTATTAAAAAAGAATATAGAGGACTTTTGCTCATTGACTTTCTGGCCCAAAGCCAAAAGGTAGCTGTCCAAAGCTGCCCTGAAGGAATTAGCCTCCCTAATACGAGCCAGACCCATAAGAGAGGTGTCATCCACAAATTGGAGATGAGAAAGCGAAGGCAAGCCCCCCCCCCCTTGCTGCCACCCCTAAATCAAACCCTGTGAAACACGAGACTTTAGAAGCCGACCCAGCCCCTCAGCCATAATAATAAACAAATAAGGAGAGACCGGATCTCTTGCCGAAGGCCCCTAGAAGCCCCAAAAAGCTCAGATGGTTCCCCGTTCACAATAACCGAAAAGGAAGAAGAGGTCACACAACTCAAAATCCAGCTCACCCAATCAGAGGAAAAGCCAAAGGCCAATAGAATTTTTTGAAGAAAACTCCATTTAACGCGGTCATAAGCTTTGGCCATATCCAACTTAATAAACATAGACCTATCTTGCGAGGTTGCCATGGAATGAATAGCTTCAGACGCAACCACCACCCCATCCAGAATTTGACGACCAGCCACAAAGCCACCTTGCTCCTTAGAAATGATCATAGGCAAACAAGATTTAAGCCTCTCAACAATCAGCTTCGTAATAATCTTGTAGACCACATTACAGAGCGCAATAGGTCTAAAGAGGTCAAGCCTATTAGCACCTTCCTTCTTGGGAATGAGAACCAAAAATGTTAGCATTTAGGGCTCGGAGCATCTGCTTACTATGAAGAGATTCACGAACCACCTCCAATAAATCCAGCTTCACAATATCCCAAAACTCCTGGAAAAACTCAACCAGGAAACCATCAGGGCTAGGGGCTTTCCCCTTATTCATCTTAAACACTACCTTCTCCACTTCAGACAAAGTCACCTGGCGAATAAGAGAAGCATTTGCCTCATTAGAAATTAAAGAGGGAATGCAATCAAGCACCATATTCTCATCCACCTCAGCTGGAAGTGAATCCTCAGTGAATAGATCAGAGTAAAATTAGCGGGCCTCTCTAGACAAAGCCTGATGTGAAGAGATCGAAAGACCCTCCGAGTTAACAAGAGAGGAGATAAAACACTTATTCCGACGAGCCTGAATCGAATGATGGAAAAAGGAAGTATTCCCATCACCCTCTTGAAGCCAATCAATCCTAGCCTTTTGTTTCCAGAAAATTTCCTCACGAAGCTCCCACTCCTCCACCAACTTTAGAGCCTGGGTCTCAGCATGTCCAAGTGCCTCTGAGAAACCCAAATCCCGAATTTGGCAAGTAATGACAGCAAGGCAATCGTGCGCTTCTCTTTTCTTGGCCTGAAAATTACCAAAACAAGACCTATTCCATCGCTTGAGATGATACTTGACATATTACAGCTTCTTAACCAGAGAATACATAGCGGTACCATACGTAGGGGTGTCATCCCGCCACCACTGAGCAACAAGATCACCCAAAGACGGATCACGTAGCCACATAAGTTGAAATTTGAAAGGGGGGTTCTTTGGATTTGGGAAAGGAGAAGTCGAAAGCTTAATTGGCCAATGATCAGAGCCACACCAGTCAAGAATCTCAGAGCAGATGACCAAGCTACCTCTAACCCAAGAGCAAGAGACAAAGAAACGATCCAGCCTCTGGGAGATTGCTTTAGACCTGCTCCATCTATTATTCCAAGTGAATATACCATTAGAGGGTTTAACATCCACCAAGGCCAAAGAGTCCACATTACTCCGAAGAAGATCTGAGGCAGGACCAAGCCTAGGAAGCCCTCCCATTTTCTCCTCCAAACTCATCACAGCATTGAAATCCCCAACTAGGATCCAAGGTAAAAAGGGGGCACAAGACCTCACATACTTGATGTGGGCCCAAAGCTGGATTTTACCACGAATGTCAATCGGAGCATAAACATTACTAACCAAAATAGTCTCACCGGAATCCAGAACCGAATCCACCACCGAAATAGCAGACTGGCTTGAGATCCACCACCGAGGAACAATCTTGCGAGGATTCCAGAAAAGAGCTAGACCCCCAAAGGTTCCCCTAGCCCCAATACATTGACACTGGCCAGAAGAGCAAATACGAGGAGCCTGCTAAAGCATAAGATCCACCTGGAGCTTGGTTTCCTGAACACAAAAGATATTAGGAGCCTGAACAACAATTAGATCTTGAATAGCCTTTTGACGGGGGGAGCTATTCAACCCCCTTGCATTCCATGAGAGAATAATCATGAGGAAGGTTGAGAGAAGTGGGCCTCAAGGGTTTTAACCGACCCAGATTCCACCAACAAATCCCCAGTAGATTTAAGCTTGTCTGCATCCTTCTTATGACCAGCTTTCAAAGAATTTTCAAAATGTACCTTCTTGAGAGGGCGTTGTTGAACCCCCAAAGCAGGAGACGCTCCCTGACCCTTACTTGAAGAGAACACTGCCTTAGCTAAATTTGCTAGAACAATATCATCCTGCCCATCTGCTGCATCCCCAGGAGGCTCCGAAATTCCCTGTTCTAATACTAGAGAGATATTATGAACAACAATTGCCTGGTCCATCCCTGAATCCAAACCAACATCCATACCAGTTGCCCCAGAATGAATCTCAACAGGGATCCCTTCCTCCAAAGCCTGATTATCCAGGGCCTCAAACCAGCTAAAACCCTGGTCACTTTGTCTATCCTTATAGGATCGCTTCTGACCTCTCCCTTTATTTCGCTGCTTAACAGGAATAAAGTCATCCTTATCAGGCCCACCCTCAACCACTGGCGCCTTGCCTTTATCCCCCTTCTCCACCGAAGGTCCAGAAGAAGGTGAAGAAGAAACCCCTGCCACTTTGGGTGCCCGAGGACACTGGCACTGAAGGTGTCCATACTCATGACAAAAACGGCAATGAAAGGGAAGTGACTCGTAATCCAATGATTGAATCCACGAGGCAGAGCCAATACAAATCTCCAGCGAGTCCGGCAGAGGGTTATTTAAATCAATGTCAACACAGATGCAAGCATAGGAGAATACCTTTTTATCTAGAGTATTCTGAGCGATGGCAGCCGGCTTTCCCAACAAGGCAGCAATTCGGTGCAGAATATCCTCCCGCCAAAACTCCAACGACAGCCATGGAACATGAACCCAAATAGGAACTCGTGTAGGAAGATCTTCTGTCGCATTAAAACCTCCATGCCAAGGTTTAATAAACAAGCCCACATGATTGTAAAAATACGGCCCTCGCTCGAAAACACGATTGTGATCTGAGATGCAGGAGAAATCAACCATGAAATAGCCATTCGCAGCCACCAAAAGATCAAAATCACCTTCAACTTGCCAGGTCCGCCGTATCCAAGACTCAAGTGCCGAGAGAGGGACGCGAATACCCAAAAACTTACAGATCAGAACATGTTGGCTCCAATAAGCAATGTCCTCTTGAATCGACTTAGGAGATATAACCAGAACAGGGCGATCGTGACTCCGCGACAAGCACCCATTCACTTTCTTGAGCTTTGAGCTCTCACCCAAAAAAGACGAATCCGACTTTTGAGCATGCATGGCAACCGAAAAGTTCTGCGATCTAAAATATATTATTTAAAATTTAAATTATGATTGGATATTAATTGGACTTCAAGCAAGATAATGCTTTGAGATGGGGTCTTGACAATGAAAATAGAAGACAATGCAAATTATTTCTTCAATGAACTGTCAAACTTGAATCAATTTTACATTGCCATTGATGGATTGGTCAATGATTGTTCCATGATAAGGTAGAAAGAGTGTCCTTAGGGATGTGACAAAATATAAATCAAAACATTGTGTTATCTGATGGTATATATATACAACAAGAAACTAAATGAGTTAAGATGTAAATTTAGGTTTAATGAAGACCCTTGTCATGTATAGAAATGAAATGAAATATTATTAATGTTTATAAATAATTACAAAGGATAATGGAACTGAAGATAAATTCTGTATAATAAGTCAAGAGACACTTCTTAACAAAACAAAAATGAAAATATATACCAAATGAAAGATTAAACAACTAAAACCAAATTAAAATTCTAAAAATCAAATCAACAAATATAATTAAATACCTTTAACAAAAAGATTCACACTCATATATCAGATTTGTTCTTCCTTTTTCAAGGAAGAATCCTCCCATATATGCCTGTTGTAATAATGATGAAATGACATAATTCCTTAATGTGTAAATATAGCATATATCTAACAAAATAGAAAACATGATAACAATTAAGTTTTTTCCCTCATACTTCCCACTTCCCCTGGATTTGGTTCGAATTTCTGAATGAATAAGTCAGGGCAATGCTCCCATCCATTCTTTTCAGTACATATCTTTCCACTACAACATAACAGGAAAAATTTCTTTCCATCCCACTGCCACTAAATGATTTCTTCACCCTTACATTTCTTGCACCTTGTTCTAATCCATACCTATCTTGATCCGCCCACATTTTGGCAATGATGGGCCAGGTAATTTTTACACCAGTAGCTTGTCCTGATTGCTTGTCCATAACTTTAAACATAACACTTCCATCATTATCTCTAATTTCCTCAGTTACCTCTTCTCCAAACAATAGCCCTTCTCTTACCCTTAAGGTTTTCTCCACATCAACATAATTTTCTGTCATACCTTGAGAAGAGTATATCTCTTCCCAGAACTTTTCTAGATACATTTTATAGAAGGGACACTCCATGAGCTGAATATTAGGATCCTCCATTCTGGTACCCAATTCACTGATAAAGATAAAGGGGCAGTACCACTCCCCAACTATAACAACAGGGGAAGTTCTCTGTAACAAAGAGAAATCAAATGGGGGAGATTGTCTTCTGAGGTCAGTAGTTTCCCCTCCAACATGTGCAAGTCTGCCATGTTTTCCACGCATGTCTTTGGCTACCACTCTCCAACCCTTCCTATGCAAAAACTGAGGTGGGAAACCATCAGTAGCTACACACTTTGTTGTGAATCTAGACTTTCTCGAGGAGATTATCTGCATTTGTTTATATGAGTTGGTGGGTTGCAAAGGTCTAGGACGAACATCGTTCACACATCTACAACAGCAAAGTATGGACATGTCTTCTTCAGTAGAGCAGGTTTCCACTAGTCTGTACACACCATCAACATACAATCAGGTAAGTAGGTATTCATATGATTGTTAATTACCCATAAATACATAATCAATATTCTAAGCAATACATAATCCAAGGATATTAGATGATGGCATAACTTTCACTATCATTGTTAATCTATAAATATTGCTACTTAAACCCACAGAGGAAAAAATCTCGACAGGAGAAAAAATCCAGAAGAAAAGATAATCACATAGAAGAAATCTAATATTTTTACGAATATTGCTACTTAAATCCGGGAGGAAACAATCTCCACAGGAGAAATCAAATAAAAGTGGCTAATATTTTTTACCCTTAAATTGTATAAGAAAAATCCAGAGGAAACGATCCCCACAGAAAAGAAATCTAATATTTTCACCCCTTAAATTGTATAAGAAAAATCTACAGAGAAAAATATCTCCACAGAAAAGATGTCACATAAGAGTAGCTAATATTTTTAACCCTTAAATTGTATAAAAAAATCTAGAGAAAAAGATCCCCACAGAAAAGAAATCAAATATTTTCACCCCTTAAATTGTATAAGAAAAATCTACAGAGAAAAATATCCCCACAGAAAACAAATCACATAAGAGTAGCTAATATTTTTACCCTTAAATTGTATTAAAAAACCCATAGAGGAAAAACTCCCCACAGAGAAGAAATCACATAGAAGTAGCTAATGTTTTTACAGAAAAACCCACAGAAGAAAATATCGCCAGAGAGAAGAAATCAGATAAAAATAGCTAATATTTTTACCCCTTGCGCTTGCCCTCAGGTTGCACAACATAGTAGCAATGGGAGGAGATGGGTTGGCCCAAACCAGGAATAAAATACACTCTGTCATAGTGTGTCTGAGAGTGTTCCCCATTATGTGTGGTGTATTGGATTGTTAAGCATTTATCTTGGGGAAAGGGCAACTCTCGCAGGTAATCTTCGCAGCATCCCCAACAGCAGGAGGCAGATGCAGAGTCGCCGTTCTCATCATCAAGAGATAGGCAGAGTAAGGATCCGCAGGCGGTGGGAACAGAAGTGGGGTCTGTTGTTGGGCCATGCCATTTCTTCCCGCTGCATAGGCCTGCCTGTAGGCCGCCATAGATATTGTGGAATACATTGATTGATCAGATAAATATGATCGTGGGAACCTCTGGATCTAGTTTATGATTTATATGGTAATAGGCCTTGCAGGGGTA
>CM021104.1:247579548-247857718 GCA_007115665.2 Sequoiadendron giganteum | reverse complement strand
TCTTTAGAATTATGATAGACCTTTAATCATGTAAGGTAAACCCAATAGATTGTGTTAAGGCTCTAGATTAACCATATATGAAGGGTTTGAAGAAAAGTACCCTCCTTATGGGATGTCTTGACCTAATATATTAAAATTTATATTAAATTGCTTACTATCTTTGTAATAATGATGAGTAGAAAGGATAAATCAATCAATCACAATGATTTGTGTATTAATGTTTTGAATTTGGGGTTATGAAAAAACTTGTTGACTACCATTACCTTGTGTACTAGCAGTAAGTGGTCCTACTTTAGAGCATATCATTGATATGATTATTACACTAAAGGATCATTGATGTGATTAGGGTTAGGATTATGGAAGTTAGTTTTGTATGAAACATATGTACATTATATCATTAATAGCAATTATTAAGCATGATAGAGGTAGAGGAATCTTTGAGTGCTAAGTAGTGATATACAATGAATGATAAGCTAACTAAGTAGGAAAATATGTGATTTATTTAAATCAACATGATTTATTAATTAACTTTAGGGTTGATGCCCTTATGATCTCCATCCTTAAAAAAATCTTGAACTAAGAAGCATTTGTACATATTGGGTATTAAATTGTGAGGATTGTTCATCGGGTTTAAACACCTAGCATCTATACTATTATTGTGTCACATTAATTTATAGTCTCATGATGGATTTTAAAACATGTAATTTAATGTGATATTACTTCATCTTATGACCATTTAAATTTGATTATATGGGTTGAGTTGCAAACCTATTAATATTAGAGGGAACCATTACTACTAGTCATTATTCATATTTAATATAAGAAGCAAGTGTAAATATTACATAATTAGTGAACTAGACTATTTTAAGAGTATTGGATTGCATAGAGGGTGAATGAAATTAGGAGGTTAATATGATTATTAATATTAATATTTAGTGTATAGCCTGATATAATGATTTAATGGATTCAATTTTGTTAATTATCCTGGGTACGACTCTGGTATTATTCATGCTTAAAACAAATTTATAATTATGATCAATAATTCTTTCAAAGTTTAGATAGTTTTTATATGGCCTTGTTGATACATGATGTATTCCTATTACATAGAATTTCATAATATAATATGATTATAATGATTAATATCATAAAATCATATTAGAGTAAGACATCATGAAACCATATCAAGACTTGCATAATTGTTGTATTGTGCATATATTTTAAGAATTGATGTTATGTGATTTGATGTGATAAAATTTTTTTCTATTGATGATGATATTATATACATTTTTTGTGTATAGAATCCAATTTAATATCTATCCTTATAAGAAAATAATATTGTCTAAGATGTGTCATTAATATGGAGGATGTTTTAATATTTAGTTATGTATAAAGATGTTTGATAACTAGTACCATTTTATGGAAAGGTAGTTTAAAAACCATGTTCTTAGTAATTTTTCATATTAGTATAGTGAATTAATTCATTATGAAAAATCATATATATTTGTGTTTTGTAGCATCTTCATGATCTTACTTGATTAAGATATTCCTTCGATTGTTTAGGGAAATTATCTTTCAAGGTTAGAAATCCTAGAGGGAGGTGATCCCACAATACTGGTTTACAATTTTTGGCCAAACTAGACACTGAATTGATTTTTTCTAACTAAATCTTCACTTTCGAGCACCTATAGCGGCTAAACCATGATGAATTTGAAGATTATGCAAACTAGTGATTTCTGACATTTTGTCTATAGATTCTAAATATATTTTTTTCAAAAATTTTGGAATCAAATTGCACTTCTTTTTCCATCTCCTTCGAAAACTATTTTTTTTTAGTAAACACCATTTTTAAGGAGTGATGCTCAACGTATGCAACGTAACTCTTTTTCCATGAAGGATAAAATTCTATTTTTTTTGAACTTAGATTTGTAAATATGATGTATAGTGCTTTCATTTGGTTTCATTGTGTTTTATTGAATATTTTTTTCTTAATCAAGTTTCGAAGTCAAACCAATTATAATTTAGACATAGGCGAACTGTATAAAACATAACTTTTTTTGTATGTATTGAAATTTAACTTCTTTTTTTGTTGGATCAAGAATTTCAATATCTAGTGCACTAATATTTTTTAATTTTTTTTGATAATTTGCTATTTTTCCACATGTGCAGAACAAAGAGCTTGATTTACGATGAAAAACCTACATTCACAAAAAATAAAAAAATAAATATAATAATTAAATTAAATTTATTTAAAATTATACTTTTTGGAAAGCTTCTAATAAGGACTAAATACTTACAAAAAATAAATTTTAAATGAATTCATTTGATGCCCCAAAAGGTAAATCAAAAGTGGTTTTTTATCAGCATTTTGATAAGTGTAAAGGAGACTTCGTTATAGGTATGTTTTAAAACTAGTGGGGTTCTATCCAAGGGGGTTTGATCTAAGATGGTTTGATCAAATAATCTTCAATTGGAATCCTTAAAATGAAACTTTTTAAGGCTTAAATCATTATATTTTCTAAAAATATTTAATTTCAGCAAAAATCAAAATCTCCCAGAAATTGTAAACTAACATTATGGGATCACCCAGCCTGGCTATACCTTACTCATGTATGTGACAAAAAAAAATATCTAGTATATATAATTTATCATCGATTGATAGTTGAAATCTAAGGAGAACTACATGTGACATCACTCTCATTTTGAAGTGGGTATGTAGGAAGTTTTTGAGTGAAGGATGTTATTGGACCCAAGTCATAGGGGAGGGATTAGGAAATAGCTCCAAGGGTTTGGTTTGTTATTAATCATGATCATCCCTTTCTCTTCAATGTAATTCATCTTGAAGCTAGAATTTGTATTGAATCACTATGAACTCACCCTTCTAATTAATAAATCCCCACTATATATGTATGAGATAATAAAAGGAAAACCATCAGTATCAAGTTTATCTACTTTAACTTTTGTAGTGTTTGGATTTTCCAAATCTAATCCAATATTTGATGGAATTTCCAAGTCACCATCATCATGGAATATCTCTTATGTAAATGTATGAGAACACCTTTGGACTAGTCTAAACTTAAAATACCATAGTTTTGTGTAATGAAGACTATGACATTATGCCTTGGCTCCATACTAAGTATATGGTGGTATAAGATAGCCTCAAGACAATAATGAAATATATTCTTCTAAGAAATAAGGACATGGTATATTTATTTAATGATGATGTTGAATTAAGCCATTATAATATGATAGTGTGAATAACTCTTGATATGTTTGGATGGCATACCTACTCTAAATATGAATCTAGATTTTTGTTTACTTCAAGATAGAGCTCCTTATGACTACATTTACCAATTGTGGGTAGTAAAAACTATGTAATACTAAATAATATGTTATTTAAACCATATACCTAGTTGGTGGATAATTGTATGCTAAGATTTATAATTAGTATTAAATACAAAAACTTTATGATCTTTGAAGTTAAATATTACCTAATATTGCTACTATGGGTTTAAATTTTTGTTTAATAATTAGTTTTCTTCCAAGTAACAATTTGAATGTATTGAATGGCCTTGAGATTTATTTATGGGTTGTTATTGGTTTATTTTTTTGGAGTAGCCAAGATCAACTTGCAATATCAAACATTCTAAAAAATAAGAATATTTGATAGAATATTATGATACAAGTGTGTAAAAATATGTATGAATGAGGCTTGTATATTGTAAAGGAGGGGATTCATTACTCTCGAGTCTCAAGAAAAATAATGTCTACAAGGAGTGAATAGCCCTCGGTAACCTCAAAGTACAAAGATTAAGTGACAAAGTACAAAATGAAGAATCTTGGAATAACTTGACTAAATGAAAGACTAAGCTATTAAGGGAAAGAATGATAAAATTGTTAATTAATGGAAACTGATATAAACTTGTGAGATACATATTACAAAAACAAAAAGCTTAAATTTATAGATTTTACCTCAGACTTGGGAAAAGCCTTGACCACAAGTGACAGTGCGTTGTAGGGACATTTGCATCCCACACTGTCATCCCTATCAAAATAGAGGATAAAAACCTTAAATATGCAACACCCAACCCTATAAATCTATACATCTGCACACAAGAAGAATAAGAAAAAAAATTTGGGGTTGTTTCAGGGCTTACCTTAGTCAAACCCCCATTTTGGTGTTTACACCTCCATGGATAGCTGGATAGATAGAGAGAAAAAATGACATAAAATGTAATAGATGTGTGATAGAAACAAACCCCATTGTAGAGGAGAAACCTTATCATGAATGTAATAAATGAGACAAAGTAGACAAGAGAGCATTACCAAAAGTCTATGACTCCCTCTTGGCTTGATAGACGATATGTGCTTGCTTGTAAGAGAACCTTGGTTGTTGTTGTCACAAGAATTTGGTAGAGCTTTGCTATGAAGAACAAGAGCAAAAATATGTAGAAAAGAGAATAGAGCAAGAGAGCAAGATCAAATGAGAATGAATGAATGAATGTTTGAAAAGATGATTTTTATGAGGTTGCATGGGTAGGAAGATTAGTTACACTCATGTTCCTACTGCAATGACACATATCATAGGCAAAGAACATGATATTCCCTAATTTTAAACTCAAAAAGTTTGGAGATGCTAGCATGTCACACAGATGTTCACATGTCGCACAACTGTCCTACTCAAAACTTTGCAAGAAATGAGGTATTTGGACTACTAACACTTCATCATTGTCCCCTATGAAGTTGGAATCATGAAATTCCAACTCATAGGTTTTTATCATTAATACAATTGGATTCCATAAATGTGGTAGGCTAAATGTGCAAGAGTGAAATTGCTACAAGGTGCAATTTTATGAAACTACATTTTGCCCCCACTTTAGTGAGATAAATTCTCAAAGAAAATTAGCTACATTAAAGTAGTTAAAAGAACATAAATGTGAAATTTTAAATGTTTTACAGATTTGCAGAAAAGGATACTATAGAGGTTGCAAAGGTCAAGCAAGTAGATATTGATGATGCCCCCAATATTTGAGCTCAACGATAAACTACAACACTTGGCGTGAAGTTTTATTCTACAAAACTCAAAATCGGGTTAGTTTTGAAAATCAAAAGAAGCTTCCACAATGAGAAGAATGATTAAGAAAAATTTGGTGGTTCAAAAAAAAATATGATGAAGAGGTGAATAAATGCCCCCTCCCATTTTTTCCCCCAGAGCGGTGGGGTGAAAACGAGAAGGATGGAAGGAATATTTTCACCACAAAAAATGGGAAAAAATGGCCTATATATGTCTCAAGTGGGCCCATGGAAGGGTCATTATTATTATTCACTATGAGGAGTTTGTTGATTTTTTTGAGAGTATTCAAAAAAATGCCTCACAAATGAGAGTGCATAGCTCTAAGGATTGACCAACTTTGCATAGAAGTGGCAAGGGATGACTGAGCATATGAGGTACACAAAATTTTGACCAAACTTATCATTTCAAGTGATTTTTTTAGCTTTTTCAATTTCCTGAGTAGTGCACATTTTCAGCCGCTACGAAGGTGTCTGGCTAACACATTGTCATCTCGATGGTGCATCAGAGTTCTTCGGTCACACTAGCATCTAGCTGGAACACTATTGTTGAAAGTTGTTCGACCTCGGATGCCATCGTGTTGTGTAGACATCTATGTGGCGCACTACCATCCCAGAGGTAGCTTATGAAAAAATTGATGTAGAGTTAGAATCTTTTTGATGATGTAGAATGTGGTGACATGAAATGTTGTGATTTTGCAAGAGTGGCCCAAGATCTGTGAGCATTCCCATAGATTAATTTTTTCATTGCTACATAGTCACAAAAATGAGATCCATCTAGATGACACAGACTTTCTATGGTGAGTTGGTCTCTGGTGGGTATACACCATACTAGAGATCAAGTTCCACACATCGATGCTCATGGCACAAATGGAGTGCTAGGATACAAAAACTTCTACTTTCCATCTCCCAATAGGGGAAATGATCACCACCCTCGAGGACGTCTACCACATCACAAGCCTACCCATCCATAGGGAGTGAGTGACCTACAAGGATGGCAAGCTAGCATAGGATGCCTAGGCCACACAATAGTACTGCCTCAAATGAGTCATCCTAGGGGATGTGTTCAGGCCCATATACATGCACTAGATGGAGTAGGGATGAGTGGCGATGTGTGCCAAGTTTTGATCATGACTATCATCCTATACATTGTGGTGGATGAATGAGGCTCACACCTTCATGAAGGCCTTGTCCATTATATTTATGCAATGGAGGAGAGGGGTATAGTGTACGCCTAGGGTATGAATATGATTTCACATCGCTACTATGGCCTCGAGTATTATGTACATTATGAGTATCATAGCCTCAATGTCTACACGCTACTTCAAGTGTGGGAATTTGAGCATATCCATTGTACGAGGCTAGTTGGGTTTCCCCTAAGCCTAGCACATGGTACACCTCTAGCACACACATACCCCCTAGCATGTGGGTATGTGCAGGATCATCATGGAAAAAATAGGCCCTTAAGTGGCAAAAAGTTCAGAAAAATCAGAGTTAGGCAACTTGACATAAAAATTTGAATAAGTTATCTATATTATTTCAAAAATATGTAAGAATAGAATCTATAGAAAATTGAATGTAGTTTCTAAAATACTAGGTTTATTTAAAAATAAATAAAATCTATTTGGTGAAAATTTAAAATTTCAATGCAGTAGCACTTAAAATTCTAGGAAAAAATAAGTAGGTGTCTGTCTGACTACCCTAACCAAAATAAAATGATAATATTTTTTTATAAGATTTTAGATATAAGTAGAGGACTCATGTCCTAATGTGATGCATATTTTTTGTAATTTTTTCCAAGTAAATAATTAATTATGAATTTTTTATTACATCTTTTAAAAAATATAGAAACTCGTATGTCTGACCACCTTAACTTGGTCAAAGCTTCATCAAATTCAATAGTTTTTTTTAATCATATAGTATGTGAAGCATACAATGTGATGCATTATTCAAAATCAAAAAATGTGATACCATTTGAAAGCTATATATGTTTTTCAATCAGCCTATCAATCAAGACTTTAGTCATAATTCAAATAGAAAATGAATAATAATAATTTATTAAATTCAAAGTAAAGCATAATTTATATTGGTGGAAAGTTGAGAATCTCCTTTAAAAACTCTTTTCATTTCATCAATTTTGGGTAAAAAAAAGGTCGTCAACCACATACGCTACACATACCCATCATATCGCCACTTTTTGGCCCATCATGATCCTGCACATACCCGTGTGATTGGTGGTATGATGATGTACAATTTTTGTGGCTTCAAATGGATTCTTTGTAGGTGAGAGATATTAGATGGCACCAATATAGGTAGATGGGGCTTTGGCCATCTTAAAGGAGGTAGCTACACATGATGCATCATGATCTACTCTTGGAAGGTTAGTTAGGCCATATTATAGTATTTTATTACTAGCAACAAGTAGTCTGACTATTTGAGTATGTTCAAACCATCCCCTCAGTTCCTCCTATGTACATACAGTTACATAGGAGTGTAGCCCAAGTAGGAGACCGACCTCATTCGATGATTGTAAACATTACACTTAGTGATAATGGGTCGTATGATGATAATCGAACCCCAACCCTTCTAATTGAAAATATTGACATCACCCATGATTTTGCTAAATGGTGGGTGACAAAAGGTCCAACCCCAATTTTATCAACAAGAGCCCCAATAGGCAATGATGGTGCTCAGGGGCCAAGAGGTGAGGGACTTAGCAGTGATAAAGAGGAGGATGAGAAAAAGGAAGGAGGAGCACCAATGAAACCAAGGAGATGAAGATGGGTGTCACCACCTCCAAATGTGTTTCATGCTTCATCAACAACACCCACCAGCTAAGTGGTCGCACCCCCTTTAGTAGTAGTAGGAGGGTTGAGTGTAGCGCCCCCTTAATTGCACTAGCAAGTTGGGGACCTAAGTATGAGTGTGATATATGTTATTTTAGTTCAATTATTTTCATTTTAGTATTCTCATATACATACATACATACATACATACATACATATATATATGTATATATATCAATGTAAACATTGATATGGTACTAAAATTAGCTACCACCTCTATGATTATAGTGGACACACAGGAGTGGGTCATTTTTATTGGGTGATCCATTGTTGAGGTGACCCCAACTATCCAGATCCAGGGGATAGTCCTTGATGCTTACAAGCAAGCATGAGCAAGGTGTCATACCCACCTATTTGAGCCTATAGCACACTTGAGCATAATGTAGGAGAAGATGTGGGTGGAGGTTGTCCAGAGGACCATGGAATTGACTGCCATGACTGGGCAATGGGATTAGTGAGTGGAAAAGCTCCTCATTGCATTGTTCGATCGAGATCAAGTCGTGACAAGGACTGAGAGTACCATAGCAACACGTGAAACCATGAAAATCCAATTTGATGACCTTAGTAGGTAGAAAGAGGTGGAAAAGATGACATTCATTGATCCTCGAGTGTAGCAAATCTATGAGGAGTTGCAATAGGCCTTTGGGTGGGAGGCTTCATTTTAGGAGCAGGTCACACAGTTGTGAGAGGATGTAGTTGAGCTAAGGGGAAAATATATGAGGATTGCAATAATGGATCCTCTCAACATCGCATTCACATTGATTGTACTCCCACATGTCGATCCAAAACCCTCCTCTGCCACTACCATTGCTAGAGGGCTCGGGGAGCCATGCACTCGGGGGCTAGAAGCTTAATTTTGTAAGCCGAATTTTGATGTACCATACCATTTTTGATGTATAAATTTTTTATTTATAGATTCACATATACAAATATACAAAAACCACATTTTGACATAGTGGTGTGATACATCTACATGATATTTTTGATATATATATATATATACATATATATATGAGATTTTTTACCAGCATCATGGTGTTCTTATGTGTACTTTTGTTTCATGTATTATTATGTGATGGATGTATTTTTATAGATGTATGTTAGATTAGATACTATCATGATTTAATAAAAACACATTAGATGTATGGGTAATTAAATACAATGATGATCTAATGCCTCACCTAAAGATATAATCAAACATAATGCACAGATATAAAGCATAATAAAACATGTATGATGTATATATAATTCCTAATTAAATTAATTAATTACATACACATGTTCACATCATAACACCAATTAAAAATACAATGTGTTAATGAAGAAATATCATATCATAATGAACTACGATCCCTAAAGAGGGATGAGTGTTAGGCACATGCCACATATACCTCATGCATAGTATTGATGGAGATGAATTACATTGACTAGTTCTTTTAGAGGCATTCCATCCATAGACGATAGTCCATAGGCCCTAGAACCATACACAGAGGTGATTATGTAAGGACCTAACCAATTAGGGTTGAACTTCCCCTTTTGATTAGGTGGCACATTTACATTTCTTTGATTCTCAAAAAGAATGAGATCACCAACCTTGAAAATTTGAGAAAGAACACCACCATTATTATTTTTAGAAATAAATCAAGAATAGGTTCATGTTGATTTGAGATAGTATGAGAGTGGATAATGTGAACCACAAAGTGGTACTCTTCTACACCATCGTCTGAAGATACAAGGGACGCAACACTCGTCATTGCATCTACATAGTGATTTTATCTCTTGGGGACACTATCTACCATGAAAGAAGAGAAACAATCAAGCAAGGATAAATCTAAATCTTGATTTTGAGATAGATTATTCTACTTAGCCTAATACATTCCCATGATTTGATTTATAATAAGTTCAAAATCATGATGAATATGAATATGTTTAATGTTTAATTCCATCGTGGTACAAAAGATGGAAATAAGGGCTTCATACTTGATGATGCTATTAGTGCAATGAAATTTTAATCAAAAGGATAGAGGAATTGGCTTACCTTCGGGTGAGAATAAAAATAAACCTACCCTAGAGCTAGTTTGACATCTTGATCCATCGAATTATATCTCCCATACAGGTTCATGGTCTAATACAAAAACAAATCATTTGGAAATAAATCCATATTAGGGAAGGAGTGAGATGAGGTAGCTTCCACCAATTGATCAACAACAACTTATCCTTTGATCTCTTTTTGAGTTGCAAACTTGATGTCAAACTCAAAGAGCAACATCACCCATTTCACGAGCCTTCCAGAAATATCAGTTCTAGTAAAAAAAGTTTATGAAGATCACATTTTATAATTACATGGGTTTCAACATGAAGAAGATAATGTCATAACTTCTACGTTGCAAAAACAAGAGCGATATATTGTTTATCCATGGTAGAATATTGAGTCTCATAATCAATTAGAATATGAATAATATAGTAGACCACTCTTTCTTTACCATCATCATCATGTTGAGCTAATAAAGCTTCCAAGGCATGAGAGACACAAAAATATAAAGTAAAAATGGTTTATCCTGCATAGTTGGTATCAAGATAGGAGGATTGTCCAAGTAACTTTTTATTGAATTTAAAGCCTTGTCACACTCATCATCCCATCGAAAGTGGACATATTTCTTCAATAAATGCATGAATGGAAGGGTGTACTTGATCAATTGAGATACAAATCTATGAATTGCCTAGATATTCCCTTGCAAACTATTTAGTTGAGAGATGTTTTTCAAAGGAGGCATGTTAACAATCACACCAATTTTATTCATATTGACTTTGATTCTACAATGAGAGAAAATAAATTTGAAAATCTTGTTGGCATCTATGCCGAAGAAACACTTAAGATGCTTTAGTCTCATTTTATAGTCAAATTATTTCAAAGATAAGATAAATATTCTTGACATGGTCTTGACGAGTCATAGACTTAGCTAAGATGCCATCGATGTAATCCTCTAAGATTTTGGGAATGAAATCATGAAAGATAAGAGTCATCACTCATTGGTAAGATGCTTCAGCATTATTTAATCCAAACAACATGACTATGTAACAAAATTTACCCCAAAGGGTAGTGAAGGTTGTCTTATATCGATATTTTAGGTTAATACAAATTTGATTATAGCCCAAGAAGCCATCCATCAAAGAGAATAAGGCATGCCCTACAGTCGAGTCTAAAATCATATCGATATTAGGTAATGGAAAATAATCCTTAAGAGAAGCCTTTTTGAGATCACAAAAGTCAATACAAATATGAATATGGCCATCTGGTTTACTAACGACAACTATATTCAATATCCAAGGTGAATATTCAATAGGATGGATAAACTAGCTTTTAAGATCTTTTCTATCTTAGTCTTGACTAATAAAGTGACCTTGGGACTCATCTTACGAATCTTTCATTTAATGAGCTTTGCATCAGGACATAGAATGCTATTATGAACCACCACAGACTCATCAATATAGGGCATGTCCTCATATGACCAAGAAAAAATATAAATATGAGAATGCAATAAATTAGAATGTTGTTTAGATTATTCTGAAGAGAGACATTTTTCAATCTTAATCACTTTTTCAAAAGATTTAGAATCCATGAAAAAATAAGAAGTACCCCCTTTAAGGAGAGTATTATGGTCTTCAAGATGAGATATAGGAATGTTATCATTCACTTTAGATAAAGGGGCCTTCTCATCAATACTCGTAACAGATTCTACAAAGTATGCCTATTTATTTAAGCGATGTAGGAATCAATATTTATGGTGATAAGAAGGTAAGTGAGAGTATGCACCTAAGAATTCTTCCAATGCTTCCTCTGAAGAGAAAACATCTAGAGGAACTTTTTTAGAGTCTACCTTTACTTCAATGTATTCATGATGAACTAATTCAAGAGGATGAGGTTCGGAAAAAATCATGTTGACATTCAACCATGGTTTCCTCTTAAACCTTTCATAATGATATCCAAGTCCAATCTTATACCCATGAGAATACAGCTCAATGGGGACATTAATATACCTTATACATTGTGCCCACAACTACTACTTCCATAACCATGTTTAGAAAGGAGATTGAAACTAGAGCCATAACATGTTTACAATTATTGGGAAGGAGGAGGATCAACATAAAGAGCATCATTCCAACTACAGGTATTATGCTCTTTTACAAGATCACAACTATCCTTCTTAGTGAAAACAAAAACACTAGCCTCCATAAAATAAGCATGATTATCTTCCTCGGTAGAGGTACAACTATCCTCCTTAGTAGGAGGATGATTTTCTTCCTTAGTGGGATGATAATTAGCTTTCTTGATAGAGGTGTAGGAGATCATTGCAGTGTCTAGGTGGATAAGATATACTTTAGACTCCCTGAATAAATATTTGGTAATGTCCAAGGATCCCCAATCATCACCAAGACATGTGTTCAATTCAGAAGAGGAAGTAGAAGGGATAGACTTAGGATTCTCTACTTCAAGATGATCTTCTTCAGGGACATCCATCTCAAAAGTAACCTTTGGGATAGGCACTACTTGACTAGATTCACATTAGAAGATAATGAATGAAAAAATTCTTAAGAATAGAAGCAATTGAGGATCAACCAATAGCTTTCATTTCACAAAGGTGTATAGCATGAGGGTTAGCCTTGATTGTAACTACTTCATTATTAGCAAAAATTTTTATAGAATGATGTAAGATAGAGATGAGTGCTCCTAAAGCATGAATATATGGTATTCCCAAGAGAATGTTGTAAGATAAAGGACCTAGCATAACATAAACCAAGGTGGGTACAATAATGGGTCGTAACCTCAAAGACAACATTATCATACTTAAGGCTTGTCGACCAACATTATTGAACCCACATTTATACAAAGAATAAGTAGCAAGAGAAGATAAATCAATTTTTATTTTTGGTCACAAGTCAATGCTACATATATTGAGATTTGAACCAGTTTCAACGAAAAACATCTAATACTAATGTTATTAATATTGACTATTATCATTAGAGGATCTTCTTGCTTATGTACTTCTAGACATAGGATTTTGTGTGGATAGAATGTAATATTTAATAAATCTGCATGAATATTAGCTATTGACACATTCATATTTATTAATCTAGCATCCAAGAAGGCAAGATAATTATTTTTAAAGAATTATAAAGTATACCTTGGTAAACCAAAGTGGTCTGAAGAAAATCCCATAGTGAGATCTTGGCGGGAGTAACGCGAAGTTGCTCAATAAGATCATACTCGCCAAGTGATTTAGGTGCAAGTTTAGGTGCTTGGGGAAGGACTGGTTGAGAAGGTGGTAGAGAAGTAGGTTGGTTTAAGTTTTGTTGATTCATTCTATTATTGTATGGGCTACTACTCTCTAGGATCAAGGAGCCCTAGATTGCATGAATCTCATGTAAATGTCTAATATGCCATTAGTGATGAGAACCCCACAAATATAATGAATTCTTTTAGGATATGGGCTAGATGGAGTCACATAAATGATGTGTCTCTTAGGCCTTTAAGGGGAAGTAGAAACCACAATTACATTCATGAACTCTTCGACTTATGAATAAGAAGAAGGTTGTGATGAAGAAGTTAGTTTATGAGATCTATGAATAGAAGGAGGCGCCTCTAAGAAATCATCTAGGGCATCATCCAAAATATTGAAATATTGTTTAGAGAATGCATTATCAAAATCATTAAAGTTTTGAAGAAAAATATATGACATGATTTGTTTCATGTTGTGTTCACCAAAATGTAAAGGAGGGGATTCACTATTCTCGAGTCTCAAGATAAACAGAGTCTATAAGGAGCGAATAGCCCTTAGTTACCTCAAATTAAAAATCTCAAGTGACAAAGTATAAAATGAAGAATCTTGGAATAACTTGATTAAATGAAATCATAATCTATTAAGGGCATGAATGATAAAACTATTAATTAACATAAATTAATACAAACTTGCAAGATACAAATTATAGAAAAGGAAATCTTATAACTCATAGATTCTACCCTCATATGGGAAAAGACTTGGCCATGGATGAAAATGCACCGTGGGGATGTTTGTACCCCGCTTTTTCATCCCTGTCAAAATAGACGATAAAAACCTTAAATCTACAACACCCAACTCTATGAATTCATACGTTTACACATAAGAAGAACAAGGAAAAATGTTGGGGTTGTTTTGGGGCTTGCCTCAGTCAAACCCTCATTCTGGTGTTTCCACCTCCACGCATAGCTAGATAGATAGATATAGACAAAATGACATAAAATGTAATAGATGTGTGATAGAAACAAACCCTGTTGTGGAGGAGAGCCCCTATCATGAATGTAATAGATGATACAAGTAGACTATTCATAAATAAATGAGGAAAAGTAGATAAGAGAGTGTTACCAATAGTCTGTGGCTCCCTCTTGGCTTGATTGATGAGATGTGCTTGCTTGCAAGAGAGCCTTGGTTGTTGTGACAAGAATTTGACAAAGCTTCACTACAAAGAATAAGAGAGAAAATATGTAGAAAACATAATAGAGCAAGAGAGAAAGATTGAATGAGAGAGAGTGAGAATGAATTAGAGAATGAGTGAAAAGAGGATTTTTGTGAGGTTGCATAAGCAGGAAGAGTTGTTAAACTTGTGTTCCTACTATAATGACACTTGTCATAGGAAAATGATATGAGATTCCCTCATTTGAAACTTGAAAATTTTGGGGACACTAGCACATCACATAAACATTTATGTGTCACATAACCACCCTACTCAAAACTTTGCAATAAATGAGGTATTTGAACTGCTAATGCTTCATAAATTTTTGCTTATGAAGTTGGAATCAATTCCAACTCATAGGTTTTTGTCTTTAATGTGACAGGGTGCCATAAATGTAGTAGGCTAAGTACGCAAGTGTGAAATTTCCACGAGGTGCAATTTTACAATGCTACATATATAAAAGTAAGAATGAGTAGGTAAGAAGTTAGGATTAAAATTTTGACTATCACTCTATAAGTGAAATGAATATGGGACACTTGAGAAAAGTTTGGGGATACATGTAGAGTTGATATGAGGTATAAAGGAGAGGTTAAAATATCCCTCTTGTTGGTGACCAAGTTGCATGTCCCAAATCCCTAAGGTTGGAAAGTCTTCTAGTTGCAAAGGGTGTCAAACTTGGGAAGAATAGCCACAAAACTTATATTCAGGTTGGACAACTGAGGACAATTATTGAGGTGGGTAAGACATCCTTCACTTTTGGCTCTCCTAGACCAAGGGGGTTTCCCTAATGTGTTGCAATAGATATCACCACATAATCACAATACTTACCCTAATAAAAACCATACCCATTGCACAATGCACCCTTCTTTAGGTTTTCATGTAATGCCTATATGTTGGCTCAAGGAACTAATGATTAAGAACCTTACCGAAATAGATGATTTTCCATATAATTGTCTAAGGATTATTTTCATGATAACCCCTTATGTTTCTACATAAATTCAGACATGGCAATGAGAACACAGTAAGATGGATAAAAATAAAAAGATGATTGTATTGATATGTTGTGGGTGTGTTGAGATGATGGGGAGATGGAGCCAGTACTAAACTAGTACATTTATCCAGTTGGAAAATAGAGCCTTTGAGTTCATATAAAATATGTCATAACTAAAACCAAAGGTGATACCTTAATCAATATTCCATAAGAGACTTTTCCTTTAAAAATGTATAGGTAAACTAGGCCTTGATGGGGTCGTTGCAATCTTCATCATTTAATTTATCAATCCAAGGTGGTGTCCATGGCTATATGCAAAGAGAAAGTAGAAAAATTCCTTGATAGTCTATTCTACTTGTAGAAATAAATCTTATTTGCATGAAAGGAATGTTGCATGAAAGGGAACTAATCTAAGGAACACTTGCAAGAATTGAAAAGGCTAAAATACTTCAAACTTGCTATAAATGAAAAGTTTTCCTGAATTCAAATTTACTCTAAAAATTCTAGAAATACATTGCTTGAAATGAAACTAGAAACTATCCTATTTCCTCAGGCCAAAACAAGTCTTTCTAATCCCCCCTTTTCTCAAATTATTACATTGTATTTATAAAATTCATATTCTATATCTATCCAAACAATCCACTAAGAATGTAGATCCAAGATCCTATTTTTGAGGGGTGTTTACAAAACTCTAAAAAACTCAAGTTGGTGTCCTCCATCACACCACTTTTATCTGTCATTTTCTATCACATGCTGCTCTTTCCCTGATATGAATCGTGCCAAATTATCAAAAGTGTTTTTTAGCCCTTGAAATCTACTTTCCAAATCATTTTAAATTTTGAATTTCATTGAGAAATGAGAGAGATATCGTTGTTTTACTAAGACTATGTTTTTGACAATTTATGGTCACTTGATTTGTAGGAAGTTTTCAGTTCTCTATGCGAATGAAGGGATTGTTCTTCAGTTTGCTTGACGAAATATTTTATTATTATCTTGAAGAATATTCCACTTTCATTAATGAGACTTAATAATTTTCGTTATTGAAATGTGGCAGAAGAGATCTCATGAGCTATCATGAGCCACCAATGAAGAGCTCTCATGAGTTGTCATGAACTAATACTTAGCCACCAATTTAGGAGTGATTGATACTCATTAACTTTGCAAAAATATTAGAATGTGTTGGAAGTCTTCTCTATCTTCTCATTATTTCTTCAAAGCCTTCAAGAGCTTTCAGGAGTTCAAAGCCTTCAAGTGTCTAGAGCTCTCTACTGCAAGTGTCTATGAAGCTTCTTCTTACCATGAGTTATATTTAATAACTCATTCATCTGCATTATATCATCTTAAAAACTTCATGGAGACATATAAGAGGAAATTTAGATCACATTTAATTACTAAAAATAAATCAAACATTTATTTTATATTCGACTTTAAACAAATTAAAGAACTTTCAATCATTACTCAAATCCACTTTAACACTAATGCATTAGGAAGAAATAGATGATTTTTTATATAAAATATGAGACAATTTATGGTCTCATCAGGCCCTACACATACATTCGGAAAAGAAATAAATGGTTGAAGTATATTAAGCGAGTCTACTTATTAATCCACGAGCATACAAATGCATTTCCTTTATTATGCTAAAAAGATACCTTGAAAAGTATTTATAAGTATTATAAAGTCATCTAGTTGACCAACTAAACAACATATATCCAAATATATATACCATACACAAGGATAAAATCAACCAATGTTGATTATGAATTTAATCATTCAATATACAAAGGTTAAAAATATTTATTACATGTTTGGGATCAACCCAAATCCTAACTATACCAAAATACCTTTACCTAGAATTGAAAATTGAAGCCATAATGCTTCTTGTGATATCGTTGCTCTTCTAGTTCTACAACCATTCCTCCTTTTTCCTCCCTTTTCCTCCTTTTCATTTGGATATTCTCCAAATTATATCTTTTAAAACCATTTATATATCTTGGGGAGATAACTATGGTCATTTGTAATTGTACATACCTCCCATGTCTACTTGCATCAACTTCACATGGATATACACTTAAAGACATAACCTTTACATCATTAACCATATGATTCTGTACACTATCTATGACCTAAAGGGGACCAAATGTACTAGGAGGCCTCTAAGATTCCTCACAGTTTGTTAAATAATATTCATTTTGATACTATTGATAGTATTGTGTATTGTGTCTAGGAAGGTAGGTAAGGATTTTTTGTTAAAACATCAAAGTTTGGAGACTTTGCATGCCAAAGGGGATGAAGGAAAAAAATAACTTAAAAGTATAAAAAATAATGATTGTATGATAAAATCTAAAATCCCAACATTGGAATTTTATGGGAAGGCATGGAAAGTCTATTATTATCATAATTAAAGTCTCAAAAAGATAAACCATTTGAGTCATTTGTAAAATCCTTAACTGGGGGTTTAGATAGATTTACAAAGCTGGGGGTTTAGATAGATTTACGAAGGAATTATTATCAGAATTAAAGTCTCAAAAAAACCACCAAGGTGGGTGTAACCATAATAAATAAAATAAATAAATAGGAAACCTTTTCAAGGTCAACAATTATACCTACCAAGAATAAAAAATCATAAATTTGATAGTAGAAATGTAATTTCATGGCTAAGCCTCATAGAACAACAATTTAAACTTCGCAATATACGAAATAAAACCATGGTTGACATAACTTTAATACTATATTTGTAATTAGGACCTTACCAATGGTACCAATGGAAGATAAGTGATAGACAAGGAAAAATGTTTAGTTTGTAAGAATTTAGTAAAGTATTAGCAGTCTTCTATGAGTAACCATGCATTGAAAACTATTTTACCCAACTAAAAATTTGAAACAAAATAAGGTCTTTAGTTGAGTATAATGTTGAGAATTTAAGATTAGCACTTAGAGCTCCTGAGGTGACACCTTACCAAAGGCTACAATTGTACATCAATGGAATTAAGGACCAAATTCAATACGATGTTCATTTTTCGGACCTTGTATAGTTAGTAAAGTTGTTCAACAAGCATTATATATATTGATCAAAAATACCGCCAAAAGGTGAAACCATGAGAGTAACTGATAAAAATGTGACTAATCCTACTAAAAAAAAATCTATAATTTTATAACCTAAGAGAAATTAGCAAACTCTCTCCTCAACAAGTGATAGAGAAAATAGAAAAAGACCTATATTAGAATTAGGATAGCAAATGGTAAAGGAATCATAAGTATTCTAGTAGTGAGAAAAATAATGAGTTTGAAGAAGAGGGAGAAGTACTTGCAAAAGAACCAAACATAAAATTTATGAATGAGGATTCCAAGGAAAAAGAAAGTACTCCTATCTCTCTACATTAATTGAATGGACCAAATGCACCACAAACACTCAAAGTAATCGATAATATAAAAAATAATAATTTGAAAGTGTTAGTGGATACTAGTAGTACACGTAACTTTATTGATAAAAGAGTAGCTAATGAGCTCAATTATATTTTTTATCCAATCTCTAATTTTCAAGTTATGATAGATGATGGGAAACAACTACCTTGTGGTGGTAAATGCTATCATATAAAACTCTCAATGGGAAATTATCAACTATATTCAAAAGTATTTTCTATCCCTATTAGGGTCCAGTGGATGTCATTTTTTGTGTGCAATGGTTTAGGCAATTAGGAACAATATCTTTTAATTTTCAAGACTTATCCATTTCCTTTAGGATACAAGGAAAAATTATTAACTTTTGGGAATAAAATCACCACCAAGTGAAATTATTTTCTCCCATATGATGGAGAAATTACTCAAGAAATGTTCTCATAATATAGGGGCACAACTAAATTTTATAGAAGCACAAGATATGATTACTCATGATCAATAAAAGATTCAAGAGATTATTTAGCACCATCAACAAGTATTTCAAGAATCCAAGGTTGTACCTCTAATTGGAGACCATAATCATGGCATTGAATAAATACAAAGAATCATTGTTCATCCCAAAAAAAGTTCCTATTTATCACCTATTCTTATTCTTAATAAAAAGGATGATCCATGAAGAATATGCTCACATTACAAGAAGTTAAACAAAATCACTCATAAAGATAAGTTTCATATTCCTATTATTAATGAATTGGAAGAAAATAAAATCTATGCAAAACAATCCAAATGTATCTTTAGGGTGAAACAAGTAGAATAATAAAGACATTTGGTGTCACTTAAAGGTGTTAAGATGGAACCAATGAAGAGAGGACTTTTGGGCCTAACAAGATACTATAGAATATTTGTTCATACCTATCATCCTATAAAGAAAAAATTATTTTGAGAATGTATTAAAATGAATATCTATTTTTTTTGTGATAGAATTCTTGATATGCCAACAAAATATAAGAAAAATAATAAAGACACCAAGCCTCATACCAATATTAGGCATTCTAATACAACACTGGGTAAAAATATAAATGGAATTCATTATAGGGCTGACAAAGACAAATAATATTGATGTAATCTAGATTGTTGTGGATAGACTAATTAAGAATGCATATTTTAGTGGACTCTCTCATCTATTTTCTACTAATATTACATAAAAATTATTCATATAAAATATACAAAAGCTTCATGGAAATTATTCAAAAATCAGATTGCAAAATAGAGCCACCTCAAAATTCCTAATCAAATGGAAGAAATTTCTAATTGAAGATGCAACATGGAATGATGAACAATTCATATAACATATTTTAGGGTTGCTAAGAATTGGGGTCAATTATTTTATGAAGGAGAAAAGAATGTTATGACCCTATTACGATATATTCCTAAGTATATATTATATATTCTTAATTACAATAAGATAAGTACTTGTGGAATGTTTAAACCTAACATAAATATTAGTCAATACGCTAATACCTCTTAATTAGGATGAAGGGGTATGTCCCAACATATTTTAGCCTATAAATAAGGAAGAGAACTCTCTCCCATATCACCAAACATTAAATTCATATAATATTAAATCTAATTATTGGAGGCAACCCCCTCGAAGTAGTTTGCTATATTTCTGATTTTTACTTTTTATTTCCAAGAAATGTCATAATAGGGTACTCGTAAGGCATAATTTTGGGTGGTTGGATCCTTGGAACTAGTTGTATGGCATGATCATGATCTCTCTTAGGAAAAAATCCTTTAGGAATATCCAGAAAAACCACTAAGTGACAATACATAATTGATTATAATTCTAGATGGGAATGAGCATTTGATTGATAGGCTTCTAATGAACATAATTGGGCCACAAATCCCTCAACTTGGGCTTCTTAATAAAATTTTACATTTGATGAGAGCTTACCATCCATGGGGAATTGTCATGCAACCATCTTAACTTCACTATCTTTCCTTTTGATTGAAATCTCATGAATAGCTCCTAGAAGTTAATCTTAATTGTTTCCAAATTAGTAAACCATTATACTCCAAAAAAACCATTTGTTGTACCCATGGATATAACAAAAATTGGTCTATCAAGATGATAATCTTCAATGGATAATTTATACTGTGGCCTTTCCCAAAATAACTAACAGTATCACCATTTTCAATCAAGAATTGAAACTCTAGAACTAGATATATATAAAAAATTAGACGAGTCTCAAACTTTTGTTGATGAAGTTATGAGTACTAGTTGATCCAATCAACACTAATACTATCTGCTTCTTTAATAAAGGTCCACTACCTTGAGATTTTGTAGGGAACTAAAAATTGAGAGTGCATGACAAGAAATGATTGGTTGAGAGTCCCGTAATTCTTCATTTGATTCCCTATCACCTCTACTATTGATTCCTCGTCTCCTTCCTCACTCAAAAATTCAATATAGAATAATTTATTTTCACTAAATTTATGTCCTTAATTGTATTTTCTATCACAATTGAAACACAACCCTTTTTCTCTCTTCTTCCCAAATTTTTATGGAGTCAACCTAGTTGGTTGAGGGAAAAACTATGTAGGAGATCCCATTTCTCTTATGTTTATGATCCCTCATCGCTTATTAAAAAAAATTCCTCAACCTATCTTTCCATAAGCATCATTTTTGACAAGGATTGTGGTTGGAACAAATATACTTCATATTTTAAGTGGTCTTTTAAACCTCCTAGAAATAATTCCCTCAAATTTTCTTTTGTAACATTCTCCACTCTTATACAAAGGGCTTGAAATTGATGAGTATATTCCTTGATTTTACATGTTTACTTTAATTTAGTGAGTTGGAAGAAGTAGCTATCCACAAAATTATCTTCATAGTGGGTAGCAAATTCCTCTTGAAAAATTGACCCTGTGAATATGCAACCCTTCTTTCTATTCTAATCACATAACTAATGATACCAAATATATTTGTTTGGTTCCAAGTATAATGATGCCATATCCACCTTTTGTTGACTTGGAACATGGTGAATATCAAAGAACTACTCCATTTGGAAAAGCCAATTGGTTGGATCATTTCTATCAAACTTTTTCATATCCAACTTGGGTATGAATTGCTTAGGTAAAGGATTATTAAAGAGTTGATCCTTCTTGAGATTAAGCCCAAAAAATTCATGTCCACTATAAGAATTATCTTCCACCTTATTAGGTGAGTCTTCTCCCTTATACTTCATCCCGTGAATAAGTATTTCTAACTTCCTTAAAAAGCTATTCATATCCTTCTACATATGCATCCTCACTAGTGAAACTTCCTCAATCATCCTATTCTACACTAATGGAATTTCTTCTATCATCTCCTTCTTCATTAATGAAATTTCACCCCTTATCTTGTTGATTTCCTCATTAGGGATAATATCCTCAATTTATACATCATCTTTATTCGAAGATTTCCTAGGTGCATGGTAGCATTCTTTTTTCCTTTTATTGTAGGCCCCATCATGATGAAAGATTTATTTTCAATAAATCACATAAATAAATTCAAAATAATATGTTTTTTTATAATTACTAGGGATTAGCTCACACATTCCTAGAAAAATCTCCCAATAATTAGCCGATTTATAGCCTAGAGAGTGAATTTGTTACAAACCCTAATTCATTAATAAATCACTTAATTCTGCTTCAATTCCTTTGAAATATATATTTTAGGCTCCTCTACTAAGAAAACCCACTAAAAATTAGGAACAAATTCACTAATATTTGGGAGACATGTGCTTTACAAAAAAGTTAGGTAGAAAGTCTAATTTTGTAATAAATCTCTCAATTATGCTTCAATTCCTCTAAAATCTAGAATGTAGATGCTTCAATATATTCTTCAAAATCCATTTTAAAAAAATCACCAAAATATGAGAGATATTCTCTTCCTAAAATGACCTCCAAAATTGAGAAAACACCTTGCCTTCATGGTGCCAAGATCATGCTTTGATACCACATGTAATGAAATAGCTTGCACAATAGAAGAATATGATAGGAAATATGCTACAAATACTTGATAATAACTAATAATAAAACACCACTTCAAGGGGGGAAAACCTCCAAATATCTCCAATGATAACATAATTCATAATTTGATGATCAAATAAGAATCACTACCTCTTATATATACCCTATTTATGCCTAGGATATCACCCAGGATGACTTAAATAACCCTATATAAGTGTTACGATGATCTAATTAACTAAATAAAAATACAATAATGATAATATGAATTAATTAAGAATCAAGATAACCTCAAGATGACTATTCATAACCTTATGTACTCAAATATTAAGGACATAGCATCATCCTCCGCCCTAAGTGTACCATTTCACAAGAGGGTGAAAGCTTAGAACTATGCCACCTTTTAATAAAGGCAATGGCCAACATAACTCCAAATTGTAAACTTGAAGAGCTTGAAAGTGGCATACATATTTTAAAATTTATAATGATATTGTTGGCATATGAATTTTAAGTGTTGTCATTGATGGAAACCTAAGGCATCCATCCGATCTACAGTCTAGTTTTGGTCTATACCGGTAGAACAAAGTAAAGAACATGGCATTTGGTTAAAGGCATGAACATCGATCTGATTACCTCACCAGACTATTATTTTGAGTTGTGGATCTCATAGAAATGTTTTTTTGATGTTTGTAATATCTTACTCAAGGAGTATTTCGGTGCACATTCACTGGTGTGTGATCTAGGAGATTTGGAACATTAATCTGTTGGTTATTTGTGGTAAAAGGCCGACTTGTCAAGTATAGTAATTATGGATGTATAAGGAGAAATTAATTAAATGTTTTTGTGTTTGAATATGTTTATTTGGGTCCTCTCTATGTCTTAATCGACTTTGGAGGATACACATAAAGATTTGATTAAGGATCTAAGCCGACAGTTGAAAAGAACTTAATGTTTTATGAAGCCGACATATGAATATTCAAATCTTTGATAGCGGATATATATATATATAGATGAGTTTGGTTTTATCATTTTGTAATAACGAAAGTGTGGAATGCAAAGTATATCAGTGTGTGGTGCAAAATTCAGTAGATTAATAGTGTGAATTTATCTATGTGTGATGCGAAGAGCAGAAAAGTGTAGAGCAGAGCAGAGCGAAGTGTAGAGTCAGACAGAGCATTTAGAATGTAATCTATGAGCTTCACCAGAATTGTAACCTGGCATAAGTAGATGCTACTCATTCAGTTCAACCTTTAGATGGTTTTAATCTAAAATTTTTTAATGAAATGAGCCTTTCCTTTTGAGCAGTGTGCTCTAGGCAGTGTGCTTGAATGCAAGAGCATTCCTTTTGTAAACACTTATATTTGAGTACTCAAATTTTGGATTAACCTCCACTGTGGTTTTTCCCCTAATAGGGTTTCCATGCAAAAATCCTTTTGCTATGGTGTTGTGAATAATTACTTTATGTGTTTGCATCTTTTCTTTGGTATAATGTTGAAATGGTTTTAATATCAGATAAATGAAGTTAAGATTTGTAGAACACTGATTCACCCCCCCTCTCAGTGTTCCCTTGAGTCCAAAAATTGGTATCAGAGCCTAGTTCCTCTGAAGAAGTTTAGCAGCTTGAGGTAGATCTTGGAATGTAATGGAATCTGATGTTCTTCAACAACAACTTCTGGTGGCACTTGATGATCTTGATCAGTCTAAAGAAGAAGTTAGGGAATTCAAAGAAAATCTTAAAGATGCTGATAAATTCATTCAAACATTGAAGGATCATATTGTTAAATCTAGGGAAAAGAGAAATGATCTTTGTGATCAAATACATAAAAAAGAGAACAAAAATATGGATGATGCTCGCCTGAATGAAACCTTGAAGGAAATAATTGAAGAATATAAAAATCTTGCCAGAGATAATGCAACCCTAAAACATGAAATGGAATATATGGTGATGAAGATGACTAAAGAGATTGAAGAAAGGAAGAAGAATGAGGAGAACCTTTCTCATTCCTTAAAAGAGAAATTTGATGAATGCAAAAGAATAAATGGAGAATTCACTCAGTTGGAAAGTGAACTGCAACGATCCAAAAAAAATGAAGAACTCGGTAAGTAGATCATTATTCTCAGGAATGATCTTACCACTGCAAATGAATACAAGGAGAAGTTTAAGATCAGTTCAGTGAAGCTTGATGAGCTGACTCAAGGACAAAAGAGTGGAAATGATAAGAGAGGTCTTGGATATGAAAAAGGAGAAAGCTCCAGATCTAGACAAAAGAATTTAAGACAAGGTAACTAGATGAACAAAGGTGGAAGGTATCCGGTAAGACAACCTAATTCTCAAAATTTTAATGGATATTATTTTTCTTGCAATAAATTTGGTCATATGGCTGCTCAGTGTAGAAGTAATATGAAATCAAGAGATTCATCATTCTTTGGTCAGTGTTTATATTGCAAAAAGTTTGGTCATAAATCAATTGAATGCAAAAATGTGTCAAACTACTCAGTTAAAAGAAGGAATGTTGAATGTTATACTTGTGGAAAATTTGGACATATTGCTAATCAATGCAGATCAAGAAGAAACCATTGGAATGATTGTTTTGGATAAAGAAGTACCGTGTGCTATAATTGCAATAAAACTGGTCACATTGCAAGACTTTGCAAAAATAGAAATATGGATAGGAGAGGTCTGGTATACAAAGGAAAAAATATAGAGAAAGATGATAAAGGAAAAGGAAAATTTAATGCGGATGAAATAAGAGATCAAATGAAGAAGACATGGGTAAGGAAGAATGAGTTTGATACTAGAAATGGTTCTGCACTGGAACCTACATCCGGTAATTCATTCGATAATTGATCTCAGGCCATTGACTTAGGGGGAGTTGTTGAAGAAAATATGTTCTCCCCTGTTCATAGTTGGTACCAAAACGCAAAAAGTTGTTGAAAAGGTGTATTAGAGATCTATAGAGGTTTTGGAAAACTTCTACAATAAAATTTAGAAAATCCATATGTTCGCAAAAGAGTTTTTCTCACTGTCTGAGAAAACAAAGCATCCAAAAATTTAGGGCAAACACATTTATTACAAGTATGCAAGCTATAAAAGACAAGTTGCAACTCTCATTTGTAACTTTACATCAGAGAAAAGAAGGAGTAGAGCACTTGGTAGAAGAACTTCAAAGTAGAGAAGTTGATTTGCTAGAGAAACTCAAAATCTATCAGGTATTTCAATTATTTTCAAAATTTTCATAAAATTTGGTGTGCGGTTGTAAACCCTAAGTACGCAAGAAAAATGGAACAAATCAAAAGAACAATCATTCTAGATGAATATAACAATAGAAATATTAGGTCTATGAGAAATCTATTGTTTCCCAACGAATTAAAGCAATTGAATGAAGCAAAGCACAAGAATTTGCATATTTTCCATGAGTTTCCCCATTTCAAGAATGTGAAATTCGTTAAATTCATCTTGAGCAGATTGCATAATGACACCTTGATTTTGGAAAAACCCTACATCATTTCGAAGGAGGCAATCAAAAATTTGACTAGATTATACAAAGTCAGAGACATACCGAGGAAGAAATCCATCTGGAACAAAGAAGTTGAAACCCTAACCGGAGTAATTGGAGATCAAAGAGCACTATTAATTTCGACGATCAAAAATATTGTTACAAAGTACATTGTGCATGAAATATCATATAAAATCTTTTTCAAAAACCATGAAGGAGCAACATTAGCTAGCATAGTTTACATCTCTCATAAAATGATAATTGAAGGTTAGGACTTTGACCTGTGCAAATTGATAAAGGATCAATTAATGGAGAATGTGTAGTTAACCAAAGAGATAGGCTACCCTTATAGGTTTGGTACACTGGTCATTCTTGAATTGTTTACCTAAGATCAACAATGTGATGTGGAAAGAAAATGAACCGGTATGCAAGCAAATCTACACATATTTCAAGAATTTGGTTAATAGTGGTGAAGAATTTGGAAAGTTCAGTGATAATTTTCTATGAATGTTTGTTTTAGTAAGTGTTTCTCTTCCGGAAAGAACACTTGAAGTTGGTTCCTCTTCTGGTAGCATGGAGAAAAAGCAGAAAAGGGAAAAAGAAAATGTTGAGTATAGCCCTCCAGAATCCAAGATTCCTAGAACTGGAGAAAAAGGAAAGGAACAGGAAATTATTGATATATTGGATGAAGAATCTGATGATGAAACTGAGGACCCACAAAAAAATGAATTGAAAAAGTAAATTTCAGAGGCTAGTGAGCAAGAAGATGACCTAACCAAGGAGAAGCTACAACAACTTATTCAGGAAGAAGGTGGAATGCAGAAAATAGCTAAGTTATGGTCTGTTAAACCATCATATGATCAAGATATGATTTTGAGTGTGCTAAATTCTCATGTTGAGAAATGAAAGATCAAGTTGGAGAGTTTTTAGAACATTCTACCTAAAGAAATGATTGAATGCAACAAAGAAACAATGAACTCTGAGTTTCAAGAAAAAAAAGAAGGTGAAGTTATCTCTCATTTGAAGGAGCAATTCAGGATATCACTTACCAAATTAAAGAAGAAAATGTATGAGTTGAGGCAATGCATCAGTGCAGCTAATAGCATCTACAACTATTGCATTCATTGGCCTCATGCAGTTGGAAAATACAAAGAGAAACTGGAGAAAATTGAAACAGAGTTGAATGGGATTGGGAAAAGCTTTGATATGTTTCAGGACCAAGATGGTACAATCAAGAAAAATATTTGGGATCTTTAGTCTGAACACACAAAAGTTCAATTCACAAAGAACACACTTGTGTACACCTTCTGGAAGACAAAGGACTTAACCGAATATAGATTGGAATAGATGGTTGAAATACTAAGGAAAGGTGAAAATCTAGAGGAAGCGATTACAATTTCAAAATCCCTCACTGAAATTGCCAACAGGACATCCAAGAACAACAACTTGATCATAATCATTGGGATTGCAATAGATGCTTGGAAGAAGTTCCTTCCAAAAATGAAGGAAAAACATAAGATAATTTTCTAACTCTTTTTCAAAGTTTTCAATCAGTTTTGAATTTTTGGAGATTTTGAACATGTGTTTTGTCACTTTTTGTCATTTTTGGCATATGGTTTCTATGCTTTGTCGTTGATGTCAAAGGGGGAGAGAGTGCAGTGAAAAATGTCTCATCAATCTTAGGGGGAGCCATGTTATGAAATTTTTGAAGTATAAGGGAGAGAGAGAGAAGTGAAGTTTGGCAACATACTCATAATAGTCATTTTTCACTAAGTGTTGCCATCAATGCCAAAGGGGGAGATTGTTGGCATATGGCTTGTAAGTTTTGTCATTGATGGAAACCTAAGTCATGCATCTGATCTATAGTCTAGTTTTGGTCTATACCGATAGAACAGAGTAAAGAATAGGGCATCCAATTAAAGGCATGAACACCGATTTGATTACCTCATCGGATTGGTATTTTGAGTTGTGGATCTCAGAGAAATATTTTTTCAATGTTTATAATATCTTACTCAAGGAGTATCTTGATGCACATTCACTGGTGAGCGATCTAGGAGATCCAATACATTAATTTGTTGGTTATTTTTGGTAAAAGTCCGACCCGTCAAGTATAGTAATTGTGGATGTATAAGGAGAAATTAATTAATTTTTTTTGTGTTCGAATATATTTATTTGGGTCCTCTTTATGTCTTAACCGACTTTGGAGGATACACATGAAGATTTAATTAAGGATCCAAGCTGATAGTTGAAAATAACTTAATGTTTTATGAAGCCAACATATGAATGTTCAAATCCTTGATAGCAGATATATATATGAGTTTGGTTTTCTCATTTTTTAATAGTCAAAGTGTGGAATGTGAAGTATATTAGTGTGGTGCAAAATTCAGCAGAGTAATAGAGTGAATTTATCTATGTGTGATGCAAAGAGCAGAAAAGTGCAGAGCAAAGCGAAGTGCAGAGTCAAAAAGAGCATTCAGAATATAATCTATGAGCTTCACTGGAACTGTAACCTGGCATAAGTAGATGCTACTCATTCAGTTCAACCTCTAGATGGTTTTAATCTAAACTTTTGTAAGGCAATGAGCCTTCCCTTTTGAGCAGTGTGATCTAGGTAGTGTTCCTGAATGCAAGTACATTCCTTTTGTAAACACTTATTTTTGAGTACTCAAATTGTGGATTAACCTCCACCGTGGTTTTTCCCCTAACAGGGTTTCCATGCAAAAATCCTTGCGTTATGGTGTTGTGAATGATTAATTTATGTGTTTGCATCTTTTCTTTGGTATAATGTTGAAATGGTTTTAATATTAGATAAATGAAGTTAAGATTTGCATAACACCGATTCATCCCCCTATCAGTGTTCCCTTGAGTCCAATATATATAAACTAATTAAATGTAAACAAATTACCCTAATTTACGTTTGTAATTTTTTTATAAAATTGACACTATAATTTAATTACTAGAAAAAAGCACAAAAAAAGAGGTTGATAGATCTATACTTTTTTATAATAAGTTTCATCTTTTTCCATTTAGTTAACTTGAATTAATGCATGTATTTGTTGATGTGTTTTTTATGCACTTCTCAACACAAGTAATGCATAGGTGCATCACCTCTCTAGAAAGACAATCTTCCACAATCAGATTGCAGAACATTATCCCAAGGTCTCTAATGTCTGGTCTTGACAGTGCTTGGAATATCTTAGTTGTTTCATGTGATTTTTTTGGTAAGCATAGGGTAGACTTACATGAGTTCAACTGGAGGGGGAATCGAATTTGAAACAGATTTTGTGAGGTGGGGAAGTTACTGTACATTTGTTGTAGGTTCAAACAACAATCTTAAACTCCATTTTTGTTTTAAGATTTGGCTTTTCAATGTGCAATGAACCTTAGAATAGGTCACTTCTTAAAAAAAGGAAAAAAGGGTAGGGAAGAGAGAGGGTTCCTGGACCTGCAACTACCAATGAACAGTGATCATGGAGGTCTCTACTATTGACAACTTCCTTAAAATAAAATTCCACTTAACCAAAAATTTCACAATCTCATGAAATGTGTGCTATCTTCTAAGGACTGCAGATATTCTACCATTCATTCACCATACATATGCATGAACAAAGATAAAGATTTAAAAGAATATTCAAATCTAGGTCCAGAATAAATTTGTACAACCATCTACCAGAATCAAACAACCAAAAGTATGGACAAGGAGGGCATCTACACAACAAAAATATTCATAACCAAGAAATAACATTACTAAATCTACCAAAGCCAACTAAAAGGAATCTAAAACAACAAAGTAAATTTAACCAAATCATCTAATTATGAGAGAAGAATCATGAAACATGAGAAGAAACCTAGAAATGCACCAAAGTCAATTTATTTCTATTGCAATTTGTGCAACATATCTTTACAACAACTCAACTCTCCTTGAAAATGAGAGGAGACCCCCCTATTTATAGTGTCCCAAAAGTAGAATATGTGGCCAAGATTGATTTACATTTGTGTGGCCACAATTCACTGTAACCTAGGGTTCTACCTACCCCCTAATATATTACATTTTAAAATAGATTTTGTCCATATCCCTGTTTTGTCTTTTAGTGGAAACACTATAGCATTTGTGTCCTCTTGTTGATTGCTCTTTGTTGCTGCTACTCCTTTAGAAATTCATCATCAATAATAGGGTTGCCTTCTTGCTTCTTCAAAGTTGAATATTCCATGAATTTTAAGATCACTGGTTGGAGCTTATCGACCTTTATGATGTTGGATCTCAACACTTGGTAGCTCCACTCTTTCCAAAGATAGGAATATGCAAGGTTTCCATTATTCCTGATGGTGACATGTTGATAAGGATGTTCCCATATCTGTCAACAATAGTTCTTGTTTCTGGCCAATATGCCTCTTTGCAAGCCATCACCAGCTTAGGGGCGATCAAAGTGAGAGGGAACCCAACAAATTTAGCTATCCCACTGCTTCCGATTTACTTTGCATTCTATGTCTTGGGGTTTATCCTTACTGTCCGTATGAAGTCATCAATGTTAACATGTCTAATATTCATGTCAGTGATGTCCTTCCACCTGGTTGTGACCTTGGAGTGCAACAACACTCCCTGGAATTGGTACTTCATCTGATCTTTATCCTCCTTGCCTCAAGGAGCTTTGGCAGTTCTCTTTCCTTTGTCCTTGACTACCCCTAAGCCTTCTGCACCTGATTCCATATATCTTGCACATAGAGGCAAGGTTCAGTATGCATGATGATACAAATGGTTAGCCAAATCCCTATAAAACATGGTTAGATAGAATAATCCATCATTCAAAAGTCTAACACTTAGTTGAATTTGTCATTGAAGATTCACTGGAGGGAAATTAGACGACCCGGGCCCTAGAGGTCGAACTTCCCCTGTCATAATGTTGTTTTGAAGGGTGAACGGGGCAGGGAGACCCAGACGATTTCTCTCGATCTTAGATTTGGATAATGAAGTGTCTATGTGGGAGAGGGTAGAATTTTAGCACGTGGGTCATCATTCGTTTTCAAATTGGAAGTCATTTAGGTCATCATTAGGGCATCCATAATCAAACCAAGGGAAGGATTTCAAGCGTTAGCTTTTTGAAACAACTTTGGAGAAACGACATTCTAGAGGTGGAGTTCTAGAGTCCAGAACCTGGGAGGCAGAAGGATGTGAGACAAAGCCTTGTAACATTCTTAGTCATTTGGGTGTTCAGGTCATGGAGGTTGGGATGTTTTTGAAGGATAGCCATGTAAAATGGCAAAGCGGGGACAAAAGTTTGGGACTCGCAACTTGGCGATCTAGACCCGGAGAAGGATTTTGCCTTATAGTTTCATCTGTTAAAACTTGGTGGAGATTGGGATGTCGGGACCCAGGGGCCAGAAGGATGGCTAAGGGTCTTCGTTCAAGATGACTGAAATGAGATGAAATCCAGATGGTGGAAGTTTAGAAGGCAGGGTCTGATGGAGGCAATAACTTAGAGTTTTGAGCCCAAACAACAGAGAGGCCCTCGGGAGCCGAGAGCCCCAATGCAGTCACCTGACGATTGTTTAAACAAATGAAATCATAATGGTGGTCCATAGATAGAAGTCCATGGACCGAGGTTTCTTTGGATGTATTCCCTTTTCAATTCAAGTTTTGTGTCAAATGGCTATCCGGAGTCTGAGCTCCAGAAGAACGAGGCGAGAATGTCGTTCGGAACAGCAAAGGTGAGATGACAATTTGGAGAGAGTTTTTCCATTTAGGAAAGTTTGCATGAAGTTTCAAGTTTGAATGGCTATAGAGGCTGAAGGTCTTAGGCCCGAAGGGCGCGGTCACTCAGTTTGAAGAACAACGATGGGAAGACAAGGTTCTGAGTTTGATTTCCAAGCGTTTGGAGGGATGTTTTGGAAATTTCAATACATGGGTTTTCTAGTTCAATCCCTCTTCTATCAAATCCATCCAAATTTAGCCTTCTCTACCCACTACTTAGGTGTGAAATCACAAAAAATGTGATAGGAGGTTGGACGATGAACTTACCTCATGAACCCGATGAATGACACTATTGAATCCTCGAAGAACGACGGAGGGGCAGCTCGGGTGTGAAGGAGAAAAAGGCTGGGGAGGCACTGCACTTTTTTGTTGTTCTTGACATGTGAAAATGACATGTCAAAACTAATATTTATACCCCTATGCTCAATTAATTCCCCTAATAAATGCATGTATGGCAGTTGGTGAGGTTGGTGCATTCAAAATTAAGGATGGCGGCGGGACGACTGGAACCCGAAGGCCGGAATGATGTTGGGGCACGACCGTCTAAAATTTACCAAGTGAGAAGATGACGGTGAAGCAGGCATCGGAGTTCGAGTACTAGAAGGCCATTGGTCGTTAGTCGTTCAAGACAACAAAAAAGCAAAGGAAATCCAACAGGGAGACCTAAAGGTCCGGGCTCGGAGAACGCGATGGAAGGCCAGATTTTACACAAGTTACCAGATGGAAAACAAGAATCAAGGTTCAAGGAACCAAAAAGATGTCGACCAAAGGTTGCTTGGAAGAGACAATGTGACAGGGAAACCCAAGAGGAGAAACCCGAGGAGCCGGGTCCGGGAGGTCCCATGGATGCCAGAAAAGGGCAAAGTAACAAACGAACCCCAAAAGGACCGAAGACAACCATTTTTTTGAGTGGAAATACATGTTCAACCTAAGATGAGACTTGAGAGACATGTTGACCATTTAGGACACCAAAATGGGGACACACAAAATGAGGCAGTAACAAAATGACTCGACAGGGCAAAAGAAAGAGGGTCCTCATTCTGAATGGGGCATGTGTGCTATAGGCACAATAAATGGCGAATCCGCTGGGAGAATGCTCCTTGCATTCCAAAGATAAATATTCATTCTGAACCTAGAATTTCCGGTTTCGTAGACCAGAAGCTAGTTTCCAAGGTGGAACTAAGAATGGGTTAAGGACGGGAACCGAGGTTGAATCGCACCACGGTGTCATCATGGAAGTGTGTGCATCGTGAGTTCATTTCCTTTCTTCAGAAACCATGTGGACAACTACTAATGAGGAGGGACAAGCTACGTAATTCGTCTGACCCCAAAACTTACCTGGACATTGCTCTGTTGCCAGTTAGGCATCCATAGCCTCGACAGAGTTGTTGTTGCGACCCCACAAAAATAGCTCTACTACCAGCTAGGCATCCATAGCGCCGATAGAGATATTCATACACCCATACGATTGCATTATTTTGCATTTTATTTTCTTTTCTAATATTTCTTTGCAGTTCTTTTCTTTTCTTTTTCTCAACTGTGCAAGCATTGAAGCTCACTATGGGTTTGGAAATCACAATGGTCACTGGAGCAGAGTTTAGATTTTTCACTTATCTGCCCTCCCAAAAATTAACACATAATTCTTTGGAAACCTTTAAGGTATGTTTTGTGTATGATCCATGATAAGGACAAGAGATTCATGAAGGATACAATCCTGGATTAGTCCAAATTTCAAAAGAGGAAACCAACACTTAGGGTTTTTAAGAGATCGGTAGTGTGGAATGAAGGCTTATCTAGAGAAAAGACATGAGCGGGTAGTAGAGTGAACTGTTCATCAAGCCTAGCATGACCACCATAGCATAAACAAGGGGAGACTTTTAGGGGGAAAAATAGTTGGGGAACGAGCAAAACAAAACAAAGCAAGAAATCAAAGCAAGGAAACCTACCCTAACCTTTATACAAGTATTTACAAGGACAACTCGAAAAGAGCTCAAGCTTGGAAATAATGCTTAAGGTGCTGCCCGTTGACAGGAAATGGGACGTCCTCACCAGTTAAGGTCTTTAAGAGAAAATAATTATCCTCGAGAATTTCAGTGATCTAAAAGGGGCCAAGCCAAAGCTTGTCGAATTTGTTATGTCCCCCTTTCTTTTTGTGGGCCTTGTCCCAATATAGGACCAGATCAGAAATTCAGAAGGCCTTGATTTTGGCTCAGCAGTTGAACCATCTTTTGACTATGCCCTGATGTTTGGAGAATTTTTTCTATTGCATGGTCACGTACTTCTTCTAAATGTAACATCTCAGCTAGGCGAGCTTCTCTACGATCCCCTCCTTCGTAAAAATCATTGATGAATTGGAGGGTAGGGATTTTCAAGTGTATCGGGAAGATAGGCTCTAAGACATAAATGAGGTGGTAAGGGGAATCTCTGAGGGCAGCCTTATGGCGTGTATGATCTGCCTAAAGGGAAAAACAGAGCTGGTTGTGCCAGTCCTTGGGATTCCTATCAAGCAATTTTTTTTATGACGTAATTAGGTTCTTGTTGGTAGATTCGGCAAGACCATTGCCTTGGGGATAATAGTTGGAGGAGAATTTGAGTGCAATGCCATAATCAAAGGCCCAACCAAAATATTTTTAATGACACAAATGCAAGACCATTATCACATACTAACGCATAAGGACAACCAAAACGGTTCAAAATAAAACTTTCCAAAAAATTAGTTACTACCTCCGTTGTGCATTGCCTACATGAAATTGATTTTGTCCATCTAGTGCAATAATCAGAAGCGGTTAGAATGTACTTGTGTCTTGTAGATGATGGAGGTCTTACAATACCAATGAAGTCGAGACCCCATTGTGCAAACGGTCTTACCTCCAGGACTAGTTGCAATGTGACATCTGCATTCCTTTCTCTGGTTGTCACGATCTAGCATACATGGAAGGTGTAGATGTGGCTATGGGAATCCTTGAAGACCATAGGCCAATAATATCCTACTCTCAGTGTTTGATGTGTTGTAGACAAGTCAAAACCATGGCCTGTGCAAAAATTTTCATGAAACTCTTTCAAGACACGATCTACTTCTTCCCTACCAAGACATCTCAAATATATACCTTCACGATTCCTCCTGTACAATATGGCCCCTTGCAACATATAACTACTACTTTTCAATCTAAGTGCACACATTTGGACTCCTTGCAAATGGGGCAAACATTTATGATTCAATAGATAATACACTATGTCATCATACCATTCTCCTGGAGAGACATCCTCCAACTGGTATTTTTGCATTATGAGTTTAGGTCCAACCTCAATAACTGCCTTTTCCATCATTCTGGTAAGTGCCTACCCTCTCACCAATCTCATTGGTTGGATTTCCATATCGTATTCCTGCAGCAATGCAATCCATTTTTCCATAAGATATAATGCTTGAACTTCTTTACTCCTTTAACAAGGGCATAGGCTTGTTTTTCTATGTTGTGGTAATGCAGCTCGACATCTTTCAAAGGGGTACTCATGAAGGTGATTGGATGCTCATTCCCCTCATCGTCCTTCTGAGTCAGGATGCTGGCACATGAATGATCTGAAGTGAATGAATAGATGTAGAAAGGCTTCAGATAGTTTGGAATGACTAACACTAGAGCCTCAACAATGGCTTGTTTAATTTCTCCAAAGGCTTGCTTCGCCTCAAGAGTCCACTCGATCTTGGCATCTTGCTTTAGCATAGCATTGAATGCTTTGACAATTTCAACAAAGCCCATGATGAATTTACAGACAAAGTTGATCTTTCCGAAAAAAAAATTTAACTCCTTCTTGTTGCCTGGCAAATAAATCTTCATGATGGCTTGAATACACTCGGGATCAATGGAGATCCCATTTTCTGATAAGACATGCCCCAACTTCTTTCCCTTAGTCACCTCGAAGATGTATTTCTTCGGATTGAGAAAAACCCCAAATTTGTGGCACCTTCGAAAAACTTTGCATAAATCAGCAACATGATCACCCCACTATTTTGAGAACACTATCAAATCATCCATGTAGATGATGATGCATTTTTTTATCAGATCCTTGAATGCAATGTCCATTGCATGTTGAAAGGTGATGAAAATGTTGATGAGTCCAAAGGGCATTCGTCTATAAGCAAAGGTGCCCCACTTGGTGGTGAATGTCATTTTATGTCGGTCTTCATACTGTACCATAACTTGGTTGTACCCAGAATACCCATCCAAGAAGGACATCATCTGAGAACCATTGACTATCTATAGTACCTCGTCCAATGAAGGCACTAGATAGTTTTTCTTTTATGAATCTTTATTCAAGTTACAGAAATCCACACACAATCTGATTTCTCCGTTCTTTTTTCTAATTGGGACCAGATTGGCCACCCACGTGGAGTGCCTAACCGAGAAGATAATCCTGGTGGACAAATTTTTTTGTACTTCCTTGTATATAATTGGTTCCAATAGAGCATTGGCAGGACTTTGTCACTGTCGAAATGGTCTTGCATCTGGTTTGAGAGGGATGGTATGGGTGATGATTGATGTATCATACATTTTGAGCTCTTCGTAGCTCCAAGCAATGACATCATGGTGCTTCCACAAAGCATCCACTATGCCCCTTTTTTATTTTGGTGTGTACACCTTTCCAATAAACACATTCCTTGTCTCGTCAGTTGTAGGTGTCACACTGGCCACAAATGGCATCTTTCTTGGCCTCCTGATCTTGATCTCTGATTTGATCCAAGTCAAATATTCATTCTAGTTTCACCATCCCTCTTGGGATAGTGTTGGTCTTGAGATCGATGACCCCTTCTATATCTATCTCAGCTTCCTCAGGTTCAATCTCATCTATTATCTATGCAACAAACACATCAGAGCTGGTAATGAAATCCAAGATGTGTTTATCATCATTAAACACCTAAAAATTAGCTACATTATCTAGTACGGATGGAATGGAGGTGAGCTCAATTGTAAACCTTTTAAGTCCAGATAATGACAACGGTTGCAAGGTACTAGCTGCCTGGGCTAAGGCATTAGTTGTGTGATTTTGAGAGCACGAGATCAATTGGATATTAAAAGCGTCTAGCCCTTCTAACAGATCCCATACCATATGCTATAATTAGTGAGTCTCCAGTCATAACAAGAATAGAGCTTCCTTACTTTCTTTATGACCAACTTTGAATCCCTGAAGACTTGCAATATTTTAACACCTTTTCTTAATGCCATGACGAGCCCCAAGACCAATGCCTCGTATTCTGCTACATTATTAGTGCAATAAAATTGAAGCCTATGAGCAGCCAAATATGACTTACCTCTGGGAATGATTAGTTTGAAGCTAGCTCTGGCCCCATGCTTGGATTTGGACCCATCAAAGCGCAGCATCCAAAACCTAGAAGAGTCCTTGACCTTAGAATTGGTAGACCTAATTTCTGATTTTGATGGTGGCTTCATTTCAGCAACCTTCTGAGGAGGCGTAGGTTCTGAATGTGTTTGTTCTGGCAGTGTTGGTCAAGCTTTCTCCTTTGAAGTAATTTGTCTTTTGATATGCTCAATTGTTGTTTGACATAAACAAAATTCAAATTTTGAATGGGCAAAATTATGTACCTTGCACCAACTAGGCAACAAGATTTCCTAAAAATTCATTATGGCTCCCAAACTGAGTTGGTCTTGTACACATTTTTCCATAAAATCTTGGAAACCATCCAACAATCCAAGATTATCATCCTCGCATGATTCTTCATCATCCGACTCTATCAAAATTTATGTGTTGTGGGGGGTATAGGCTAGGTTAGAAGGTGGACTGCACAACACAAGGACCTCCCCCGTTTCATCTTCTCCAAAGCATTCTTGTTCATCTGAATATGATATTGAAGAATAATTCCCCAATTTTGTTTCAACAAACAACACTTCAGTCATGTTATTGTATTTCGTGATCATGAATCTCATGTGTGGCTCCTGATCAATTCGAATTTGATTTGGCATCCCTTTCCATGGCAACCACAAATTAGAGTAGTCGGTTGCGGTGTATCCATTCAATTCCTTTGTGAAATCAATTCCTAAAATTATGCCATAGGTGTCCGAGATATCAACAACTTGGATGTCAATGGTTTGTTGAAATATGGGATCAACAACAATCTGCATGGGTATTTTGTTGATCTCTCCAACTATGTTGATCTCAGTCTTGTCAAGCTGCGTCACTTTATGCCGAGAGGGAGTTGGGACTATTCAAAAATCTTTGCACATGCTTAGGGGAATGACATTGGCGGAAGCTCTCAAGTCCAATAGGCAGTTATGGAGGTTCTTCCCAAATACTCAGATGGTGGTCAGGAAGGGAGGAGTTTTGAATTTTCCTAAAAAATATCCTTCGAAAACATCCACTTGGGCAACTTGACCCTTATCCTTATCATTACCCTTGTTTTGGGTTTGTGTATGATCTACTTCCTTGGCGAGTTGCTTATCTGGTTGTTGATTTGCAGGCGGATCAGCCTTCTAATTGAAAATTTGTTGCACAACTGGTTCATTCTACTGATCCTCAAAGGAAACCCTCATTGAAGGTGCTTCTTGAGTTGACTTGGCTGATGGAGTCCCATTTATCATTCTAAAGAAGGCATTTCTCATAGCTGGGACCTTGAGTAGCTCAAAGGAGGACACACTTAGCTTCACCTTCTTAAATTCTTCCATGATATACTCCTCCATTTGTTCAACTTCTTCATCATAGGAGATATCTCAAGAGGAGCTAGTGGTATTTTGGAAGGAGCTAGTAGGCTGATTTTGGTTTTGGTTCTGTTGTTTATTCTTATTGAAGTACCGTGTAGGTACATGGGGATATCCTGGATTGTTGCTAGCATTTGGGTCAGAAAGGGTGCTGAAATTGTTAGCCGGGGTGGAGGTCGTAAAAGGATCACCAACCTGACCACTGACCTATCTATTCCTAAGGTCGTAAGGGGTAGTCCTTTGGTGAAACATTTGGACTTCATCTTCCCTAGGCTCTTCCTTATCCTTAGGACCATTATCTATAGAATCAAAAAGTTGAGCCAAAGGACTTTCAAAACTTACCTCTTCCGCCTTGTCTTGGCTTATAGTGACCTCCTCCTTCTCGAGCACATTTCTCTCAGCCTTTGGGAAGTGATCTCGATTGACCACCAACACAGAGGAGTCATATGGTTTGGAAGGAACGATGTCTCTCCATCCTGAGCTATCCACAACATTTTGGACTTCAACTTGAAAAAATTTAGTAGTCGTCTAGAATTCTAGACAATCCAATTCAGAATGTCGACTCATTTTGTGTATGCGGCACCAACCAGATAAAGCAGCCTCAGCCAGGTAGACTCCACTTGTAGTCTTTTCGTTGTTGTTGGGTTGATCAAGAGGCGTGGGGACACCAGCATTGTTGGGCCTTGTGTTCCATGTTTGGTTCTGCATCTGGAAAGGTCTTTTGTCTAAGTTATGCCCTGAATTCTAATTCTTATCATAATTTTGTCCAGAAGATGTGTTGGCATCACGGTTATCCTGATTCTCATGGTTGTCACGACTATCACGGCTAAGGTTGGCCTGGATGCTTTTCTGCGAAGCATGCAATTGATTGTTTTGGTTTCTCAAATGTATCATCTCCGTAGACATTTTCTTGATCATTTCCATGAGTTCATCGATACGATCCTTTTCTATGTTGTTCGGCTGTGGAGTTGCATTTTGGAGGAACACCGACTAAGCCACTGGTTGATTTTGGTAAGCGGGCATAAAATTAGACACTTGGAGATATGTCGACACTTGGGGTGGTTGAGAATAGACTTGTTGTTGCTGAGGCAAAAAATATTGAGGAACTGGGGGTGCTTGATTCATTGGTTGTCTGAGGTGTGGTACTATGGGCAACTATGGTACAAGATTCATGAGGGGCGTTTGATGCTACAAAGATTGAGTAAACCCTTAAATCTGTGAAGGATGAGCAACCTACCCCAAAGAGGGTAGTGGACTAGAATTTTTTTGTCCCAAGTTTGTGCTAGAAATGACGGCCTTCGCGTACGCATCTACCAATCTAGTGGGTGGTGGTCACATCCTATTTACTAATGTTGTAGTAAGATTGTCCAATGCTACATAATAGACAAGTAAAACAACAACATCATTGAACATGTATGGGTCCTACAATCAATTATATGCCCTATGGAATTGATCATAAAAGGAGTTGATCGGTTCGTTGACCTCTTTTTGAACCGACATAAAATGTTGGTATGACTTTGCAGGGCTGATTGGAGTTTTGAACTTCTACAGAAAAGAATTCTCCAGAAGGTCTCACGTGTTGATAGTTCCTACTGGCAAGTTGACATACCAATAGAAGGCCTCCTCCCCCAAGGAGTAGGGAAAGAGCTGGCAAGCCACATCCTCAGGTATGATCTACATAGTCTTCAAAAAAATCTCAAAAATCTTGACATGCTCCTATGTTGTCCTTTGTGGATCCCTAGGGTTGAACTTCAAGCAAAAGCTCTCGGGGTTCTTTGGCATGTCATGATAGAGGTTGAAGGCCAAAGGAGATAGATTGTTACCCAACCACACCATCGGCGGGGGCAGTGGAGGTGGCTATGCTAGATTGACTTGTGACTGCAAAGGGGCAACAACGGTTGACATAACAATTGCCGGAAGTGGGACTATGTTGGGCTGGAAGGCAACGTCTAGCCCTTGGGAAGCGACAACCTGGAAGGCTATTTGAAGTAGTTGAGTAGGAAAATATGATGCCGAGAATGAAGGAGAAGATGGTGGTGAATGGATAGAAGAGGAGGATGAAGGTGAAAGCGAAATGGGTTGGTTGGGTGTGTTGGAGGCAGAGGCTTCCCCTTTCTTAGCTCTCTTAGCTCGGGTAGGGGGTGGTAGCTCTTGGAACTCCCCTTTTTTTGGTGTAGACCTCAGTATTTTGTGAAATCTTTCAAGGGAGAAATAATCAATTTGATCCAACTTAGCTCCCAAAAGGCCCTCCTTCTCGCGCCAGTTCTATTGATGTGTTTTGTATGCACTTCTCAACACAGGTAATGCATAGGTGCATCACCTCTCTTGAAAGATAATCTTCCACAATCAGATTGAAAAACACTATCGCAAGGTCTCTAATGTCAAGTCTTGACAATGCTTGGAATATCTCAGTTGTTTCATGTGATTTTGCTGGTAATCAAAGGGCAGACTTATGTGAGTTCAACTGGAGGGGGAATCAGATCTGCAAATAGAGTTTCTAAGGTGAGGAAGATATTGTACATTCGCTATAGGTTCAAACAACAATCTTGAACTCCATTTTTGTTTTAAGATTTGGCTTTACAATGTGCAGTGAATCTTAACATAGGTCACTTCTTAAAATAAGGAAAAAAGGGCAGGGAAGACAGAGGGTTCTTGGACCTGCAACTACCAATGAATAGTGATCATGGAGGTCTCTACTATGGACAGCTTCCTTAAAACAAAATTCCAGTTAACTAGAAATTTCACAGTCTCATGAAATATGTGCTATCTTCTAAGGACTGTAGATATTCTACCATTCATTCACCATACATATGCATGAACAAAGATAAATATTTAAAAGAAGCTTCAAATATAGGTCTAGACTAACTTTTCACAACCATCTACCAGCAACAAACAACCAAAAGTATAGACAAGGAGGGCATCTACACAGCAGAAATCTTCATAACCAAGAAACAACATTACTAAATCTACCAAAGCCAACTGAAAGGAAACTAAAACAACAAAGTAAATTTAACCAAATCATCTAATTATGAGAGAAGAATCATGAAACATGAGAAGAAACCCAAAAATGCACCAAAGTCAATGTATTTCTATTTCAATTTTTGCAGCATGTCCTTACAACAACTCAACTCTCCTTGAAAATGAGAGGAGACCCCCCTATTTATAGTGTCCCAAAAGTAGAATATGTGGCCAAGATTGATTTACATTTGTGTGGCCACAATTCACTGTAACCTAGGGTTCTACCTACCCCCCAATATATTACATTTTATAATACATTTTTGTCCATATCCTTGTTTTTGTCTTTTAGTGGCAACACTGTAGCATTTTTGTCCTCTTATTGATTGCTCTTTGCTACAACTACTCCTTTAGAAATTCTTCATCAATAATAGGGTTTCCTTCTTGCTTCTTCAAAGCTGCATATTTCATGAATTTTAAGATTATCGGTTGGAGCTTATCAACCTTTATGATGCCGGATCTCAACACTTGGTAGCTCCACTCTTTTCAAAGATAGGAATATGGAAGGTTTTCGTTATTCCTGATGGTGACATGTCAGCCAGGATGTTCCCATCTCTATCAACATAGTTATTCTTTCTGGTTGATATGCCTCTCTGCAGGCCATCATCAACTCGAGGGCGATCAAAGCGAGAGGGAACCCAACAACTTTAGCTATCCCACTGCTTCCGATTTACTTTGCATTCTATGTCTTGGGGTTTATCCTTACTGTCTGTATGAAGTCATCAATGTTAACATGTCTAATATTCATGTCAGTGATGTCCTTCCACCTAGTTGTGACCTTGGAGTGCAACAACACTCCCTGGAATTGGTACTTCATCTGATCTTTATCCTCCTTGCCTCAAGGAGCTTTGGCAGTTCTCTTTCCTTTGTCCTTGACTACCCCTGAGCCTTCTGCACCTGATTCCATATATCTTGCACATAGAGGCAAGGTTCAGTACGCATGACGATACAAATGGTTAGCCAAATCCCTACAAAACATGGTTAGATCGAATAATCCATCATTCAAAAGTCTAACACTTAGTTGAATTTTTCATTGAAGATTCACTGGAGGGAAATTAGATGACCCAGGCCCTAGAGGTCAAACTTCCCCTGTCATAATGTTGTTCTGAAGGGTGAACGGGGCAGGGAGACCCAGACGATTTCTCTCGATCTTAGATTTGGATAATGAAGTGTCTATGTGGGAGAGGGTAGAATTTTAGCACGTGGGTCATCATTCGTTTTCAAATTGGAAGTCATTTAGGCCATCATTAGGGCATCCATAATCAAACCAAGGGAAGGCTTTCAAGCGTTAGCTTTTTGAAACAACTTTGGAGAAATGGCATTTCGAAGGTGAAGTTTCAGAGTCCAAAACCCGGGAGGCAGAAGGATGCGAGACAAAGCCTTGTAACATTCTTAGTCGTTTGAGTGTTCGAGTCACGGAGGCTGGGATGCTGAGATGTTGTTGAAGGATGGTTGTGTAAAATGGCGAAGCAGGGACGAAAGTACGGGACCCACAACCCGACGGTCTAGACCTAGAGAAGGATTTTGCCTCGTAGTTTCATCTATTAAAACTTGGCGGAGATTGGGATGTCGAGGCCCGAGGGCTAGAAGGATGGCTAAGGTTCTTCATTCAAGACAATCGAAACGAGATGAAATCTTGACGACGAAAGTCTGAAAGGTAGGGTTCGATGGAGGCAATAACTTAGAGTTTTGAGCCCAAACAACAAAGAGGCCCTCGAGTTTTGGGAGCCGGAAGGTAGTCGCTTGACGATTGTTTAAAACAGTGAAATCATAATGGCGGTCCACGGATGGAAGTCTGCGGACTAGGGCATGAGGGTTCTTTGGATGTATTCCCTTTTCAATGCAAGTTTCACGTCAAATGGCTATTTGGAGTCTGAGGTCTGGAAGAACGAGGCGAGAATGTTGTTCAGAACATCAGAGGTGAGACGACAATCTGGAGACGGAGTTTCAAAGTCCGGAACCCGGGAGGAGTTTTTCCATTGAGGCAAGTTTACGTGAATTTTAGAGTTTGAACGGCTACGGTGGCCAAAGGTCTCAGGCCTAGAGGGCGCGGTCGCTCAGTTTGAAGAACAACAATGGGAAGACAAGGTTTTGAGTTCGATTTGCAAGTGTTTGGAGGAATGTTTTGGAAATTCCAATACATGGGTTTTGTAGTTCAGTCCCTCTTGTATCAGATCCATCAAAATTTGGCCTTCTCTACCCACTACGTAGGTGTGAAATCATAGAAAATGTGACAAGAGGTCAGACGACGAACTTACCTCGTGAACCTGATGAATGTCATTGTTGAATCCTTGAAGAACGACGAAGGGGCAGCTCGAGTGTGAAGGCAGTGAAGGCTGGGGAGGCACTACACTTTTTTGTTGTTCCTGACATGTGAAAATGACATTTCAAAACTAATATTTATACCCCTAATCTTAATTAATGCCCCTAATAAATGTAGGTACGACAGCTGGTGAGGTTGGTGCGTTCAAAATTAAGGACGATGACGGGAGGACCGAAACTGAAAGGCTACAATGACATTGTGGCATGGCCGTCTGAAATTTTCCAAGTGAGAAGCTAATGGTGAAGCATGCATTGGGGTTCGAGTGTTAGAAGGACGTTGGTTGTTAGCCATTCAAGACGACGAAAACGCGAAGGAAACCCGAGCAGGGAAACACAAAGGTCCAGGCTTGGAGAACGGGATGGAAGGACAAATTTTGCACAAGTTACCAGACAAAAAATAGGAAGCCGAGTTACAGGAACTGGAAAGACATAGGCTAAAGGCTACTTGTAAGAGCAAACATGATAGGGAAGCTCGAGAGGGGAAACCCTACGAGCCGGGTCCGGGAGGTCCCACAGATGCCAGAAAAGGGCAAAGTAACAAAGGAACCCCGAAAGGACCAAACACTTGGCAATTTTTTTGAGGGGCAATACATGGTAAATCTAAGATGAGACTTGAGAGACACGTTGACCATCTATGACACCAAAATAGGGGCACACAAAATGAGGCGGCAAAAAAATGACTCGACAGGGAGAAAGAAAGAGGGTCCCCGTTCTAAATGGGACGTGTGTGTTATAGGCACAACAATATTTTCTTTAACTTTGAATTGTTTTTAGTATTTTAAAATTCAAGTGTAATTAAAACATAATAGTTTTAGTGGGCCTCCACTTTATATCTTAACTATTTATTGTAAATAAGAATAAGTTATATTATTTTAACAAGAATTTTCTCCTCTATTGTATTATATTTTTCTTAAATGTATAAAATAAAACTTATTATACTTTTTTAAATTTTCAATCAACCCTATGTTTTTAACTACAATGGCCTACTTCTAATGATTTTTAAAGAAAATATTAAAAGAATATTTTTTAAAACTCAAAAGTCTAGGCTCTAACCCAAGGGTAGTTTAAGATTTTCATTAAAAAAATTATAATCTAAGAAAAGGTGAATCAAATTTAGGGTTATTATTTAGTTGTCAATAAGGAAATTTTGGACAAATTATATTGACAAAAATTAACTTACACAAAACATGTCATAATTTTTTTTTTTTTTTTAGTATTTGAAAAATGTGGAGAATATTTAGTTGATATGCTTTGGTATGTAGGATATTTTCTTTGAATATTTTTTTAGTTTGATTTTAAATCTTAATTTGATGTCTCATTATAATCCACCTGAGTAAATTTGATGGGAAAGCTTACATTCAAGAAAAAAATAGTGACAAATACCCTTTTAAAATTACCTTTCAAATATTATGTATTTCTCTATTAAATTTATAACTTGTTTTAGGCACTTAAAAGTTTAATAAAATGCGTTAAGAATAGATTTTTGTCATGTATGGCACACTAGATCCTTCATGAAAGACATTAACGATCATGCTTAAACATAAAACCTTCTTCTACTCACCATTTTATAAACTATATCAACATATATACAAAAAGAACCAACGAAAAAAAAAAAAGGTCAAGGGGAGAAAAATACATAGGCACCCAATGGTTTACATAGGATTAAACATCACTAACAACATTACTCAACTCTTCCTCTAAATCAGAAGAGTTGCAACATTTTTCATTTCCCCACAACATACTTGTAAGAGCCTAAAATTTCATATGCTAGTAGAGGAGTCCAATGATCAATTTGGTAGTCTAGTTCATGACCCAAAAGGCATCAATTATTCATAATTACACCAACCTTCTTGTGAATCAAGAAACACTCTATTATAAGGGATTTTTATGTCACTATGCTCAGAAAAGGCTATTTGAAGGACGAGGTTACCAAACCAATCTCTTCGTCGAAGGGAGAGTCATCTCACCAATTTTGGTAGATGTGTGGGGACCATAGTAAGTCTATGGTTGGTGGAAAAGCACTTGAGTGATGCTTCTCCTCATGTAGTTGGTGACCAAGATTTGGGAGGACATTCTGGACCATTTATATTTCTAGTTCTTGTAAGCCTTTTTAAGCAATGTATGTAATCATGCATCCATCTATATGAAAATTGTAATGTGGAACGCTATCTTGAATATCTTTATGTAAAGTTAAATCATACTTATATTACAGGAATGATTCTTTGATTATGCAATAGAAATTGTGGGGTAAACCCACAAAAGTGGTTTACAATTCGAATGAGGAAGGGAAACTTACAAAAAATGACCCCATGCCAAAAAATTTCATTCTTGGGGTTTGAACGAACTCATTGGTTCAAATGAACCAAAAGAGGGTTCGCTTGAACCTAGGTTTGAGCGAACCCATTTAATGCATCCCGCCCAAAAACAAATGAAAACCCCTTTTTCAAAGGGGGTTCACTCGAACCCCCCTGGTTTAAGCGAAACCCCCCGGTTTGAGTGAACCCCCCTTTTCCTTGATTCCTGCTCTCACAAAAAAAAAAAAACTTGCACTTTGGAGCTTGGGTTGAAGATGAAAATGGTAGAGACTTCACATACCCAACTGGAATCAGGTAGTCCTCAGAACGAGCTATCCAACAACTATAATTTTAATATGTTTTGGTTTTATTATGTATTTGTTTTTTTAGTTTTATTAAACATAGGTTTTTCACCAAAAATCAAGGTCTATGTTCTACACGTGGAAAAATAGCAGATTATCAAAAAAAAAATTAAAAATATGTTCAGGTTGGGAATTGATGTCCTTGATTCATTAAGGAAAAAAATTTGAATTTCAATACATACAAAATTTTTTATGTTGTATATAGTCCGCCTATGTTTGAATTGTAATTGGTTTGACTTTGAAACTTGATTAAGGAAAAAATATTTAATAAAACACTATCAAACCAAATGAACTAGTTAGATATCGTAGTTACAAATCTAAATTTGAAAAAGTTAGAATTTTATCCTTCATACAAAAAAAATTATGTTATATATGGTGAGCATCGGTCCTTAAAAGTGTTGTTTACTGATAAAAACTAGTTTTCGAAGGAGACAGAAAAAAAGTGCAATCTGATTCCAAAAAAATTGAAAAAAATATATTTAGAATCTATCGACAAAATGTCACAAATCACTAGTTTGCATCATCTCTTCAAATTCCTCACGGTTTAGCCACTATAAGAGCTCGAAAGTGAAGATTTAGTTAAAAAAATTCAATTCAGTGTCCAGTTTGCCTAAAAATTGTAAACCAATATTGTGGGATCACCGTTTGGATAAAGTTATATTTCAAATGATGCATTTATTATCAAATAGAAAAGAATTTTTTTATTGCTCATTACATTAGATGCATAGATAATTTACATGGTGGGTAAAACTTAGTAGATTTACTAGGTAGAACAATGAACATGTTACATTAACACATTAACTTTACTTGCCAAGGCTTGTATAAAATATTCATTCAAAATTATAAATATAAATTGCTCACTTATCTTCACCACTTAAGAATGTTTTTCCAACTTATGTCGACAAAAAATAATGTTATTGATTGTGACTATTTTAATAGAGAGGACCAATTCATAAATATTCATTGGATCATACATTAAAACAAAAAATACCTTTCCACATTCACACCAAAGCCTTATTTTTCATGCCTATAAACCATTGTAGTTTCTTTTCAATATTTTCAAATTGTTTATCCTCCACATTTAATTCATCATTCACTTCAATAATTTTTCCTTTTTAATTCTATGTGAAGTGTTGTGATTTCATTAAATATAGCAAACTCTAATCATGATTATTATAGTTTATCACCGAGCATTTGTAACAATGATATTACTTTAACATACACATGGTTGTAATTTCAATGAAGATGACCATTGATTTTGTATAACTAATTACACAAGGCTAAATTCATAATATAGTCGGCTAAGGTGAATCACTGAACTATTGCATTGGGCATTGAGTATATATAATTAACATACTACTCTATTTTTCCTAACTGGTGTCATTCTTATAAGAATAACCAATAGTTTTTGAAGGCTTGGAAAATAAATATATATTAGACACAACACCAATGGTGGAGGGACATGGATTAAACACATTAACAATGGAAAACAAGTCAATGTTATCGTGCAACTAATTTTAATATGTAGTATTGCCCTAACAAATAAATGGGAACAAGCATTCATAGATCAGTATTCTTGTGATTGCATCCTTTCCTTATTCATAATTGTTGTACTAATATTTCTTGGGTCTTGATACCATACTAAAAATTTGAAAAGAATCTACATTTGTAGAGTAATAAACACAAATGACAAAAGTATTAAATTCATTCATAATTTTACAATGAATAGTGTAAATGCTTATAAAGTGCATTTTTGCAACTTCCCCAAACTATCCTAAACTCTTTTTGTTATGGGTCTTTCCTCTTCTCAATTTCCTATATCTCTCCACTATTTATAACTATAAGAGGCTATTTTTTCTTTATCTTGTTTTAAAAGATATTATTATTTTTTCCTTTTTTTAATTTAAATTTTAAAATAAGTCAACAAATTAATAAAAGAATATGAAATTAGGTGCAAAACATTAAAATGGTCATTATTTAATATTATCCACATGCAAAATACTAATATAAAATTGATGATAATAGAAAGTTAAGAAAAATAAACTTTTTTTAATGTTATTCACATACAAAACACTAACATAAATTTGAAGATAAATATCAAATTAAAAAATTAGTAATTAATTTTATCCTCAAAATACTTAAACTTAAATTTAAATCTTGTTATTTTAAATTTTGCTTTATTTTTATTTTATTTTGCATAAACAAAAGTATTTTAGTTATTATCATTATTATTTAATAATCGTTTATTATTATCACTTTTTCAGTAATCAATTAATTATCTTTTATTAATTAATAAATACTTATTGTTTATAATTTCTTAAAATATTAATTATAAGATTTTAAAATTTTAGAAGGGAGGGTTTCATTGTAAGTTAGCAAGAGATATATTTTATGGAAGACTTTGAAAACAAATTTGATAGATTTTTTTTGAAAAATTTCTTCAATACCATCATTGTTCACTTGATATTGACAATCAAAATCAAATACTTGAATACCATTACAAATATTAACCAACAAAAAAAACCTTAAAACTACCACAATAAATATAAAGAAGATTAGTATATTCCATTAATCCATTAAATAGAAAACAATATAAATCACACATATACAAACCAAAATCAACATTTCTTAGTCTCCAAAACCAGCCTCCCCCACTCACATTTTGATTTAAATAAAATATCATATTGCAAGTGAAAGTGTCTTATTGATTTAAAATATCTTAGATAAACCAAATAGAACAGCTCACAGATAAGCTTTGACTGCTATTTTGCAACATCCTAATACTTTCCAAGTTTCCACGCTAGTTATTGGAATGGAGAGTTTCCAGGTAATGGTCAAAAGCGTAAGCAGGTGTCTAATTGACTGGGTATACCTCTCGAGGGCCTATGAGCAACTTACCAATTTATTAAGTATACCCTTGGAAGGCCTATTGCCATATAAATCAGAAACTAGACCCAGAGAGGTTCCCATCTGATCAATCAATGTATTCCACAATATCTATGGCGGCCTACAGGCAGGCCTATGCAGCGGGAAGAAATGGCATGGCTCGACATCAAAGCCCAGTTCTGTTCCCACCGCCTGCGGATCCTTACTCTGCCTATCTCTTACTTGAAGAAGACGAAGATGATGAGAATGGCGACTCTGCATCTGCCTCCTGCTGTGGGGGATTCTGCAAAAGTTACCTTCGAGAATTGCCATTTCCCCAAGATAAATGCTTAACAATCGAGTACAGTACAGGTACCGGGAAAGACTCTCGAACAGACTATGACAGAGTGTATTTTATTCCTGTTTTGGGCCAACCCATCTCCTCCCATTGCTACTATGTCGTGCGAGCTGAGGGCAAGCACAAGGGGTAAGAATATTATCTATTTTATGTGATTTCTTTTCTGTGGAAATTTTTTCCTCTGTGGGTTTAATTAGCAGTATTTATAGATCAACCATCATCTAATATCCTTGCACTATGTATTGCTTAGAGTATTGAATCTGTATTTATGGGTAAATAACAATCATATGAATACCTACTTACCTGACTGTATGTTGATGGTGTGGACAGACTAGTGGAAACATGTTCTACTGAAGAAGACATGTCCATACTTTGCTGTTGTAGATGTGTGAACGATACTCGTCCTAGACCTTTGCAACCCACCAACTCATATCAACATATGCAGATAATCTCCTCGACAAAGTCTAGTTTCACAACAAAGTGTATAGCTACTGATGGTTACCCCCCTCATTTTTTGCGTGAGAAGGGTTGGAGTGTGGTAGCCAAAGACATGCGTGGCAAACATGGCAGACTTGCACATGTTGGAGGGGAAAATGTTGACCTCAGAAGACAATCTCCCTCATTTGATTTCTCTTTGTCACAGAGAATTTCCCCTGTTGTTATAGTTGGGGAGTGGTACTGCCCCTTTATCTTTATCAGTGAATTGGGTACCAGATTGGAGGATCCTAAGATTCAGCTCACGGAGTGTCCCTTCTACAAAATGTATCTAGAAAAGTTTTGGGAAGAGATATACTCTACTCAAGGTATGACAGAACAATATGTTGATGTGGAGAAAACCTTAAGGGTAGGAGAGGGGCTATTGTTTGGAGAAGAGGTAACTGAGGAAATTACATATAATGATGGAAGTGTTTTGTTTAAAGCTCTGGGGATGCAACCGGGACATGCTACTGGTGTGAAACTTAGCTGGCCCGTCATTGCTAAAATGAGGGCGGACCGAGATAGATATGGACTAGAACAAGGGGGAAGAGATGTAAGGGTGAAGAAGTCATTTTTTAGTGGCAGTGGGATGGAAAGAAAATTTGCCTGTTATGTTGTAGTGGAAAGATATGTATTGAAAAGAATGGATGGGAGTATTGCCCTTACTTATTCATTCAGAAATTCGAATCAAATCCAGGAGAAGTGGGAAGTTTGAGGGGCAAAACTTAATTGTTATCATGTTTTCTATTTTGTTAGATATTTGCTATATTTACACGTCAAGGAACAGTGTCATTTCATCATTCTTACAACAGGCATATATGGGAAGATTCCTACTTCAGAAAGGGAAGAACAAATCTAACATTTGACTGCAAATATTTTCGTTAAAGGTATTGAATTGTCTTTGTATATATTCCTAAATTTGTCTCGTCTAAATCTTTTTATTTTCCTTTTCCTAAAAGCATGTATATGGTAATTCTGATTAATATACTTATATTACATGTATCTTTTACACTGATTTGATTTTAGAATTTGAATTTGGTTTTAGTTGTTTAATCTTTTATATAATACATATTTTTATTTTGTTTAGAAGTGTCTCTTGATTTTTTGCATTAGGCTGTATCTTCAATTTTATTGTCCTTTGTAATTATTTATAAACATTAATAATAATTTCATTTCATTTCTACACATGAAAAGGGTCTTGATTAAATCTAAATTTACATCTTGACTCATTTAACTTCTTGTTGTATATATATACCATCATGTAACACAATGGTTTATTTTTATATTTTTGCATCCCTTAAAGACACCCATCCTACTTTATCATGTATCAATCATTGATCAATTCATTAGTGACAATGTATAGTTGATTCAAGTTTGGTAGTTCGATGAAGAAATAATTGACATCGTCTTCTCTTTTTATTGCCAAGACCCCATCTCAAAAGGATATCTTGCTTGAAGGAATTAATATACAATGATAACTTACATTTTAAATAATATATTTAAAAAGTATAAAATATTTAACTTAAATTGTAATATAATAAACCTTCATTATCATAGCACATAATAATAATATTAATAAAACTATTAGAAATGAATATTAAAATGAAATAACAAAATTTTTACCAATCACCACACTAGAAAAAGGAAAAAATTAAATATGAATATAGATGTCATTTTTCTACAGAAGGAAGCATGTGACTTGGGCATGGGCACCTTGAGGAAGGAGGGAAACTACCACACTGTTATTAAGCCATGTTGTTCCTTTTGCACATTAAATATGTTTGGAGGAAAGGACTATAAAAGTTGGAAGTAGTGCAACAAAGAAGGAGCAATGGTGTGAAAGTGGAAAATTAAGGGAGAACAAAATAGAGCAACAAAAAGGAGCTACATAATTAGGTGTTAAGTCTTATCCAAATATATTGTTACCTTCTAAAGTTGGTTGTGAGATGTGTAGGAAAAGAGTTAATAAGAATCGTCAATAGGAAAAATAGACAAAAGAATACCATTTGGTTGTTCCTTTATAAATTATTGTTTCTCTCTTTCACCCACACCTCAAGTAGTAGAGCTCTACATAAATAAATAAATAAAAATACTTAAGGCATAGGCAAGGCACACGAGTTGTGTTCACAAAATGCTTCACAAAAATGTGACCTCATAGAATACCATGGTTGTATAATAATGTTCAAATGGGTTTGTTGAAAATATTTTAGAAAAAATTAATGCAATTTACAACATCCCATCTACTTGGGTTTGAATTACAATTTTGCAAGAAAATATTGATGCCCATCAAAGCAAAATTGAAAATTAATATAATTTTTTTATGCTGGATGTTGTAATTGTAAATGCTTCTTCCTATCACCAAAACCTTCTCTAAACTTATGTGTAGCATCCAATAAATAATAATTTATGCACAAATTGTATCTCGAATGATTTTAAATTGTGATTAATACTAGACTTGTAGCATATATTAGATGAATAAGACTTCAAATTCCTTGTAGTTTCCTAATGACTCATTTTAGGGAGAAAACATAGCTTGTATTGATTCTTAACATGACATGCTATTTTTTTTACCTTCATATGCAAGGAGAAGGATTACATGTGCAAGATTGAAGATATTTATTTTGTTAAAATACTTATACTAGGCTTACATTTATAATATTATAAACCATATACCTTGTTATATATCAACACACATGCTATTAGAGTTCATATATCAAGTTGTATATATTCTTGTTAATATTGATAAAAATCCATTTTTATGGCTTCTTGATACTATTAATGTTATAGGTTGTATGAAGGCCACTTGAAGGAATTAGTAAATAGAGTACATGTACATGATACCTATGACAACTAAAATTGAGGACATCATAAGAAGCTTTTTATGATAGCATAATTCATCCATTAAATTTATTAGAAACTTGGATTAATATATTTGATGCCTCAAAACCACAATAATTTGATGGAATAATATTTTCACTAGTTTTGTAGCAATGCACTTATTAATAAATGCCACTTATATTGTGTTGAAGAGAGTTATTACTATTTAGTATAATGTGATATTTATGATATAAATGTATAGATAATCATGCTTTGAGTTAAACTTGAGTTTTAGCTTTAGAGTTATGATAGACCTTTAATCATGTAAAGTGAACCCAATAGGATGTAATAATGCTCTATTAACAACAATATGAAGGGGTTGAAGAATAGTACCCTTCTTATGGGCTGCCTTGACATACTATAATGCAATTAGTATAAAATCACTTAGATAGTATCCTTGTAATAAATATGAGTAAAAAGGAAAAGTTGTTGGAATATGAAATCAATTTTACTATTATTCCAATAGTGATAGATATTTGACATTGTTATCTAGCATTCAAGGTATGTGCTCAACGTGATTGAAGGCCTATTATACAATTGAAGGTTGTAGTGATAGGGGCTCTCAGGGGGTTGTCATAGCCCCCCTGCACGTTGAAGGCTTTTTTGACAGCGCTAATTTTTTTGGGGGACTCTATTTTTTTGTCATTTTGCCAAATGTTTGGCATGTAGTTGTATGAGTCACACTTTCTATTTTTGGAAAGTTGTGTTTGAAAACTACAACTCAAATTTCTTACTCTGTTGAAGTCACGTTTTCTATAATTTTTTAGAAGATTGTTGTAATTGTGAATTTCCTGAGAAATAAAATACAAAAGATCTTTGCCCATGGTTTTTTTCCTAGTATAATTTTACTAGGTTTTCCATGTAAATACTATGTCAAAGTTATGCTTATTGTTTTTCTCTGATTTCTGCACTATAAATTTTCTTACAAAAGTTATACCATCACAATATTTTTTGTATTAATGTTTTGAATCTAGGTTTATGAATCAACTTATTGACTATCACTATCTTGTGCAATATTTGTAAGCGGTCCTACTTACACTATGGAAGCCAATTTTGTATGAAAATATTTATTATATCATTAATAGTCATTGATAGGCATGAGAAAGGTATAGCAATCTCTAAGTGCTAAGCAATGATATACAAGGTATGATAGGGTAACTAAGTAGAAAACCATGTGATTGATTTAAATCAATGTGAATTAATAGTTTCCTAAGGCTTTATGCCCTTATGATCTCTATCCTTAAAAATTCTTGAGATAAGAATAATTCATACATGTTGGATATTAAATTATGAGGATTATTCATCATGTTTAAACACCTAACATCTATATTTTTGTTTTGTCGAGTTGCTTGCTAGTCACGTCATGGATTTTGATAGAGAGATGGAGAGAGAGACCTGAGAGAGGGAAAGGAGGAGGGAGGGAGAGACTTGAGAGAGGGGAGAGAGAGAGAGAGAGAGGGGGGGGAGAGAAGGGGTTGGAGTGAGAGGGACTTATCTAGGTAGGGTGGGAGGGATATAGGGAGAGAGAGAGTTTGTATGGGAGGTAGATACTTGAGAGAGGGAGAGGAGTGGGAGAGAGAGAGTGTGTGTGGGAGGTAGAGACCTGAGAGAGGGAGAGGGGATGAGAGAGAGAGTTATCTAGGTAGGGTGCTAGAGGGAGATACCTAAGAAAGAGAGGGGGTGGGAGGGAAATGCTTGAGAGATAGGTAGAGAGATGGAGTGCGAGAGAGAGAGAGAGGGAGTGGGAGAGAGAGGGAGTTGGAGTGGGAGAGAGAGAGAGGGAGGGAGAGAGAGAGAGAGAGTGGGAGAGAGATAGAGGGAGTGATAGAGAGAGACCTGAGAGAGAGAGAGGGGGTGGGAGGGAGAGACTTGAGAGAGAGAGGGAGAGGGAGAGAGGGAGTGGGAGAGGGGGTTAGAGTGAGAGGGACTTATCTAGGTAGGGTGGCAGGGATAAAGGGAGGGAGGGAGAGAGAGAGATTAGGGTTTAAGGTTTAAGGGTTGAGGGATTAAAGTGTTAGGGCTTAGAGTATAAGGTTGGGGGTATAGGGTTGAGGGTCCAATGTATAGGGTAGAGGTTTGATAACTGAGGGTTTACCTTGTTTAATGTATAGGTTAGATGGTTGAGGGATTAAGGGTTTAAGGGTTAAGGGTTTAAGGGTCAAGAGATTAAGGGTTTAAGGGTTGAGGGATTAATGATTTAAGGGTTGAGGGTTTAATGGTTGATGGATTAAGGGTTTAAGGGTTGAGGGATTAGGGTTGAGGGTTGAAGGATTAGGGTTTAGGGTCGAGGGATTAGGTTTGAGGGTTTAAGGGTTAAGGTTTGAGGGTTGAGGCTTTAGGGATAGGGTTTAGGGTTTAGGGTTAATGTCTTATGGATTAAGGTTTGAGGGATTAGGGTTGAGGGTTTAGGGATTAGGGTTTAAGTTTTAGTGTCAAGGGTTGAGGATTTAGGGATATGGTTTATGATTTAAGGGTTAAGGGTTGAGGGTTGAGGCTTTAGGGATAGGGTTTATGATTAAGGGATTAGGGTTTAAGGTACAATGTCCAAGGTTGATGGTTTAGGGATAGGGTTTAGGATTTAAGGTTTAAGGGTTAAGGGTTGATACTTTAGGGGTAGGGTTTAGGGTTAAGTGAGAGACCTACAACCTAGGGAGAGAGGGGTGAGAGAGATAGGGAGAGATGGGGGTGAGGGGGATAGGGGAGGATAGGGGTGGATAAGGGTTGAGGGTTTAAGGCTTTAGGGTTTAAAGGTCAAGGATTTAGGGTTCAAGGGTTGAGGTATTAAGGGTTTAAGGGTACAAGGTTGAGGGTTGAGGGTTGAGGGTTGGGGCATTACGGTTTAAGGTATAATGTCGAGCCCGTTGAGGATTTAGGGATAGGGTTTAGGATTTAAGGGTTAAGGTTTGATGGATGAGGATTTAGGGATATGGTTTAGGGTTTAGGGTTAAGGGATTAGGGTTTAAGGGTTGAGGGATTAGGGTTGAGGATTGAGGGATTAGAGTTTAAGGTATAGTGTCGAGGGTAGAGAGTTTAGGGATAGGGTTTAGGATTTAAGATAAAGGGTTGAGGGTTGAGGATTTAGGGATATGGTTTAGGGTTTAGGGTTTAGGGTTATGTGATTAGGGTTTACTACATAGTGTCCATGGTTGAGAGTTTAGAGATAGGGTTTAGGATTTAAGGTTTAAGCGTTGAGGGTTGATGCTTTAGGGATAGGGTTTAGGGTTAAGTGAGAGACCTAGATGGCTAAGGATGAATGGAGAGGCATACAAAGAGTGACTGAGAGACTTAGAGAGGGGAGAGGTAGAGAGGTGAGGGGGAGACAAAGGTGAGAGATAGAGAGGTGAGGGGAGAGATAGAAGAAAATGATTGAATGAAGTTGACAAATTGAGGGAAAGATGGGTAAAGAGGAGGGAGAGAGGTGGAGAGGAAGAGAAATAATGGGAGATCCATTTGAGAGATATAGAGGTGAGAGACATATATCCTAGGGAGAGATGGGTGAGATACATATGGGGAAAGATAGGTGTGAGAGATAGAAGGGGGAGAGGAGTGGGTGATGAGACAATGAGTCAAGAAAACCTATAGGGAATTAAATTTTTCATAATGCAGACACATTTTAAGAAGTTAAAATATGGACATTTTCTATAGCAAGCTAAAATGTGCTCATGTTATAACACAAGCACGTTATTTATGCGAGCAAATTTTGGCTTACTTTGAAAATGGTAAAAAAGTAAGCACACCTATGATCAAAGCCCACATGCTCTATTATTCTCCTAGTTATACATGTGTTCCAATAAAAAATAGTTTTGATGCTTTTGGGAAATGCACATGAAATTTTTTCACATTCTACCACCTTTGCATCAACTTCCCACCACATTTTTATGGTTTTCCAACTTAGTAAGGAGGAAATAATAGAGTTTTCACATTTAATTTGATATATATAAATTCAAGTCTCAATTTTCGTAGTGTTGCAATGTTAATTGTGATTGAGCTGTAGGAATTTAACATTATACATTGGTTATTTGTATTTTTGTTAGTAATTCTATTTGAGTGATATAAAATTGAACGTTGAAAAGGAAGCAAGCTTGTGAAAAACTCAAAGTGTTGAGTTTGATGCAAGAACAAAAAGAAAAACTACATAGTTGGGTAGTTCCTCCATTCAAATCTCCATTTTTTAGGTATGTCAAGTCTTTACACATTTTCCTTACTTCTATTATGTTTCTTTATCATCCCTTATCATTAATGCTTAATACAATGCTTTGATTTTGTTATTATGCATATTCCATGTTCATCATTGTTTTGTTCTCGTTATAACCTTAACCCCTCTTGGCACATTTTAAACTACACAATTCTTTACACTTTCCAATTACATTTTCTTGGAAGTTTCAAAATATTTTTCAACAAATCCACGTTATGAAAATGTTGTAATTGTAGACATCTAAATTTGATCACTTCCATATGATCAAAATCGTCTACTCTATCCATCCATGTCATTAATAGCGATTAAATAATTTATTCAATCATTATTTCATTTTCGGCCTAAGGTTCCTAAAGTATGTAATTGAATAAATTAAATACTTTACCTTACACCATTTCTTCTCTAAATTAAATAAATAAGACAATTTGTTTAATTTAGTCATTTGACCTATTTGGATTAAAATCAATTGTTAATCCCTCTTTTTCTCACTCCTTGTCACATTCTCCATAATCCTCTTTTAATCCGGATTAAATTAATTAATTTGTGATTAGGATGTGCACCACTTAATCAAGATTAGTGTCACATCCTCCATAATATCCCACTTGCCTCTAATCTCTCATTAATTATCCTAATCATGTGTTTGCACAACCTTAATCAAAGTCATTAGCCTAATCAGTAACTTGGTCAACTCTCCCCATCCCCCAAGGAATTTTTAATTCCTTTTTATTCACCCAAGGCTCCTCTCTTCCCCATGTGAATTTTTAATTCACTTTTATCTTTCCAAGGTCTACCCTATCCCCATGCAAGTTCTAGAAGGCTTGACTTGTACTTTACATGTGCCAAGGACTTCTAGAACCTTTGACTTGTCACATCATTCACATGTGGAAAATCCCCACCTTTTTGGAAACCCTCTCTTATCCACTAGATTCTTCCAATCATTATGAATTTTTAATTCACTTTTATTCCTCAAAGGAATCTTCTCATCCCCCAAGGTACCTACAAGGTACTTGTCTTTCCTCCACATCATGTACATCTCTTCCACCTCATTTCCACATCATCCCACCCTAGGCCATCTCACATTCCACATGTCAAGATGTGAGGGCTTGTGAGTCCTCAACTCACCATAGCCCTTCATCTTGGCTTTTTTGGATCAATCTCAACTATTGAATTCTCTAGAGAATTCAAATTATCCTATAAATACCCCCTCATTTCTCTCAAAAAAAGGAGGGGAATCAATCTTTGGCTATGAAAACTCTTGAAAATTTGCCATTTGTAGCATTTTAGCCTCTCCATAGCATTTTTTAATCCATTTTGCATCTTGCATCCACTTCACTCCACAGCCATCCAAGGAGCACAAAAGACATCCAAAGATCAAGGGCCAACCAAGGAAGAAGCAGCATGAAGGTATACTCAATTTCAATCAATTTTCATCTTGTTTTTATGCTTATCTTTCCTTAGGTTAATCATTGAGGTGTCCTCTTTTGTGTTAGTTCTTTTTATTGTATCATTATTAGTTTAGCATCTCACATTAGAACATAGCATTTTAGGAGATCACATTTCTGGCATGCCCGGTGGGACCCACAAATGTGTCTCTTTGCTTTATGTTTGTTGTTGTTTAAGTTGTTTGTAGATTTAGGTCATAGAAAGATGGATTTGCCTCATTGAGGGGCGGACTTGCCCTCCCGGGCGCTACAAAGGGGTGGATTCGCCCTCCCGTTCTGACGTTTTCTGATAGTTTTCTACAAAGGGGCGGATTTTCCCTCATGTTCCGACGTTTTCTGACAGTTTTCTGCAGAGGGGCAGATTTGTCCTCCTATTTCGATATTTTTTGATAGTTTTCTGCAGAGGGGCAGATTTTCCCTCCCGTTCCAACGTTTTCTAATAGTTTTCTGCAAAGGGGCAGATTTTCCCTCCTGTTCTAATGTTTTCTGACAGTTTTCTGTAGAGAGGCAGATTTTCCCTCTTGTTTGAATGTTTTCTGATAGTTTTTACCACAGAAGTACGGATACACCCCCCTATTCTGATGTTTTCTGACAATTCACTACAGAAGTGCGGATAAGCCCTCCTGTTCTGACGTTTTCTAATAGTTCACTGCAGAAGTGCAAATACACCCTCTTGTTCTGACGTTTTCTAACAGTTTTCTGCAGAGGGACGGATTTGCCCTCCTGTTCCGATGTTTTCTAATAGTTTTCTACAAAAGTGCGGATACGCCCTCCTGTTCCAATGTTTTCTAATAGTTTTTTGCAGAGGGGCGGATTTTCCCTCCTGTTTTGACATTTTTTAACTGTTTTCTACAGAGGGGTAGATACGCCCTCCTGTTCTAGCATTTTTCACTGCAGAGGGGCAGATTTTCCCTAAACAGTACATTCGGGAAGGTAAAATAGTTGCATTTTAGCTTTGTTTTTTGCCTCTATTTTTTGCTGTTTGGAGTTCTAACCCTCTAACCCTGTTTGTTGGTGGGTGAAGTCAGATTTCTTGTTGATATTTTGTAGTATTTTTTCTGAAATTCACAAAGGGAAAAAGATAAAACAACTAACATTTGCTTGTAGGGCCTTTATTTTATTCAAATTTTAAAGTTTTCCTTACTGTTTTATCTATTCACTTAGCATAATTAAGGGGAAGTAATACTTGTTGTTTGTTGTGTCTATTTTTCTTTATGTTACCTTAAGGGGGCATTAGTTTGTTTTCATCTTCCCCTTACACTTTGTGCGGGGGAGGGGGGGGGGTAGTTGGAAACAATTAGTGTCTTCTTCTTAGAGGGACCTGCTAAGGGATTTCATCACCCCAAGGGATGATCCCAACCACACGTATCAGCAGGGTATACAAAGGGGGGAGAGCCAAAGCTATACCCAAATCCAGTTGCGCCATAATTGGCGGAATGTCGAAGCTAGGGTGATACCTAAATAGATGTGAAGAGTTGGTCTAAGTCTTTCAGTATCTCGCTGGGGGTTCCCGACTCACGCTTGTGATGAACTAGTGTTCATGGTTGTGCCTCACGTACTGAGCGTATATCGAGGACTCCCTAGAAACCTTGTTCAACCTAGAGTAAGACCTTTGTTGGCCATACCCCTTAACACTAATCATAGCATTGTGCTTGTTCAAAGTGTCTTTCTATGAAAAACCAGTAAATTTTGATAAGTCAGCCTCATTGAGTCATTTCAAGTCCTTGTCATAATCTCATCATCCAAACCAAGTCACTATTTTCCTGCAGAGGGGCAAACTTGCCCCCCTATTCTAAAATTTTCCACTGTAGAGGGGCGAACTTGTCCCCCTGTTCCGACATTTTTCACTGCAGAAGTGCGGATACACCCCCCTATTTCAGCATTTTTCACTGCAGAAGTGCGGATACGCCCCCCTGTTTCAACATTTTTCATTGCAGAAGTGCGGATATGCCCCCCTATTTCAACATTTTTCACTGCAGAAGTATGGATACGCCCTCCTGATCTACTGTTTGACTGTAAAAGGGTGGATATGCCCTCCCAAACAGACAGTTTCATCCATTTGACCATTCCAAACCTCCGTTTAACCACTTTGAGTCTCCATTTGACTGTTTGATCATCTTGAACACTCATTTAACCAATCCAAACATCCATTTGACCATTCCAAGCTTCCATTTAACCTTTTTAGATGTCCATTTATCACATTCCCATTGATCATTTCACAATTTGGGAAACCCATTCTACCATCTTACTGTGTGACCTAAACATTTTCACTTTCCCAAAAGACCACTTCAACAACGCATCTTTCATTTACATTCATCGTCATCTCTCATCACAAAATCCCTTAAACCTTGTTTTAGGAGTTATCTCCCGAATTGACCAAGGCATTAAGTTTGATCGTTATTGTACATATCAATCATTGTCTTCAACCTAATCAATTCGCTTCTATCTAGAGGTGGATTTAGTGTCATGATCATTGGTTTAGCCAGTTTAATCCGATCAACCAATGTCTTAAGTCACCTAGGGTGATTTCCGAATTGGGTTTAAGACCCTTTCCATCAACCGATCCTAATTCATCATCCAATCCAAAACAAACTTATCCTATCATATCCTCTGATCCAATCCCAATCTAAGCTCCAATCTAGTTCTAATCTGAGTGTTAATTCCATCATCCTAATTTGAGCTTTTATTCAATCCCAATATGAGCTTTCATCCAATCCCCATATGAGCTTCCAATCCATCCTAGTTCTCTATCCATCATCTATTCTTTCTTGCTAATCTATATCCATCATGAATCTCTATTCCCCTCTCACATGACCAATAATAGTATTCAAGAGGAATCCTAATTATGTTGATGATGATAACAAAAATCTTGTTGATTATGAAGATTGTTATATAGATTCCCTTGATGCTATCATTGCTAGCAAGCTCTCTCCAATCGCCTCCCAAAATCCCACTACTTCTTCGAACTATCCCACTATGCCTTCATCTGCATCTAATAATGGTCCTTATGCTACCCTTGACAAAGATATCCAATATCCTCACTAACATATTCATCATTTCCTCCCTTTCAGCCTCTATCCTATCCAACCTCCATATCCTCCTCTCCTTATCATCATCAACAATCCCAATACCTCTACCTTAATCCCACATCCCAATCTTCCCATCCTAATCCCACACCCACACCTTCCTATCACAATCTCTCATCCCAATATTCCTCCTATCCTAATCCACCATATCAATCTGCTTATCCTAATCCATCATCCCTATCCTTCTATGCCAACTCACCATACATTTCTTCCTATGGTGGTTCACCACCTCAATCTTCTTGTTCTAATCCAACATCCACACCTTCCTATCACAATCTCCCATCCCAACACCCTTACATTAATTCCACATCTTCCCAATATAATCCAACATCCACATCCTCCTATGTCACTCTCCCTTTCACCACATTATATCTTAATCTTCCATCTAAACATAACCCACCTAGTCCTCCATCTAGTCCCATCCACTCATCTAATTATAATCCTCTATCTCCTCCTAGTTCTACATCTAATCCTCATCCACCCATCCACTCATCTAATTCTTCAATCCCTGACCCTAATCCTCCATCTCCTCCTAGTCCTCCATCCATTTCCATCCCCTCATCTAACCCTAACCCACCAATTCCTAATCCCAATCCTCCATCCAATCCCATCCTCACGTCTAATCCTAATCCTAATCCACCAATTCCTAATCCTAATCCACTAATCCCTAATCCTAATCCTCCATCCATCCCTGATCCTCCATCCATTCCCATCACTCCACCTAATCCTACATCCCTTCCAAATGTCGCCCAAGGACTCATGACAAAAGAGACACAATGTCCTCCCACTCTATCATGTATTGTCACTAGTGATGAGGCCCTCCTCCATCCTACCCTTATCCCTCCCATCACCATTCCTAACACCGTCCAAACAGTTGAGCCGGTCAAACCCATCGAATCCATTAAACCCCCATCTTCTACTACTAGATCCACCCAATCCATTGAATACATCCAATCCCCTCCTCCTAGTCCTAATATTCACAAACTTCAATCTAATGACCTTCATGAATCCTCCATCCTCCTATCTCCCCCAATTAAGGAGTCCCTCCAACACTCTTCCATCATCATACATTTGCCACAAGATGAGTCATGCCAAGAGCTTAATCCAAAGCATACAAGCATATCCCCTCCTCCAAATCAAGATCCTACCATCCCATCCACTACATCCCAAGATCATAATCCCCCATCCATCCCATCTCATGATTCCTATCCTCAACCAAGTCATGATCCTATCCTCCCATCCACCCCATCTCAAGATCACACTAGCTCATCCACTCCATCCCATGATCACCTTTGCATTCAAGATCCAATCACTCCATCTCATGAGCCCTTATCATCCATTGCCAAAAATACAGATCCTATCATCTTCCCTAATCCCTCTCTCGATCCCTTATCACTCATTCCTCTTGATGCTACTATCCCCTCCTCTCCATCGCATGATCCTTCATCGCCATCTAGTCCTACCATCCCAATGCCACTTTTGTATCACCTTGGTCACATTACACTTATCCATGGTAGTCTTCTTATAGAAGAAAAGCAACGTGTATGCACTACCCTCCCTCTTCCACCTACTAATGTTCTTGCATCATGCTTCCAACAGAATAAACATCCTACCATAAATCACATGCTAGAGAACATGAAATATCAAGGAAAAGGTTTAGGCCTTCATGAGCAAGGTACTTTAGAGCCCATTCAAGTCAAAGGACATCCAGGCACACATGGTCTTGGATATATCTCCCAAAACCCGTACTCTAAATATGTTGGTACAACCTCCGTACATCCTAAACGATCCTCTTCTAAAGACACAAGAGGTACTTTCCATCATTCTACCAACTCATTTTCTGCCATCCCCCCTCCTCCATCATATTACCTAAAAACAACCATCCATATTCCTCCCTCATCCTCTCAATCCTTTTTGCGTCCTTATGTCCCTCCATCCATCATTGCTCATCCTCCATCTACTATGGGTTCTTATAACCCTCCATCAAACCCCACACATCTTCCATATACATAGTCAATTTTGGGTCCTTATATCCCAAAATCACCCCTCCATCTTATCCTATTCATTCTTTCATTCATCCACCCCCTCTCCCTCGTACACAGTATAAAAATCCTACCTTCATAACTCCTAATCAGGATCAACAAAGGCACATACCTACACATTATTCATCTACACATAGTCCCTATAACCCTACCTCCATCGCTCCACATCATCCATCTCCTCGCATCTATCCCCTTGCTACTAAAAGCACTTTGGATGCCAAAGAAAAAATGTATAAATCCAAACGTGCACATGAATCTAAAGCTCCTCATGTCCCCTTAAAAAGACATGTTGAAGAAAAGAAAAATCAAGTCCAAAATCCAAATCAATCCAAAAGGCCACAAAGGCCCACCAAAGCAAAAATAAAAACCATGTTGATCCCAAAGAAAAAAGGTGCCATACCTTCAATTGAAAAGTCCATAACGACATCCAAAGTTTCTATTCCCCTAGAAAACCATTCACCTCCTCCATCTCCTAAATCTATTTTGGGTCCCTACATCCAAAAAATCACTATCCCAACTCCTCCATTATCGCCACCCTCTCCATCCATTCCTCCACCTATCTTTTCACATCCACCACACATGCCAATGTGGGTCCTGAACACCTTCCCCTATCACACATCCACTCCATCATTCCATCCATACACTTTTCAACGCCCCTTATCTCCCTCGTCGAATCCCTTTGATTCATCCTTTTGCATAATCCATTTCTTCTACTAAGGTTGTACCGACATCCACTGGTCACGTTACACATGGGCTCTTATTACCTCATATGGAACTTATTGCTTGAGTCCTTCATCCATCTCCTTATCAACCATCCTCTAAAATCTGAATATAAAAGAATAAAAGAGCAAAAAGTATAGATAAAATCATTCGTCCAATGGTGAAAACCTGGCAAACAAGCGCCTTGGATAAGTACCATGATGAAAACTTGGCAAACATGCATCATGCCTAAATCCCCCATCCGATTTCTTTCCACAATTGGGGGCAACTTCCACCTACACATTCCGTTCCTCCATCTCCTACATCTGCCTATCTTCCACATCTTACCCATCATCTCCCATTCACATCCCAATCCCTCCATTTTCCTTGTGATCTTGATAAAGACAGGGGCACATATATACATGCTTTGGACATCTCTTGGCATATTTTCCCCTAATCCATTATCATTTTCCTTATCCTCCCCATATACTTTTCTAATTAATACTTATTATCTACATCCATCTACTTTCATCATCCATCCATCATGTCAACCCCCATATCCCTTCCACCCATCTTGCTACCCCTCTTGCCTCATCACGCATGACACATCTAGAGTGGGGGAATCTCCTTATTTGTGATAGAGTCCTTGGTGACATCATCCATCCATCCCTCCATGTAATCCTTTCCATCTCCCCATCCCTCCCATCCTTATATCCTCCATCTACCAAATCCTTATCTTCCTATACTCTCATCCACTAGCCCTTTTTCGCCCTTCCATCGTTATCTACCCATCCCTCTATCTAAACATCCCATGCATATCCCTAGCCTTATCTTCATATCCATCTTCCCCAATACTTATCCCTCTATCTACCTATCCTAACATCTTTCTATTTCCCCATCTTCATCAATCCATCCATTTATCTCTATTTTCCTCCCCTCCCATAATCCCTTGTCATTGATATCTAGCTATAGGCTACCCCCACGTAATCCAATGCCATCCACCCTACTATCTTCTCACTTTTCATCCTTATCCCTCTATCTACCTATCCTAACATCTTTCTATTTCCCCATCTTTATCAATCCATCCATTTATCTCTATTTTCCTCCCCTCTCATAATCCCTTGTCATTGGTATCTAGCTATAGGCTACCCCCACACAATCCAATGCCATCCATCCCATGCAATCCAATTCCATCCATCCTACTATCTTCCCATCTTTATCAATCCATCCATTTATCTCTATATTCCTCCCCTCTCATAATCCCTTGTCATTGGTATCTAGCTACAGGATACCCCCACACAATCCAATGCCATCCATCCTACTATCTCCTCACTTTTCATCCCTCATCCATCCATCCTCTCACCCTCCCAATTCATCTTCTAATAATCTAGATCACTATCCCATTCCTAAGCTTTGCATAACCCACATCCAACATATCGACCATCCCATCCGCACGGCCTATCCTGGCTCATCATATCCCCTCCATCCTTTTATCCATTTATCCTAGTCATCTCATCACCCCTTATCCATTGTCTATCATCAGTCTCTTGTTGAACTACGTTGCCCCTGCATTTTCATGTAGGCAAGTTCGATCATTTGATCTACCCCCGGGGGTCTGTCTTGTCATCCTCCATCATCTGTCTTTGGCCTTGTATTGAACTACGTCTCCCTTGTGCTTTAACGTAGGCAAGTTCAATCATTTGATCTGCCCCCTAGGCATTTGTCCATCTAGTCTTTGTCATCCATCAAGGTCTTCATTGTCCTCTTTCTGCTTTTATCACTGGTCTTTTATCAAACTACGAGGGCTCTGCACTTTCACATAGGCAAGGTTGATCTTTGATCAACCCTTGAACCCCTAGGTCTTTAGGGTGTGTCTGTTTTGTCGCCTCATCATTTTGTCATCTTGTTGCCTTATGTCTCGTCATCTTGTCATGTCGTCAAGAATGTCCCTATCCTAGCTAGTGCTTACAAACAAAGGTCATTAGTCTCATGAGGTTCAATCAATTTCAAATATCTTGTGTCATGTCAATCAACCAATCTATCCTCCATCTTTGGTCTCAACAAGATGTATCCTTCCTAATAGACCGCATCAAACCTATCCATCCTTTTGATCCTATGGCAAAGGACGTTTGAAACTTGATTGTGATCTTTTGATGTTTTTGAAATTTTGTTTATCATTTGAGCTCCCTATCATCACTTGTCACAGCCGCCATGATCTCTCCTATTATGGTGTATTTTCACTAGTTAACATAGGGGCATATCTTGATCTTTTTTTATGTTTTTGTCTTCTTGGTTGTCCCATGTAGTATCCACCAAGACCCCTGTGGTCTCGCATTACACTGGGACATCCTTTTGTGCTTGTGGTTATCCCAATACCTCACCCAACCAATGTCTTCATGACTTTGGGGTGTTGGAATAGCCTTCTTGTTTGTTGTGTTTGTTTTATGTATTGGACACTAATCTGTCTTGGTTTACATACCCTGACGCCCGGTGTCTTATTTTAGAGCAAAAATCAGTGCTCTAAGGATGGAAAATTTCATTAGGATTGCATTTCATTTTCCATTCCATCATCTTGCATGTCTCCCCCATCCTCATCCATTCAAATAATCTAATCCCACTCTTGGTCTTGTTCCTAGCCTTGCTACAAGCCTTGATCCAATCATCCTCCTCATCATCATCGTCATCCTTAGGATGTATCTTTCCCTATCCTTTTGTGTTGTTTTGGGATGTATCATTCCCTAATCAACAATACTATCATCATCATCAACAGGATGTATCCTTCACTATCCCTGTGTTGTTCTAGGATGTATCCTTCCCTCATCAAAAACACTCTCATTGGGAATGAATCCTTCCCTATCCTTTGGTATTGTTTTGGGATGTATCATTCCCTCATCAACAACACTCATCCTCATCCTCATCTGGATGTATCCTTCCCTATCCTTGTGTTGTTCTAGGATATATCATTCCCTCATCCACAACACTCTATCAACCATCTGCCCAACCTGGCTTGTTGCTTGATTGAGGCAAGATTATATTTATCCTGGAATCCATTTGTGCTCACCTTTACCTCCCATTGCTTATCATCATTTTTTATCCATCACTTTACATTGTCATCTTTATATCCCCTTTCATCATCTCATCTCTCATCATTTGCCCCATCCCTTCCTCCTTCATCCATCTCTCTCCCTACGCTAGGGCGGACCCGCCCGGTGGTGGGGCAGAACCACCCTCGGCTGCGGGGCGAACCCGCCCTATGCCAGGGCAGATCTGCCCAGCCCCGGGGCGGACCCGCCCCACGCCGCATTGGGGCAGACCCACCCCACATCAGGGTGGATCCGCCCGGCCCCAGGGTGGACCCGCCTTGCCCCATGCTGGGGCGGACCTGCCCTTCTGCAGTGGGGCAAATCCGCCCCTCTGTAGGAAAACAACCCATTTTTTTCTTTCCCGGGGCCACCATTTGCAAACCGTGTGTCAGATTGACTTCGTTCAAAAGAAAAACTTGCATATTTTTTTGTACTCTTTCCAACCATACCTTTCATTTCTTCCTATCGAGAAGTCATCCAGGACCCCTCTCTTTTCCCTCCCTTTTTAAGGGGTATTTTTTTACTTCTTATTTACCTTTTTTTCCTCGAACTAATCCCTTCCCTTCTTGGGGCCACCATTTGCAAACCGTTTGTCTATTTGACTTCGTTCAAAAGAAAAACTTGCCTATTTTTTCACACTCTTTCCAACCATACCCTCTATTTCTTCCTCTTGAGAGGTCTCCTGGGACCCCTCTCTTTTCCCCCGTCACCCTCTCGAGGGGGAATACCCTTCCCATTTCTCTATTTTCCCTGCTATAGTCATTCCTTGGAGGATTGGGGAATCTTCATCCATTCCCTCGCTAATTGGACAGATCAAGTCCTCCTCCGCATGTTGGGGCATCATTTTCTGGTTACTTCCTCTATAAAGTCATCTGCATTTTCTTTTCTTCGAAGCACAGTTATTGTAACAGTACTTTGAAGAGGGGAAAAATGTAGACATCTAAATTTGATCACTTCCATATGATCAAAATCATCTACTCTATCCATTCATGTCATTAATAGTGATTAAATGATTTATTTAATCATTATTTCATTTTCTGCCTAAGGTTCCTAAAGTATGTAATTGAATAAATTAAATACTTTACCTTACACCTTTTTTTCTCTAAATTAAATAAATAAGACAATTTGTTTAATTTAGTCATTTGACCTATTTGGATTAAAATCAATTTTTAATCCCTCTTTTTCTCTCTCCTTGTCACATTCTCCATAATCCTCTTTTAATCCAGATTAAATTAATTAATTTGTGATTAGGATGTGCACCACTTAATCAAGATTAGTGTCACATCCTCCATAATCTCCCACTTGCCTCTAATCTCTCATTAATTATCCTAATCATGTGTTTGCACAACCTTAATCAAAGTCATTAGCCTAATCAGTATCTTGGTCAACTCTCCCATCCCCCAAAGAATTTTTAATTCCTTTTTATTCACCCAAGGCTCCTCTCTTCCCCATGTGAATTTTTAATTCACTTTTATCTTTCCAAGGTCTACCCTATCCCCATTCAAGTTCTAGAAGGCTTGACTTGTAACTTTACATGTGCCAAGGACTGAATTGTCACATCATTCACATGTGGTAAATCCCCACCTTTTTGGAAACCCTCTCTTATCCACTAGATTCTTCCAATCATTGTGAATTTTTAATTCATTTTTATTCCTCCAAAGAATCTTCTCATCACCCAAGGTACCTAAAAGGTACTTGTCCTTCCTCCACATCATGTACATCTCTTCCACCTCATTTCCACACCATCCCACCCTAGGCCATTTCACATTCCACATGTGAAGATGTGAGGGATTGTGAGTCCTCAACTCATCATAGCCCTTCATCTTGGCTTTGTTGGAACAATCTCAACTGTTGAATTCTCTAGAGAATTCAAATTATCTTATAAATAACCCCTCATTTCTCTCAAAAAAAGGAGGGGAATCAATCTTTTGCTATCGAAACTCTTGCAAAATTGCCATCTGCAGCATTTTAGCCTCTCCATAGCATTTTTCAATCCATTTTGCATCTTGCATCCACTTCACTCCATAGCCATCCAAGGAGCACACAAGACATCCAAAGATCAAGGGCCAACCAAGGAAGAAGAAACATGAAGGTATAATCAATTTCAATCAATTTTCATCTTGTTTTTATGCTTATCTTTCCTTAGGCTAATCATTGAGGTGTCCTCTTTTGTGTTAGTTCTTTTTATTGTATCATTATTAGTTTAGCATCTCACATTAGAAAATAGCATTTTAGGAGATCACAATAATCATTGTGGTCCATGAGACCACATCTCTTTGAGGCATTTTGTTAAATAGTTGACCTACCTTGTGTATGCTTCCACATTTTGTATACACATCTACAAGAATAGTTATAAATATTTAATATAATACATCATTTCTCAATAATTTTTTATGGATGTGCATACCCCTTTCCAAAGCTTCCATTTTTGTGTAGGCATGGGGGATGTTGGAAAATGATTTGGAATTTGGTTTTACACCTAGAAATTGCATTTACTTGAAATTTTATAAAGCCTTTTCAACAAATCCATTTTGTGCATATCCTACAATCATTGTAGTCCATAAGGACATATCTCATTGAGGCATTTTGTTAAATAGTTCATGTGCCTTGTATATACATGTCTACCAAAGAATTTATCATACATCATAGACAAGGAAATGAGATGTTTGAAAAAATGCCTGAAAGAAATGTGGTTTCATGGTGATGTCCATCACCATGAGACCACATTTCTTTGAGGAATTTTTTCAAATAGCTCGCTACCTTGTCTATGCTATCACATTTTCCATACATGTCTACGAAAGCATTTTATCAAACAACATAGACAAGGCAATGAGATTTTTGAAAAAATGCCTTATCTATGCTACCAAATTTTCCATACATTTTCCATTCTGTGCATATCCTACAATCATTGTATTCCATGAGGACATACCTCATTGAGGCATTTTTTCAAATAGTTCATATGCCTTGTCTATGCATCCACATTTTGTATGTGTCTACTAAGGCAATTGCAACCATAACACTCATAAAAATCCCCCCTTTTATGTTTTTATAGATGTCATACCCCATTCCAAGGTCCCCTTGCTATTATGGCTAAAAGCCTAAAACATGTGCTTTCGACCAAACTATGGATGCATGGAAAATATATATCAAAGCATAATAGTAATAAAAAGCATAGACAAGGTGGTGATGTGTTTGAAAAAGTGCCTCAAAAAAATGTGGTCTCATGGTGATGTACATCACTATGAGACCACATTTTTTTGAGGCACTTTTTCAAACAATTCATTTCCTTTTCTATGCTACTACATTTTGCATACATGTCTACCAAATAATTTTATCAAATAGCATAGACAATTCAATGTGTTGTTTAAAAAATGCCTCAAAGAAATGTGGTCTCATGGTGATGTCCATCACCATGAGACCACATTTCTTTGAGGCATTTTTTCAAACATCTCATTTCCTTTTCTATGCTACCAAATTTTCCATACATGTCTACCAAATCATTTTATCAAACAACATAGACAAGGTAGTGACATGTTTGAAAATATGTTGTTTAAGGGGGAAATTGATATGATGCGCTAAGAGATCAAAACAATGCTTGAATTGAAATTAATATAATCCAAACAAAAGCTAAGATTCATACCCATTACTCACAAAATGAAACTACAAAGAACAAACCGAAATAATGCATTCAAAAGAAAGAACATAAAATAAATTCCTAAACATAGCATTACCATCCCATGTCAAAGTGTGTTCACAAACATGTTGGATTGTTTGTTGTGTCAATGTGAATCCTCTATTTGTGGGTGCAAAATTTTCAAGGATGCAAGTTGTTTGGTCAAAGATGTATACATGTAAAAGCTTCAAAAGGTCAATTGTGATTTTGGCATTACTTCATTGTGCAAAATATGTTGATTCTTCAATCATTTTTGAGAAGAAAGATGGTTGTTATATATAATTTGTGTTTTGAAATGAATGCTTGAGATCATGTAGTAGAACATCTTGATCAATGGTTCAAAACCATTGAGAGGATTTAGATGGGAATAATCAATGTATTTTGATTATGTAATCCATGTGATTGAAGAAATCAATTTGAGTTTTCAGTGGGATTGAGGAAATAATTTGAATAATCTGTGGAATTTAAGAATAGATGAATCGGTCAGCCAATCAGAGTGAGCAATTGGGGGATCATAATTTGCTCAGTCATGAAAGCAGGCGAGGATAATTAATTAATTGATTTAATTAATTAATATTTTTGATTTGAACACACAAATCATGTTTGACTTTTGCAAACAAAGTTGTATTTGTTTGATTTGACCTTTTAGGATGATGTTTGAATAATTTATTTAAGTTTTCAAATTTTAGGGGAAAGAGACATAGTTAAACTATTATGTGATAATAATTTAATTGACTTAGGGGAATAAAGTGAATTAGAAAAATAATTAAATAATTGATGTTATTTAATTAATCAAGAGGAATAAAGTTAGATTAGGAGTTCATTAAATAAATTAAATTTATTTAATTAGCCAAAAATAACAAAAAAAGTGAATTAATTAAATGGTGTAATATTATTTAATTAATAGAGGAAATTAGGGTTTTTGATGCAATTAATGTGAAATCTAGTGATATTAAGTGATAATGATGTCGATGATGAGAAAATGTCATTTAGGATGTGTGATAAGTGTTAGGTCAATTTTACATGTCTACATTTTTTCCCTCTTTGAGACAAAGTACTGGTTGCTTTGTTTCAAAGAATTCGATGTTAGGATCAAGATTTGAAAAAATTATATGCCCCACTATGCCCTGACAATTAGTGGAATGATGGTAGGATGCTAGGTTGCCCCCTCGAGAGGTTGGCCGAAAATATGAATTTGTAGGTCGAGCTCATGACACTATTCTATTTGAGTTTAGATGTGTAAAGGATACAAATTTAAGCCTATAGGACTCTTGCTAATAGTCCAAATGTTCTTGGGAGCTCCTAATTTCAGCCTAGGAGGGTTTTCTAAGTAAAAAATTAGGGTTTCAAGAGTTAAAATAGGTAATTAGGGCCTAATTCTCCTCATTTGCACTCTAAGCCTATAGAAAATTCTTGCCTCTAGATTTCATGATTTTTTGATTGTCGAGGAGTTATGTTGAGGATTTAAGGAGCCCCACATCGTGTGGATGCGGTTCACAAGTTCAGAAGGCCTCCAAGCATTGGTGCCCTAGTATGTACCCTTTTCTTTCACATTTTTGACTTTTCATTTTTGTGTAATCAATGCATGAAGTGAAAGTAGTCAATAGCATTCATTTCTTGTTTTTTTTGTTTTTGAATCATTTTAAGCATTTTTTATGTTTATTTCTATTTTCCTTTTGAGTTTTTCTACCACATCTGCTCTACATGTTCACATTTGACCTACTTTTTTGCTTTTGTTTTCGCCTTTGTTTGAGATTTGTGTTTTTAATTTTGTGGTTACATTTTTTCCACCTTTGTCAAAAATTTGCACTTTTGATAAAGTTTTTCAGTTTTGTTTTTAACACTTTTTCATTTTTTGAGTGCTTTTGACAAGAAAGTAATCGCTTTCACCTGTTTTGAACACTTTTGACAAAAAATTCATCGCTTTTGATCAAAAGTGGTCACTTTTGATTTGAATAGAATTTTGAGTCAATTAGTTTGCAATTTGAGGTTCATTTTGCATTCTTTTAGGAATCCTTAACATTGTGTGTTGAATGGTTCCAAGCAGTTCTCGATCTACTTATGTCAAGCGAGCGAAAATAGTGCAATCTATTTAATTTGATCAATGGGTTCCACGAGTTGGAGCGAGATGTTCTAGATGATGTGGGGTTGCAAATACATATGTTACATGCCGACTATCAAATGTCGCCAAGTGATGATGTTTTCTCTTGTGGATAGGCGGCACTCGGAAACCTTGTTCTTTCATCTACCTACTAGAGAGGCCACCATCATCCTAGAAAAAAGTGTGGAGGATCCTCCGTGTACCTATTCATGGAGAGCTTGTGACATATTCCATTTGATGGGATACACACACTATGTGTCGAGTGCTTGGTGTGAGACATCTTCAGGTTCACGGGGAAAAGATAGACTTATCTGATTTTATTGGAAGTGCAGATCCAATTTCCTTAGTTCTATGTGGTTTGGTCATGGGGATCATCATTCCAAATAGGTGAGGCAGACAGTTCCTATTTGGTCAGGGTATATGCATCGAGTAGATGTTTGAGCATGGCACTAGATATGCATGGGGCCTATGTCTCCTTACACATTTATACCAAGATATGCATGAGGTTGCCTACCGAGGAGGTAGATCCATTTCAACTGGTATCTCTTTACTACATGTGTGGGCTTGGGAGCACATCCTAGCTATTAGGCTTTATTGTATCTTGGATTGGACTCTAGAGGATCCATATTGTTATCGTTATGGTGATTTTCTTCACTACACCTGGCCTAGAGAGCTTCCTTACGAGCGTCATTTTTTAGATGATATGTCAGGTTTTGTATGGAGATCATATTTGGATTGTGAGGCATGGCACAACGACCAAGCACAGTTACCATTTTGTAGATAGATTAGATGGATTATTGGTCGTGTTCACTCTTTGTTAGAGAGATATCTAACCGATAGGGTTTGTTGGTAGTTTGGTGAGAGGTAGGGCCATTTTGTAAATGGTTATGAGGCTCATTTTGATCAGACTACCAGAGAGGTCTGAGTATGGGGTTTACATGCTGTTTGTGATGTTGTCATTGTGGATTTTAGAGCTCTTTCCCCATTTAGGTGGGGATGCCTATTGGTTTAGTAGATCTTGGGACTACCCAAAATTTTGATCAATGGTGTGCACATCCTATTCCATTGAGATTTACAGATCCTGCCAACGTTCTTGCAATAGGTAGAGCAAGTATTACTAGTCATCATGGTGAGTGATAGTGTGTTCAGATTGTCATTGAGTAGTTGGATAGCGCTTGACAGAATGGTGGGTAGGGTGGACAGGATGATCCTATGTAGGAGGATCAGGGATAAGTTCTAGGTCCTCCTCCACCACCTAGATATGCAGCGATAGTGGTATAGATATATCATTTGATAGCTGCAAGATACATAGAGGTAGTGTGATGATAGGCCATAGAGGCTCAGATTGTCACACTTACTACGAAGATAGATGGGTTCAGGACAAAGTGAGACAGCAAGAGTACGCATTGTATTATTGCTGAGACATAGTTGTAGGTTATTACCACTAAGAGGGATAGCCTTAGGACATAACGTGATGGCCTCTGTGTAGAGCGAGATCACTTGATGATGGAGGCTACATATTATCAGACTTTGTATGATTCCTTCATTCCTAGAGCTCAACGATGACCATGGTTCAGACAACCTAGTATTGCTATGGGTGCTACTTTAGGTGGGAACTCAGTTAGACATTTTCTAGTCATGCCTTAGCCATCCTCGCATTAGAGCGAGCATCAGTCTAGATCCCCACCTCCTATCGAGAAATGGGATTATATGTTCTTAATATTTTTTTATTTATTGTGTAGAGACTCATATTTTAGCCATGATTTTTTATATATATTCATCAGCCCAGTTGAGGCCTCATATATATGTATTTTTTTCTATTATGATATCACACATGTTTATATGATGCACCTGACATTCTCATTTTTGATGATGATATATATGAGATATACATGTTTTGATTCGGCTTCATTATGTGTTATTTGATGATCATGGATGATGATGTGTAATTCCCCCAACAATATGAGATCGGTTCATAGCATTCAAATGGGTTCGCCGTATGGTGATATTTAATATCATTTAAAAATAAAATAAAAATATTTATATATATAATATATAGATATATGCATTTGTATATTTATTTATAATATATGCATATATGTATATATATTATATATAAAAATAAATATTACCTCTACATAAACATAATGGGAAGAATTTTTTTGAAAGAAAACCATCTACAGGCAAAATGGAGAAAATTTCAAGAAAATCCACAATTCCATAGAAGATTTCTAAAATCACGTTTCCTCTAAATTTTCTAAATCAACTAAATAAATTAAACAATAAAAGAACCTGTTTTCTTGAAGCTTGAAGAAATGAAGGTTAGAGAAGAGTCTCACCTTTATAATTCAATTTCCAAATCCTTTTCAAAAATCACCACTTCCAGAAAGATGCAAAAATATAGAACTCACCATATTTCCTGAGAACCTCTTTTTAATTTTCAACAAAACAATTTTCTGAAAAAATATCGCTCTTTCCATTTTTGTGAACTTCTTACCTCACTTAATTATGACAAATAATTTCTCAACAAGAGTGATTAATAAATTCTTCTCACACACATGTCAAATTAAAAATATCTTTTCAACAACCACAGATATTTCCTCTAGAACATTTACAAGTCATTTTTACCTTTTAATTGTTAGAGTAATTGGGTATTTACTTTATTAATTAAACAATATTTGTTTAATTACGTAAAGTTCCCTTTTACGTCTTTTCACTTAAGCTAACATTAGGTGCATAATAATTAATTACTTTATTAATTATTATTGTGCAAGCCTAGGGTTTTCCTTTTTAGGGTTTTCATCTATATGTAGTTGAAAACTATCTTTTGTATCAATAATTCATTTTACATTTTCAGGTGAATTCATGGCTCCATATTCTTGAGCATTTCCTTTGTTGCTTCTCTTTGTTTCTCCTTGTAATAGGTTATTTGCTTGCAAAGATCTTTTGGGCTTCTGTGGTGTTGTATCTTCTCAACTCCAACATGGTATCAGAGCTTCAGATTTGCAGCTGCTTGTTCTTGTTTTGAGAAATCTGCATTGGAAGCAAATCTAGGGTTTTAAGTTTTTTGGGTGGATTCAGCATACTCCATTTTTTGGGTTCACTTTGGGCTCAAATGGACTATTCCATTGGATTCGCAACGCCCAAAAACCCCTAAAATGACTGTCAAATCATCGATTTTGGTTACAGTCAATTTGGAAGGCAAATTTTTTTTTGCCCTAGGGCCGTACGGAGCAAAAATCGCAAAAAAAATTAAAAAAATAAATAAAAAACAAAGGTTTTGTTATTTTCTTTTTGCGCAGCCAGTTTAAAATTTTTTCGCCGCCCGACGGCCACTACCGTGCCGTCGCCGCATTGCTCGGCATCCACTACGCTCTGTCCGTCGCCACTGGCCTCGCCGTGCTCCGGCCTGCGCTCTGCCGAGCTCGCCCCACCATTCGCCGAGTTCCCGTCGTGCTCCCTGCGCGCTCTCCACCTCAGCCACCACCCGAGCTCCCTACGTGCTCCGCCGAGCTCCCACGGCATCCGCCGAGCTCCAACGACTCTGCCAACACCGGACACCGATCAGACGACTTTGGCCAAGCTCCCAGCTCAGCTCCAATGAGCCCGCCGACATGAGCTCGCCGACCCGAGTCGGCTCCTCCAGCCCCCGCGGGCTCTAAACCCCTACCGCCGGTCATATGGGTGACCGAGGGTTTCGGCCCAGCCCCCAACCGCCAGCCCCCTGGTCATCCACGTGACCAGGGGCCGAAGACTTTAGCCCTTGAGGGCTCGAAACATTTTTTTTGCACATTGGAGCAGCTTGCGCTAAATCGGGCGTAGAATGGGCAATTTTTCTCGCTTTTTCACAAACGAGATATCTTCAGAAAGCTGGTTCCGACGCCGTTCTAGTGGTTCTAGTAATTTTTCCTGATTTTCTAGATTTACAGTCTATTTTACTAGTTCGTTTACAAGGTACTTTTTATTCAGCTTTGTGTGTTTTTACACTTTGCTCAATTACTTGGTCCTTCTGGCTCCTACATGAGTTTTGTTTGCGTGGGATGGGTTATATTCACTTGATCTAAATGTTGTAAGGTTAGATTTCTCAGTTTTTTTTCATTTGAAGAGTTATCATGGGTTTCTATACTCACCCTTCAATTGTTCTTCTGGAACGGGGTAATTATGAGTCATGGGCAAAGGGTATACTTACACATTGTAGGTGGTTTAATATTTTTCATTATTTGTATGATCTCATACCTGAACCAACAACTTTAGAGGGCAGATTAGCATGGGATATTATTAGAAATCACATTGCAGGAGTTATATTGTCTAGTTTTGATCATGACATTGTGTTGGTTATATCAGACATTGATTGTCCTCACCCACTTTGGACACGTCTTTGGGAGATCTATGGAGACCCCATTCTATCTCCATTCCTAGAGGATCCTGCTTCAGATTGTCTCATACCCATTGCTTGGAGAGAGAATACACCATTTGATCATGATACTTTAGAGGAGCTTGAGTATTTAGACGCCCTTACATATTCCGATGGATCAGAGGTTTGTCTCACAGTTCCTACTCTTCAGACTGAGACTTCATCAGCATCTCTTGTTGTTCTTGATTCAGTACAACAGGGAATCATACATCTTCCAGACATAGCTACTTTGGACTCTTATGTTGCAGACATATCTTTCTTGTTTGTTGAGTCCTATATTGCAGATTTGGAGGATTACTTTGAGGACATTCATCTCCTCTACCTTGACAGTTAGGTTATCACTGTTTGACCACCATTATCCGTGCATTCAGAGGTTGCATTTCAATATTCTCCACATCAGTTTGGATTTGGCATTATTTGTTTCCATTCAGACAATGAGACTCTTCAGCATCCTATCATGGCACACATCTTGAGACAGATTGGTTCTTCCTTCTTCACAGGGTTTCTTCGATACAGGTCCATGGATCCGTTTCTTCCCAAGGGGAGGAATATCATTTGCCACTTCAGGATCTCTTTTTGGATTCTACATCAGGCATCTACCATTGTGACAGGAGTTTCTTCATTGTGGGGGCAGCCTTCTTCTCTCTTTCTATATCTCCTATGGAGATCATTGTACATGTATTTATATGATAGAAGTTGTCTATGGGGGGTATTATGTTATCCACCTCCTATCCTTCTTTCATTAGTGCATTGCATTTCTTCCTTGCATTCTATTTTGGGGAGGAGTTTTGTTCCCACTGGGTTTTCTCCTTTACCCCATTTCATTTAGTTTGCATTGATTTTGTACATGGGTACCTGATCTGGCCTTGTTGCCGGGACCCATTGCTTTTGCTTTCAGTAGCTTCTTCTAGGTTTTAGCTTCTCCCTATGTCTATCTTAAGGGGGGGTGTTAGAGTAATTGGGTATTTACTTTATTAATTAAACAATATTTGTTTAATTACGTAAAGTTCCCTTTTACCTCTTTTCACTTAAGCTAACATTAGGTGCATAATAATTAATTACTTTATTAATTATTATTGTGCAAGCCTAGGGTTTTCCTTTTTAGGGTTTTCATCTATATGTAGTTGAAAACTATCTTTTGTACCAATAATTCATTTTACATTTTCAGGTGAATTCATGGCTCCACATTCTTGAGCATTTCCTTTGTTGCTTCTCTTTGTTTCTCCTTGTAATAGGTTATTTTCTTGCAAAGATCTTTTGGGCTTCTGTGGTGTTGTATCTTCTCAACTCCAACATTAATAATTTCAAATCACAATTTAATTTCTAATTAAATGTAATCAATTAATCTATTTGCTTAATACATAAATTTAATCAATTAATTTATTTACTTAATAAAATAAATTTAATCCCAAGGATTAAATTACTTTGCTAATTAAATTAATTAAATAAAATATAAAACTTCCAAGAATATTATCTAAAAATAAATTAAATAAATATTAAAATCATTTAATGCATAATTTAACATTTATTTCCATACAAGAAACCTTGCAGAATTAAATAGCAATAAACAAGGCAAAAGAAGACACATCGAACATGGACTGATGACACACTATGGCTAGGGTGTAGACCTGACATAGATAACCTAGCTACTATCTCTCAATCAACATATCGTTGGGTCGACATGCTCAAACCTATGAAGCCAGGTGGAGTTGATGTCATGTACATGGAAACCTGTATCCAAAGCATCAATAGCACATGTATATAAAATCATCATAAAATACACCGTGAAGAGGAAATCATGGAATTGTAGGGCACTCACAAGCGAGTGATGTAATCTCGTCCCCTTCACCAATATAGTATCACCAAACTCACAGTTTCATCATTAATAAATCTCATGAGCAATAATCATGTTATAATAAACCAACATCATTCTTAATCAAAGCAAGTCAAGTATAACATCAAAGAAAGTACATCTCATCACACACATAGTCCATGTCGCTCTATAAGAAATGATAAAATGATAAAATAATAAAGCATCATAATCTAACATAAGAGAAAAACAGAGGGGTGTTACATGATGTATTATTTATGTATGCTTTTTGTACTTTTTCTTTGATGTATGCATATGATGTGGATGAGTGGATGATCATATCTTTATATATATGATGGATTTTGATAATGGATGTTGACTATACATGATACATGATACATTATACATGATACATGATGTTTTTTTTACTTTATTATCATCATGATATGCATTGACAACATTGTGGATGCAGGATGGATGTTAGTTAGAAGAAATATTTGATGATGGATAAAATTTTGATGTTGTTAGTTATTGATGAGTTGCTAAAAGCTTTTCATAGAGGATTCGTATTTTTAACAATCCTTTTTGATGTAGCAATTATACACTATTCACTAGGGTATTGATAATGAAGATGACTTTGTATCCATTGTGTGGACTTTGACTTGACATACAAAGAACATTCTTGCTCATACCAGACATACGAAAAATTTGTTTAAAATATATGGCTGAGTTGTGTTAAAACTCTTTGGACTAGTTACATAGAGAGGTATCAAATACCTAACATGAAACTACTACACAAATTGTCTTAAAATCACTTCCATATACTCAATAAAGCAAGTATTTACCATGGTAGTATCACAAAAAATATGTTACAAATAGAAAACCAAAATGACACTTAATTGCCACAATTCCTTCTTCTCTAAATCCTTATCGACATCCTCGAGAGATCCTAGGAATGATTCAATAAAATAAATTATAAAGATAAGATTATAAAAAAGATAAAACAATGTTGCAGTATCACTTGCCATATCTATTTTGAGGTTTCAGGCTATTATCCATTTTTGCTCATGTCTATTGTAGGAATGGATCTTTTAAGGCATATCTCAAGATGTTATTGGTAAATTTTCCAAAATATAGTTAGTTAACACTTTTTCATTGTTTTTGTCTCTTTGTAATCAATTTTTTTTTGTTATTTGCTTGAAAGTTCTAGCTTTTGATGTTTGCTTTGTTTTTTTGTCTTGTTTTGTCAAAGGGTGAAGATGACGATTTATTTATTATGTATGAAAAGTTTATTGTGGATTGTGATGATGGAGTTAGGAACTTTTTGATTTTTTTGAGTTTTATGATATTTTTGTTGTTTTTAGGGGACTAACCTAGGGCCTCGGGGGCTCATCAAAGATAAGAATTGCCTACGTTGTACATGTAGAGGCTCCTAGTTTTCTTGGTTTGATAAGAACATGTTTTTGATCTTTTCTATTCTGTGATTATTTTTGGATTTTGAAATTTTTTGACTAAGTTGAACGAAAGCATGATAGATACCTAAGTGGACTGACCTAAGGCCTCGGGGGTTGATAAGCCTTGCCAAAATTGTACACATAAAGACCATGTATTTCTACTAGCGTTGACTCAAAGCATAACATGTTTTTGGGATTTTTGATGTTTTAACTTCTTTTTTTTTTGTTTTCTAGATGTTTTTTATTTTTGATAATTTTTTACTGTGATGGGATGCACAAGGATCTAATCTATGACTAGGTTTGAGAATTTTCCCCCAGTTCAAGACAAGACTACCTTTTCTATGAAAGATGGATGTTGATGGTGCAAAAATTTTCAATACGTAATTAGTCATCAAGCCATGGTTGGACACATGTTTTATTATGGGACAAATTGGTGGATTCTTTAGATAGTACTGATAGATAATGATGCAAGTTTTATTCAAATGTAGTGCATGCTTACCAGGTTTTCACTATGGTAGCTTTTCTAGAAGTTCCACAAAGTGGTTTTCACTTAAAGAATTTTTTATTTCTCTTTACTATTTTTATTTATTTTTTAAAGATTTTTACCATTTTTCTTGGGGTATTCCGATGTGCTTCATGTGAAGAATTTCTTGAGGTGGCTACTGTTGAATGGTTCAACTAAAGGTTCTACTTCAGGAGTAGCCAATTGATAAGCTCCTAATCTGTAGCTTGTTATGATAATGAATGGTCCTAACCAATTGGGTTCAAACTTACCTTTGCCATCTTGATTCAGTTATACCTTCTAATTTTATTTGAGTACTAAGTCACCAAACTAATTTTTTTTTTTTTTATCATTTTATTGTAGCTTTGTTTGATATGATTCTGATAAACCTATAGATATTTTAACAAACTCAAACACCTTTCATGTAGGATTTCCAGCTCATTTAATCTGGACACCCGATACTCTTCATTTTTTACCATGCCTTTAACTGAGATTCACAATGAAGGGATTTTGAACTCGATAGGTAAGACAAATTTTGATTTGTAGACCAAGGAAAATGGTGTGGCACCTATAGGTGTATGGTTACTAGTTTGGTAAGCCCATAAGGCTAGGTTCAGTTGCAAATGCCAATCATGATCGACATCATTAATAGCATTTTTTAGTATCTTTAGAATGGTTTTGTTAGATGCTTTAGCCTGACCATTTCCTTGGGGGTAATAAGGTGTGGAAAATCTGCATTGGATAGAGAACTTGGAACAAAGTTCTTTCAAATCTTAGTTCTTGAATTGGGTCCCATTACCCGTTATGATGGTTTGGGGAATTCCATATCGACATATAAGATAATTCAAGATGAACTTTGATATTTGTTTACCAAAGATGTAGGTTAATGGAATCGCTTCTATCCACTTGGTGAAGTGCTCAGTTGCGGTAATAATAAACTTATGGCCATTTCAGGAACCAAGAGAGATCTTACCTACCAAGTCTAATTCCCACTGCAAAAAAGACCATGGTGTCATGATATGTCTTAGATCCTGTGCTAGTGCATGGATGAGTTCACTATGTTGCTGACATTGGAAACATTTATTGGTTTAGTTAATATCTTCTCATTCCATAGAGGGCCAATAGTATCCTATTCATAGTAACTTTTGTGCTAGGTTGGGTCCACTAGATTGGGACCCACAAATATCATTGTGTACCTCTTGTAAGGTGGTTTTTTCTTCTTCTGCATCAAGATATCAGAGGAAAGTACCATCTAAACTTTAATGATATAAGGTGTCTCCTAGTATTGTAAATCGGGGAGTCCTACAAACAAAGGTTTTCTTTTGGATGATTTTCAAGTCAAGGGGTATGATACCATGTTGGATATAGTTAGATGTATAATGCTACCATGTAAAGTTGGGACCAACAACAACACACATTAGTTCTAATTTTGGGATGTCAAATACTAGTACAAGCAATTGCTCCACAAGGAACTTGTACTTTGTTTTATGGGATAGCAAGAAGCAAACCTATTGTTTCCATGTGTTGTGTACTCTAATGTTGATGCAAGGAACCCATTCAAAGGTGATAGTGATAAAATATTGTTTTAAGCTATCCACCATCCTTTTATATGGCAACAACTTGTTGTCTTTCATTTGACACTCATCATTCACTTTCTTAATTACTAGTTGAGAGTCTCCAAAGACCTGTAGTTCTTTTATCCTCCATTCAATATCCATCTTGAGTCTTGTGATTAGGGCTTCATACTCTGAGATATTGTTTGTATAGGGGAAAAAATTTTGTATACCTTAGGTATACTATCTCCATGTGGTGTGAGAAATAATATACTTTCTCCTGAGTCGTGTTGAGTGTGGGACCCATCAAAATACAAGGTCCAACAACTTGTCTATTTTGTTAGCAATATGCTTTTATCTATGAAGTCTGTTATGAGAGGTTGGTGATCTTCTATTGGTGCTTCAGCTAGTTGGTCTACTATGATTTTTTCTTTGATGGATCTCCTATCTACATACTCTATGTTGAACTCACTCAAAATCATCACCCATTTAGTAATTCTACCTGGTAGATATTATTTTTCTAGTAGGTACTTTAGAGGATCTACCTTTGAAATCAACTTTACTTGTTTGTTGAAGATATAGTGTCTCAACTTATGTGTCACAAATATTATAGAGAGACACACTCTTTCTAAAGGGTGAGTAGTTCAACTCTTAGCCCACCAGTGTTTGATTGATGTAGTAGACCACTTTTTCTTTGTTATTATCATCTAGTTGTGCTAGGAAAGATCCCAATGTTGCTTGTGTTGTAGACACATAAAGCATCATTTCTTTGGATGTAATAAGTGGCATCAATACATGAGGAGTAAGTATATACTTTTTGACTTTCTAGAATGCCTAATCACATCTCCCATCCCACTTGAATGTTATATCTTTGTGTAACAAGTGGGTGAATGGATGACACTTACCTACTAGTTGCATGATGAATTGCCTAATAGATTGTAGCTTCCCTTGTAAACTTATCAGCTGCTTCAATGTCTTTGATGGAGGCATTTATAACATGGCTTTTACTTTCACATGATCTACTTCAATGCCTCTTCTTTACACTTTTTATCCTAGTAGCTTTTTGGATGCTATTCTGAATACACACTTTTTTGGGTTGAATCTTAAGTTATACTATTCAAGTCTGTCAAAATCCTTTGCAAGATTGGTCAAGTGTTCTTCTCTTTTGATGGAACTCACTAGAATGTCATACACATAGTCTTCCATAATTTTATGTAGTATATCATGGAATATTTTCATCATTTCTTATTAATAGATCACTCCTATGTTATTTAGAACAAATGGCATAACATTCCAACAAAAGGTCCCCCATGCACAAGTGAAGGTTTTCTTATGTTGATCCTCAAGGGATATTTTTATCTTATTATACCTAGAGAAACCATCCATTAATGATATCATCTCATGTCCTACTGTTAGATCCATGATCATATCTATACTTGGAAGAGGAAAGTCATCCTTTGGACAACCTTTGTTCAGGTCTTGAAAGTTTGTGTAGATTCTTATGCCCCCAGTGGGATTTTAAACTGGTACTAGATTCAATATCCATTTAGGATAATCAATTGGTCTGATGAAGCCCACATCTAGTAATTTCTTTAGTTCTACTTTCACCAAAAGTGGTATTTGAGGATTCATTTTTCTTAGTTTCTGCTTGATAGGTTTAGCTCTAGGAAATACAACCAAGTGGTGTACAAATAATGATGGATCTATTCCTGGCATCTCTACATATTTCCATGCAAATTTTTTCTTTCTTTCATTGATGAACACTGTGAAATTCACTTTCTCTTCAGGTTCAAGTGATGCTATGTGGTATGTGATATGTGGGTTCTTTGTTGTGCCAACATTGATGGATTTTGCTTCTTCCACTAGGAGTTTTGAATTCTCTTGATATTCACATATAGAGAGATTGAATCCTCCATATTTGGGTGACTCAGAGATGTTTTCACCTTTATAATCATCCTTTGTTTTCTTCTTTCCAAGATTTGATAGAGCCACATTGTGGTTTTCCCTAGGGGATCTTATTTTGATTTTTACATTATTTTTTTCAATTTTGTGACTAGAGGACACAATCTCCCCACCAAATTATGCTTCATGTTCAAGTTCCATGATGAACCATGATTTATGATCTCTTGTTGGTATATCAATTCAAAGTCCCATAAACTTTGTGATTGCTTCATTGTTCTAGAATTGATCCAAAATAGGTGTATGTTGTTGTTGGTCCTAATTTATTAAATATGGATAGAAAAGGGGTAGGCTATCATCGTTATTTTTCAAGCTTATAGAAGTTGTTGAAATGGTCAATATGGCTTTGACATCATTCTCCCATTAGGTATCTAGGTCATCATCACTAGAGGTGACAAAGGAAGGAGAATCTCATTCATACTCGTTAGAGTTTGTTTCATAAGTACAATCCTTGAATATAGCTTTGTTAAGTCAAATAAGGAATATACTTATGCTAAAGATTTCAAATAATTCCTCAATGGGTAAATCATTTTCCATAAGATGGTAAATATCTGATGTCTTAATGTCAGTAGAAGGATCTCCTTTCTTAAAAGAGGTACATCGATTTTTTGGAGTAACCACATCTAGTGAATCATAGCCTAGTCCCATGTTCTTCTTTCTTTGCTTCTTATCTACCTTGTTTATGTTTCCCAAGAACACCTTTTCTAGTGTATCCCATTTTCTTAGCTAGCTAAAATCCTTTATTGCTAGGATCAATGAGAAGGGGTTGTAGTTGCTCTGGTTCTTTTTGGTCTTCTTTGCATATCATTGATGAAAGGTCTTCTTTGAATATTTACTCGTCATTGATATCTCCCCACTTGGTAAAGATCATGGGTTTTTCTACAATTGTTACTACTTGAGTATGTTTGATCTCTTTAGGCCCTCCATAAATATTTGGTGTTGGGGGAAGCATTCCGATGCAAAAATCTTGATTGAAATTATAGTTCCTGTTACCTTTGTCAAGTACTTGAATCTTGGACTCAAATTTTGATTTCTTACTAGATGAGGGTTTAGTTGAGGTTGATGGTAGTGTTGATGGGTTGACTAGGAGAAGGAGTGGAATGATATGTCATTTCTTGGTATATGCTAGATTTTGTTATATTTATCCTCCAATTTTGCATAATAATGGAAGGGTTCAAGATCAACATATAATGTAACCTTCTTTCCTTCATGAGGAAACTTTAGGCACTGGTGAAATGTTGAAGGAACTTCTTGTAGTGCATGAATCCAAGGGAATCCTAGAAGAAGGTTATATGGTAACTCAAGGCCCTGTACCTGACATGTTTCTGTGGTGTCCAATCCTATTTGCATAGGAAGCCTGGTGGTTCCTTCTAAATTCCTTTCGAGGTCATCATATGCCCTTATAGTAATGCTTTTTCCCTTGTCTATTACATCGTTAGAATACCCCAACTGTTTAACAAATTTCAAAGTACAAATGTTTAGACCTGCACCATTATCTATCAAAACTCTTTTGACCATGTGTTTGTGGACACCAAACTCTATGTAGAGAGTTTGGTTGTGGAACAACTTCTTTGGAAGGTTTTTCTCAGAAAAGACTAAATGATGATTGGCGGTGATTTTTCCAACCATGGCTTGAAATTGATCAGGATTGAGTTCATTAGGGATTGATGTTTCCAATGATTTCTCTAGTATCTCCCTATGTGCATGTGACAATTTTAGTAGCTCTAGGATGGAGATCAAAACATGAGTCTTCTTCAGCTGTTCCACAATACTGTAGCCATTTGATGACTTAGTTGTGGGTTTAGGTGGGGCTCCTTGTATTGTGACTTTTCCTCAATGGGTAGCTATGTTAAATTTGGGGTCCCTACCTCATATTGTTAACAAATTTACCCTCGTGTCATCTTCTTGTGAGAGGGTACCTAGGATGGTGTCACCATAGGTGTAATTAGCATTGTGATAATCATGGCCTTTCCCTTTTTCATTCTTCTTAGCATGGTTTATAATTGGATTTGTGTATATTTGGAGATCTTTGTTTTCAGGACGATGTTCGATATCCACTTCTCCCTTGTTGATCAAGTCTTGTATTATATTCTTAAGTCTCATGAATTTATTTATTGTATGCCCTTTTATTTTGTGAAACTCGCATAAGTCTTTCTCATTGTGCCATGGTGTTTTGAAGCTTGGCTCCTCATAGTTTGGGTGATCATTGACCTTAATGAGGTTTTTTTGCACTAGTTTGTGCATGATTGTCTCAACAGGTTCTCCTAATGCAGTGAATTTCCTCCTTGGTTGATCATATTGCCTTTTTTTCCCTCAATTTTTTTATTGGTTGACCACTTGATTATTTTAGCGATAACTAAGTTGATTGTTTTGTGCATTATTGGGAGCATAGCTCATTTTTGCAACTTGAGGTTTGTTTTGATGTACATTAGGATTTTGTACATTTCATACAACTCTAGCATCAAATACTCCATCATTAGTAACGTTTTTGTTCTTGGCCCAAATCTTAGGTTTCTCATTTGAATTAGAAGAATTGACTCTTTCCCATTGTTTAGCTTAATCAATCCTCTTGCTATGAGAGCTCTCTCAATGTGTAGCCCCTTTTCAATAGTTTCTTCAAAGTTTATGGGACACAACATGGTGAGTTGGTAGTTGATTTCTGCTTGGACATTGGAAACAAATATATCTACTAGTTCTTTGTTGGGAATAAGCCACTTCCACCTACTAGCTTTATGTCTCCATCTTTGTAGGTAGGAGGTAAGGGATTCTCCTTGACTTTGTTTAATCTTGTATAGATCCATGATGGTGGTGTCTTGTCCTATATTGAATGAGAAGTGATTTAAAAACTTGGTAGTTAGTTCATCAAAACTTTTAATTCTTGGTGGTAGATGGGAGAACCACTCCATAGTGTGACCAATAAGACTACATGGAAAGAGACTCATTAGGTAGGAATCGTTGTTTTGCACTCCCATGCAAGATATTGAGAAATATTGCACATGATATATTAGATCTCCCTTTCCTTTGTATTTATCAAACTTTGGTCTTTTGAAGTTTTCTAGAAAGGGAAGCATAGTAATGAAACGATCAAAAGTAAATGAAAATATATCTTGCAGGGTATAGGTATTCTTTGGTTTTACTATCTAGATGTCTAATATTCTTTGATTAATTGCTTGTAGTTGCATGTCCACCTTAATTTTTGGTACATTTGTTTGTGAATCCTATGTGTAGTAGCCTTGTTGTCCCACAATGTTAGTTTGGTCATAAGTTCGGTATGGTGGGGGTATTGAACCTTGGTAATCATGTTGGGTGAAAGGAGGGTTAATTACTTATTGTGTGAAAGGAGGATTAGGTCCTAGTTGAATGTAAGGAGGGTTAGGTCCTTGTTGAATGTAAGGGGGGTTAGCTCCTTGTTTAACATAAGGAGGGTTAGCTCCTTGTTGGATAGAAGGAGGGTTAACTCCTTGTTGAATGTATAGAGGGTTAGCTCCTTGTTGGATAGAAGGAGGGTTAACTCCTTGTTGAATGTAAGGATGGTTAGCTCCTTGTTGTATGTAAGGAGGGTTAACTCCTTGTTGTATGGAAGGAGGGTTAGATTCTTGTTGAATGTAAGGATGGTTAGCTCCTTGTTGTATGGAAGGAGGATTAGATCCTTGTTAAATGGAAGGAGGGTTAGCTCCTTATTGAACATAAGGAGGGTTAGCTCCTTGTTGGATGTAAGGATGATTAGCTCCTTGTTGTTGTTGTTGAGGAGGGGTACCTTGATAGTGCATTAGAATTAAACCTTGTTGGGATGAATGATATGGAAGGTTACCCTAGTGGTGCATTGGTGGGGTACCTTGTTGATGGAATGAATTGGGAAGGGTACCATATGGCACACCTTTCTATTAGGACAAGTTGTTTTGAAGGTTACCATAATAATGCATTGGTGGGACACCTTGTTGATAGGATGAATTGGGAAGGGTACCATGCGGCACACCTTGTTATTGGTGTTGTTGATTGGAAAGAGTACCATGTGACCCACCTTGTTTATTGGAAAGGGTACCCTATGGCACACCTTGTTGTTGGTATTGTTGATTGGAAAGGGGGCCATATGACCCACCTTGTCATTGGTACCGTTGTGAAAATTGCTCTTGTTGATTTTGTACATTTTGGGAAGGGTCAATATATGAAGTGTTTTGGGGAATGTATTGTCTTGTTGGTGGGTTGTTACCTTGTGGCATGTATTGAGATGGACCTCCTTGATATTGTTGGGCCACCATCACTTGTTTGATTTGGGATGGTTTTCCAAAGGGTTGTCTATTGTTTGATCATTGCCTTATGAGAGGATTAGTGGCATGTTTGGAATCTCTAATGGTTTGGGTATTTCTCTCATAACTGAGTTATATCCTAAGGGAATGAGGTGAGGGTCTTTAAGACCTTTTACATTAAAGTATATAGGTATCTTAGCACCACTTTGTGCTAGTTTGAAGAAGTATGTATTTAGATCCTTTCTTAAGAGTTTTTCCATCAATTTTAGCACCTTGGAATTGTTGGAATGTTAAAAGAATTCTTCATCATTTATTTCTTTCTCAGTATCCACTTCCTCTATGACCATGTCCCTTGGGTTTTGGTTCGATCTATCCATCACTTCTTGTTGTCTTCGGATTACCTCTTCCTCACTAGGTAATTGTTTTGATGTTGCTTTGAATGTTGGTTCCTTTTGAGGATTTACAAGGTCACTTGGTCTATAACCCCATGGGTCATTTCCATCGTTTGTGGTGTTTTTTGGTGGCATGCTAGCAGTACTTTTTTTGGCCTCCATGTTTTTCCTATATTGTGATCTCATAATTGTCATAAATAAGTGCCAAGATTTTGTGAAAATTTGGTGACTTCTAACTGTGGAATAAAAGAATGCTTTATTTTTTGGGATTTTTGTTTTAAGGAAATTAAATTGCATTTTTTTTGGATTTTCTATTTTACAAGTGTTTTTAGGAGTCAAGATTTTCTATTGCCACATGGGAGGTGCTAATACGAGACTTTCAACCCTGAGATCAGGTTTTCACTCTTGTTTGTCTAGGATATTTGTTGTGTTTCTCCATTGAGTTGGGGTTTCTTTTGTTTCAAATATGAAGCCCCTCAAATGACTGATTATGTCTATTTGTTCACCTTCAATTTTCTCAAAGTTTGGTTGTATGATAGGTGTTATAAGGTTTGGTTGTTTAACTAAAGCAATAGGATGCCAAATGGTCATAAAGTGAAATGATGAGAGTGGGTATGTGTAGGATCATGATGGGCCAAAAAGTGGCGATATGTAAGTGATATGATGGCCCATGTGGCTAACGACTTTTTTTTACCCAAAATTGATGAAACGAAAAGGGTTTTTAAAGGAGATTCTCAACTTTCCACCAATATAAATTATGTTTTAATTTTAATTTAATAAATAATTATTATTCATTTTTTATTTGAATTATGACTAAAGTCCTGATTGATAGGCTAACTGAAAAAAAATTATAGCTTTCAAATGGTATCACCTTTTTTGAATATGAAACATATGTCACATTCTATTCTTCACATACTATAGGATTAAAATAAATAAATTTCATGAAGTTTTGACCAAGTTAAGGTGGTCAGACATACGAGTTTTTATATTTTTTAAAATTTGTAATAAAAAATTCATAATTAATTATTTACTTGGAAAAAATTATAAAAAAATATGCATAACGTCGAGACATGAGTCCTCTACTTATATCTAAAATCTTATAAAAAAATATTATCATTTTATTGTGGCTAGGGTGGTCAGACAAAAACCTACTTATTTTTTCCTTGAAATTTAAGTACTATTGCATTAAAATTTCAAATTTTCACCAAATAGATTTAAAAAAATAAAATAAACCTATTAGTTTAGAAACAACATTCAATTTGCTACAAATTCTATTCTTACATATTTTTGAAATAATATCGATAACTTATTCAAATTTTTACGTCAAGTTGTCTAACTCTGTTTTTCTGAATTTCCATCGCCACTTAAGGGCCTATTTTTTCCATGATGATCCTACACATACCTGAGTGTTGGTGTTTTTGATATGGTTTTGTGATTCTCAAGACCCTAAGGTTTGAGTGATGTTTTGGGCTGACACTATTTTTGGAACTCAAAATGTTGAAAGACCTGGATTGATATTTCACTTCTTTTTCTAGAGGATATGCTACAAAATTTTTACTTGAACTAGCCTTAAGGTTCAAGAAAATATTGATATCTTAAAGGTTTGAGTGAAGGAATGATCCAATCTATATTTTTTTATTTTGAATTCTAAAAATAGGATGAGGTGTTTGATTTTAGAAAATGGATAATGGACTGATGTGAATTATGACTCATTTTGGGAGTCCAGATGTTTCATTCTTTACAAATTTTGTAACTAGTTTCAGATTAGTTTTTTTATTTTCACCAAAAATAGAGCAAAAGCGATAAGTTTGAAGCAAAAGTGACAAATTATGTCAAAAGCGGCCAAATTTTGGACAAGTGTGACCAGATCAAAAAAGCAACTGCGGCTAGTTTTCTCAAAAGCAGCCTCTGTGTGTAATGTTTCTAATTGGTAAAATGTACATGTGAAAGCAACCTTCTTGGGAAAAAGTGGCCAAATTTTCATCAATTACATTTGGAAAAAATTATCAAGTGTGGCACAAAAAAGGTCAACTATGGCTAGTTTATGGCAACTACATTTAGATTTTACAAAAGCGTCATGTTTTTATCAACAAATGTCATAAGGCTAAGAGAAAAAGTTGCAAAATTTTGCCAACTGCGACTAGTTTTTTGTCAAGCATGGAAAAAATATCAGCAATAGTAGTCTTCTGTGTAGATTTGTTTTCCAGTTTCTATGTTTTGGTAGTATCTTGGATAAATTTGTAGATTTGAATATTTTTTTTATCTATTTTGAGATTTTGGCAAGTGATAACACAACACAACAATCAAAATTATTTGACCCTAAAATGTCTACAGCTTTAAGGGTGTTTCTTTCCATAAAAGCTCTATGTTCGTGGAAGTCAAAATGCCAAATTTATAGTTTCCAATGTTTAATTTGTCCTTAATGTGACTTGAAATGTGAGCATAAATATTTAGAAACCTTTAAAGATATTATTTTAAGATATCCTTAAGGAGTGCAAATATAGGGCTCTTTTCAAAAGATTCACACTAAGTCAAAATGGTTTGAAGTTTGAGAACCATGTTAAATTGTTGTTTTGATGTGTTCATTTTAAATTCAAGCACAATGTTTGATGTTTTAAAGTAACCAAAAGATTTGGAAATTTTGTGAAAGAAAATTTACACCCTAGAGATAGACACTTCCTTTTAGGTGGGATTACCTCATGCCCCGAAGGGATGATTTTATATACAATGAATGAAAAGTGTTTTAAGCTCAACCATAAGTCGAACTTGGTAAGTAACTTCTCAGAATCAAAGCTTCGATGCACCACTTCAAAGAATGTTTTTGGTTGAAAAGGGGTGGCTTCTACAACATTGGTTTTTAGTCATGTTTTGGGACTTTTTTCTAGTTTCTATACATGTGATGATTCATTCATTTAAGAGGTCTCCTAGCCCTTGCAGGTTTTTACATATCTCATGGATACTAAGGAAGACTTTCTTCGGTATAGAACATCTGCACCGGGTGGTTGATGACTTTCATCACAGCCACAATTATTTATATAGCAGACCAAAACAAAAGTATTGCTTGGGTCATTCCCTCTCACAAGTCAGGAGGCAAGCCCTCTAAAGGTATGCTTTGAAATGTAAACAATGTGTAAAACTCAAGATGCTTTTTGTTACCCAAGATCATCGAAAGGTGTGAGGGGAGAAGATAGACACCTAGTTTGAAAAACACGAAATACATAGTATACACTTCATTGCAATGTTCTTTTTAAGCCCCAAAAAATGAAAATAAAAGTGTGTACAAGATAGAAATTTGTTCTTTTTATGTACATCAAAGTGAAGCATTTTGGATTTCAAACAAAGAGATAGCAATATGCAAAATCAAAAAGTATTTTTTCAATTTTAATCACCGATAGAAGTGTTTCTAAAAGCCTTGTCTCAATTGTTCAACAAAATGAAATTGTGCATTTCATCAACATATTAAAAGCATTGGTCAAAAAAGACAAGTATTTTCTTTTAGAGCACCAAAAATGGGTGTTTGTTCTAATCTAGAAAGCTTTGGAAATTCTTTTTAAAGCACCAATTTAAAGTCTTGTTCTAGATTAGAAATATTTTGAATGTTCCTTTTAGAGCACCAATTTAAAATATTATCCTAATCTACAAAGCTTTTTGAAAATTCTTTGTAGAGCACCAAACTAAAAACGTGCACATTGTGGGGTTCATTTTATGCACCAAATTAAAAATTTTCCTAACTATGAATGATTCTAAGAAAATTTAAAACTTCGACCGATTTCCTTCCTTGTAATAAACTTGTTAGTTTGTTCTTGGGTAAAAATTCATTCCATGCTCCTATAAATCCTACATAAAGAATGTTAGCACCTATCAAACATTCAAATCAAGAAACCATTAGCATTAGAAATCAAAAAATAACTTGTAGCTTTCGGATAAAATTTTGACAGAGCAAAAGTGATTTTTTTGAGCAAAAGCGGCCCTATCAGAAGCAAGTGCGGATGAAAAAATAAAAAGTGGGTTTTTTTTGTCAAGCAAAAGCGGTTGAAAAAGTCAGGTGTGCCCCTGTCATTTTAGTAAAAGTGCCAGAAATGAAAAAAGTAGAGAGGAAAAAGTCAACTATAGGAGAAACGTGAAATTGAATGCATGAGTTATTTGTAGCTTATGTGTGAAAACTTTTCAATTGCATTTTTGGAACTTGCAACTTCAAAATTCACAAATAAAATAGTTAGCGCTAAGGACCGTGGTCCCACCGGGTGTGCCAAAATGTGTAAGGGGGAAATCAATATGATGCATTAAGAGATCAAAAAATATTCTTGAATTGAAATTAATCTAATCGAAACAAAAGCTAAGATTGATGCCCATTACTCAAAAAATGAAACTATGAAGAACAAACCCAAATAATGCATTCAAAATAAAGAACATAAAATGAATTCATAAACATAGCATGACCATCCTGTGTCAAATTGTGTTGACAAAGATGTTGGATTGTTCGTTGTATCAACACAAAGCCTCCATTTGTGCATCCAAAAGTTTCAAGGATGCGAGATTTTTGATCGAAGATGTATGTAAAAGCTTCAAAAGGTCAATTGTGATTTTGGCATTACTTCGTTGTTTAAAAGATGTTGATTCTTCAATCATTTTTGAGAAGAAAGATGGTTGTTATATATAATTTGTGTTTTGAAATGAAAGATCGAGATCATGTAGTAGAATATCCTAATCAAAAGTTTAAAACCATTGAGAGGATTTAGATGGGAATAATCAATGTATTTTGATTACGTAATTGGTGTGATTGAAGAAATCAATTTGAGTGTTTGGAGGGATTGAGGATATAGATTGAATAATCTATGGAATTGAAGAATAGATGAATCAGTCAGGAATAGATGGATTAGTCAGCCAATCAGAGTGAGCAATTGGGGGATCATAATTTGCTCAATCATGAAAGTAGGTGAGGATGATTAATTAATTGATTTAATTAATTAATATTTTTGAGTTGAACGTGAAAATCATGTTTGAATTTTGCAAACAAATTTGTATTTGTTTGATTTGACCCTTTTGATGATGTTTGAATAATTTATTTAATTATTCAAATTTTAGGGGAAAGTGACATGGTTAAACTATTATGTGATAATAATTTAATTGACTTAGGAGAATAAAGTGAATTAGTGACATAATTAAATAATTAATTTTGTTTAATTAATCAAGAGGAATAAATTTAGATTAGGACTTTATTAAATAAATGAAAATTATTTAATTAGTCAAAAAATGATGAAAACGTGAATTAATCAAATAATGCAATATTATTCAATTAATACAAGAAATTAGGGGTTTTGATGCAATTGATGTGAAATGCAGTGATATTAAGTGATAATGATGCCGATGATGAGAATATAGAATTTAGGATGTGTGATAAGTGTTAGGTTAATTTTACATGTCTACAAATGCCTCAAATAAATTTTGTCTCATGGTGATGGACATCACCACGAGACCACATTTCTTTGAGGCATCTTTTAAAACACCTCACTACCTTGTCTATGCTACCACGTTTTCCATACATGTCTACCAAAGAATTTTGTCAATCAATTCACAAGCCTTGTCCATGATTCCACATTTATCATACATTGCTTCCAAGGGAGTTGCAATTATAAAATTTGAAAAAAAATCCCCCTTTCTTTCAATAATTTGGAATTCCATGAGACCACATATCTTTAAGACATTCCATCAAAAAATTAATGTGAGCTTTGTCTATGCTACCACATTTTACATACATGTCTATTTGTTGACATTATATTGGTAGGTCATATGTTAGAAAATGGCTAGAGAAAAGTCACATTCAATAAATTCTTGCAAGGTAGAAATACTTTTAAAAAATTAGCTTTCCATTTTCCTTGTGTTCTTAGTGCACTTGTTTATTCATCATAGTTGAGTGACATTTACTCTTCTACATGATGATTGTATGTATTTTGTATGAAGGGTTGAATGTCATATATTTCTTTTATTTGTATGGATTCATTTTTTAGGAACTAATATGTGTCTCTTTATCATGGTACAAATAAAATTCTCCATCATGCAGAGGAAACAATCAAGGATTAAACCAACACAGGAAGAGAAATAAGCTAAGAATGCAATCAAAGCAACAAATATGAGGGAATATCATGAGAAGAAGACATTGGAAACGATTTTTGAAGAAATACCAATTGAAGAGGAAACTCAACCATCAACAAGAGATATGTAATTGGTGACACAAAGGGAATGAATGTGAGACCTTCGTGCTATGAGAAATTTGAATACCGTACTTAGAGACACATCCTCTATCGCAAGTGAATATGGAGGGACACCATCTACCCCATCTCAAGTTGAGATTACATCATCACTCACATGTGAGGAAGGAGGTATGCCATTATTCCTATCTCAACCTCAAGGTACGTCATCTATTCCATCCCCAATCGAAGGTATTCCATCTAGCCCATCTCATTTAAATATTGATGAAATTCCTAATGTTGAGATGAATTTACCTTTGAGAAGACCACCTAGAGTTTTGCATAGAAATCCAAAGTATTTGATTGATATTGATGAGAATAATTTGTAGCCAATGGAAGGTACGATTCCAAAATGTACTTGTAGAAGATATGCTCATAAGATTTGGAGAGTGTTCTTTGAAAAGTTAAATAAGATCGCAATATGTCAACTATTTGTTGAAATGATGTGAAGTATTAAGTATAGGTCCATTAAGAAGATTCGTGGGTTGAGAACATCAGAGGCTTCAAGTGGAAAACTATTGTGAAGAATCTAATGAGTGCATATGAGAGTGTGGGTAGCACCTTATGCTCAAAATATAGTAATATCACACGACATGTCATCACATCAACAATATTAAGTAATCAAATGAGGAAAGCTTTTCTCATTAGAAAGATGAGTCAAGCATTGATAATTAATAGAAAGACTTTATCAAGAGCTATTTGAAGGCGCCAAAGAATTGAGGACATCAATGCCAATGAATTATGGGAATTCTTAGGGAGACTACTAGGAAAAGATAAACCGATTGTTGAAGCATTTCTCGATCACTAATTGAAGACTTTTGGAAGAATAACACAAGGGTATCTCTAAATCAAATGGATGTGGTAAGTAAGAGAATTGGTAGTCGAAACCATGAGGCACATCCAAAGCATTTTTTGGATATGAGTCAAACACAACTTTTTGGTAAATTTCTAGAGATGTATCCTCAAATTAAAATTTGTCAAATATATTTTTTAAATGTTGAAACCTTTTTATGTCAAGATAAATCAGACATGCACTACTACAGATTATTACTTGTGTCGTTGTGTTGAGGAAAAAAATAAAATGGAGGCCCGAGTGATAGATGGAGAAAACATTGAATACCCTACAACAAAAAATATTGAATACCCTACAACCTTGATAGCTTTTATTGGAACATGGCTTAGAAGGTACCCACATAAGAGTGTTAATGTTTGTCTCTTTTAGGACTTTGACACACATCATAAGATTCTTCATTACTCAAATTTTGTTGTGGCATCCAATGTTCATTTGATCAAATATGGGTGTAGACCTTTGAACAAGACCTTGTGGAAGGTGTGTGAGTCTAAGCATGAGGTAATATTTGACATAATAAAGAGTAGAGAAGACCTGGATGGTTCGTTGGATTAATTTGTAAGTATGCACATTGATTTTGTAAAGTAATTGTATCGATATTAATGTACTGGTTCTTATTAATTTGTAAGTATGCACATAAATTTATATTAATTTGTAAGTATGTGTAAGGAAAATAAAAGGTGCGAAAATGCTTTCCTAACACTAAAACCGTTGAGGAGATGTGCAAAGACCAGTTTTAGAACATTAAAACACTTAAGATGAACACATGGAGGGTAACAAGAATAACAAAAATAAAACGTTTCAAAGATAACACCAAATCTATGTGGGAAAACCCTTTCAAGAAAAAACCCACCACACCAATAGAAAGACACTTTGTATTACAGTAAGAAAAAAATTATATACAAAGTTATAGCCCTCACTCTCTAATAGTTAGCTCACAACAACACTTGAGTTTTCATGCACTCACTATTTCAATGCTACTGTGGTATACAACAAATATAAAACTCGATCACCTCTTTCACAATATTCTGCTTGTTCTTATCTCTCATAGATTAAATGACTTCTTGTCAAGATCGACAATTTCAAGTCTTCTTCCAACTACCAATTAGGGTGCATCAAATTTAGTTCTTCATTGACATGCCAAATCTTGGATCAGATCCACTTGCAAACCTGCATCGAGCCACCCCTACAATAAATTCGTTGTAGAGAAAATACTAACTTCGGGCTCTCCCAACTGCCAAAATCCAATCACATAAGACTGCATAATAAATCGCTTTTCACCAATCTAGCTTCCGAAAATAAATATTGTTTTGCAACAATGATGCAAAAAAATTGATGAGAAAATGCCATGTGCTGCAATGCTATTCATTCCACCGCTTGATAGCAGTGATTGGTCAACTGTCATCGGGCTTCGAAAACCCTTCGCCATCACTAATAGTTGCATCACATTCCAGGCTGACAATCATCTGCTATCGCCAAAACATTGACAACCAAATCTATCGGGTCCCACAAGCCACGTGTCCGCCGCTCAGGAGGTTTCGAGGCATCTAGGAGGGAATCACCAAGATTCCCATGAGCTCGCCCGGAACAAGCTTCTGAAGCTACCACATGTCCATCGCTCGCACACTCTACTTGGCCTACGTGGAAGCCGTTGGAGCTCCTTCAGGGAATCTCTAGCGACATCTGCTAGATTCCCTAGGGAACTCCCAAGGTGCAAACAAGTATCCATGGCCAGACAAACCTTCGCATAAAGCAACTCGGGGCCCACCATCTCTTCGCTGCACTCACCACTTTGACAAGCCGCCACACCTCATGTGCACAGGTGATTCAACTCAGTGAAAAGGTTAACAGCAGTACTTGCCTTTGGATGTCATAGAAAGCAACCAGCACTGTTGGATGAATCCGATAGCAGCCATTGATGCAAGGCAACGACACATCAGTGAGATAGAGAATTTCCTTTCCCCGATAGATGACTACTTTGTCGATAAAGACGAGGCCAACAAACAATCCGCTAACTCCACACTCATCGGCCCATCGCTATGACAACCCTCAGAGTCTTGCCGATCAGACTAAGTCTCAATGACCAAAGGGTCAAGCCGACCAAAAGAGAACATTGCGGTAAAGCAATAAGGACATAAATTCGTCAAGCCTTTAACAGAGGTCCAAGCCAGTAAATTGAGGCAAATTTTCCACCAAGATCACACTTGACGAAGACTTATTGCCTTCCTCTAGACTTCAAATTAATTTTTGATCATAGGCCGCAAGGCCCATTGAACTTGCACACCATTTGAACTTGTCCATGCTTACTGGCTTTGTCAATGCATCATCAACATTTTTCAGAGTATCCACCTTTTCTAAAGAAACCTTTCCATCCTCCACCATATCTCTCACGAAGTGATACTGCACATTGATATGCTTCGTCCTAGCATGGAAATTTGGATTTTTCGCCAAACAAGTGGCACTCTGACTATCATAGAAAATAGTGATCTTCCCTGCATTAAAACCAATATTAGAACATAAGCGGCTGAGCCAAACAACTTCTTTGCGGGCATGAGTCACTGCCATGTATTTTTCCTTCATCGTGGACAAAGGGACTAAAAATTGTTGCTTTCTCATCCAATGGATTGCACCACCATTTAACATGAAAGTGTATCCACTGGTGGATCTTCTACTATCAATGTCCCCTACCCAATCAGAGTCCACATACCCATGAATGCTGAGAGTTCTCTGTGATGAAACCAAATTTTCATGGTAACACAGAGCACATTCTAAGGTACTTCTTAGATATCTAAACACTCTCTTTACAACATCCCAATGCGTCCTTCCTGGATTTTCCATAAATCAGCTGAGTACTCCCACTGCTTGGGCAATGTCTAGCCTTGTACAGACCATTGCATACATTAAACTACCAACAACACTTGCATAAGGTACTCTAGTCACGTCCTCCATCTCAGTAGAAGATTTTGGATAGTCTTCAACAGATAGTTTCATTCCCTGGGTAACTGGTACAACTAGCTACTTGCAATCACTCATATCAAATCTCACCAGAACAATGTTGATGTACTTACTTTGGCTGACCCAAAGATTTCTGTCATTTATGTCCTTGGTTATCTCCATCCCTATAATATACCTTGTTGCACCTAGATCTTTCATTTCGAACTTTGCAAAAAATTAAGATTTAAGATCATAAATCATAGACTTACTATTTCCTATGAACAACATATCATCCACATACAGGGTAATAATAAGCACATGATCAATTTCAGTTTTATAATACACACTATGATCAGATTTTGATCTCACAAATCCCATAGACAACACATGTGTCAAACTTCTGGTACCACATTCTAGGAGTCTGCTTCAAACCATACACAGATTTCTTTAATTTGCAGACTAGACTTTCTTTACCTTTTTCAACGAAGTGTTTGGGCTGGGACATGTCAATTTCTTCTTCCAGATCTCCACGGAGAAACATTTTCTTCACATCCATTTGTTCGATCTCTAAGTCATATGCGGCTGCAAGTGATAACAAAAATCTAATAGATGTCAACTTAGCTACAGGGGAAAATATTTCTCCATAATCAATTCCCTCTACTTGGGAATACCCCTTTGCAACCAACCTCACTTTATACTTCTCTGCATTGCCCTCAAGACCAATCTTCTTCTTAAATACCCATTTACAACCAACATACTTTCTTCCTTCAGAAAAAGGTACCAAATCCTAGGTTTCATTCTTTTCCAATGATTCCATTTCTTCATTCATGGCTTCCAACTAGGAATTTCATCGGGCATATTAATTACCTCTTTAACAGTCCTAGGCTCCTCAGTGCTAGTAATTAAAGCATAGGCACAGTTTGAATCCAAAATGGAGAAACCATACCTGTCAGGTTGTTGTTTTTGATGTGTAGACCTTCTCACTAGCTGAGGTTGTGGTTCTTCATCTTCGGAACTCTCTAAAATGCTAGAGCTCTCCTCAATTTCAGGTACACCATGTAGTTCTCCCTTTTCTGGAGTTTGAGGAATCTCAATTACATCATTCTTCTTTTCTCTTTGATCTGTCTCTAGCTGTGGATCAACTGTAGAAGGTTTCAGGTCATGAAATATTAAAGTTTTGCTATACAAAACCTTCTCAGTATCAGGATTCCAAAGCTTGTATCCCTTCACACCAACACCATAGCCGATGAAGATATATTTAATATCTTTGTTCTCTAACTTAGATCTTTTCTCATTTGACACATATGCATATGCCTCACAACCAAAGACATGAACATGTCTCAGAGAGGGCTTCTTACCAGACCATGCTTCCAAAGGTGTCTTATCAACAAGAGCAGAGAAAGGAGAATGATTTACCAGGTAACATGTTGTAGCCACGACCTTACCCCATAACATCTGCTCCAGACCAGCACTGCTCAACATACTCCTTTCCTTTTCCATGAACATCCTGTTCAACCTTTCAGCAACTCCTTTATGTTGTGGAGTATAAGGTGTATTTTTATGCCTTTTAATCCCATGGTCTTTAAATTATCTATCAAAATCTGCAGAACAAAACTCACCACCATTATCCATCCTCAAACATTTTATTTTCCTTCTAGTCTAATTCTCTATCAAGTTTTTAAACTCTTTAAAATGACTGAACACTTCTGATTTACTTTTAAGAAAGTATATAAATGCCCTTCTCGAATAGTCATGAATAAAAGAAAAATAATATCTAGACTTCGATAACGAAGGAACATTCACTAGATCAAACACAAATGAACATAGTCCAGTACACTAGAAGATTTATGAGAACTCGAGGAAAAACAAATACGTTGTTTCTTTCCATAAATTCAGTGTTCATAGAAATCAAACTCAAGATTACAATCTATAAGCCCTTCAACAAGATTTTTATTTTTCAAGGTTTTTAAACCTTTCTCACCTATGTGACTGAGTCTATGATGCCACAGCATGGTCTTCTTTGTTGGGAGTTTCACCTCCATCGCATTTGCAGCCAGAGAAGCATCTTCATCTTTCTCTACAGGAACAACTTTTCTTGACTTTACAGAGGTGCTATTACATTGAACAGGATGTGCATCTAGCTTGTACAGAGTACCAGTACGTACACCCTTAGCTAGCACCATTGCACCTCTAGCCATCTTACATCCTTTACTCAAGAAATAAACTTCTACACCAGCATCATTCAACTTACTGACAAAAAGTAAGTTACGAGCCAGACCTAGTATGTGCAGTACGCCACCAATCCCTTTGATTCTACCATTAGGGAACTGTATCTTGACTCTACCTCGACCAAAAATCTCCAATGTTGAATCACTCGCCAGGTACACCTTTCCACCATCATACTTCTCATACTTAGTGAGCCATTCTCTATGAGATTTCATGTGAAAAGATGCACCTAAGTCAACTAGCCAGACATCATCTGATACCTAAGCTGCCAAGACTGCAATGAAGGCATCTGCATCACTCTGAGAAGATTCATAGTCTGAAGAGTTACACTTCTTCTTCTTCTCCTTACAATCCTTTCGGATATGACCAGGCTACCCACAATTCTAGCATTTCACCTTGGACTTTTTACGAGGAGACTTCGATCTCCCTACAAATTTAGATTTGGACTTCTTGTCCTTCTTCTTGCCTTTCTCCTTTGATCTACCTCGAACAACAAGGGCCTCTTTGGCCATCTCAAAAGACTTCCTCTGCATCTCTTCAGACAACAACAAAGCAACCACATTTTCCATCTTGAAAGTAGCAGTCGTACTTCCAATAGCCATCACTAGATAATCCCAAGTGTCAAGTAACGAACATAATAGGAGCATGTAACTATCCTCCTCCTCTATCTTTACACCCATAGATGCCAATTGAGCAATACTCATATTAAACGAGTTCAAATGGTCTGCAATAGATGCACCTTCTTCCATCTTCAAGGAGTACAACTTCTTCCTCAGGAATAACTTATTTACTAGAGACTTTCCTTGATAAATATTGCCAAGCTTCTTCCATAACGAAGCTATAGACTTCTCCTCATGGACATTTAGGAGTACAGAATCAGCCAAACAAAGTCTTATCAGACCTCTCTCTTTTCTATCTAGAAGGTCCCATTCTTCTTTATTCATACCTTGTGGCATAGTTCCAGAAACTTCTACCCAGAGGTCTCTATCCACTAATAGGTCTTCCACTTTGAGTTTCCACAACTCAAAGTTGTTGCCATTGAATTTCTCAATATCAACTCTTCCTGATGTACTCGCCATCTTAGATAGAACTAAGTTCTAACTTTGCAAGACTCCCACTGGAACAGTATTAGCACAAAAAACTAGCTCTACTAACAAGGATAACACAACTGGCCAGGCTCTGATACCACTTGTAAGGAAAAGAAAAGGTGTGGAAATGCTTTCCTAATGCTAAAACCACAAAGGAGACATGCAAAGACCAGTTTTAAAACATTAAAACACTTACGATGAACACTATGCAGGGTAATAAGAGTAACAAAAATAAAACGTTTCAGAGATAACACCAGATTTACGTTGGAAAACCCTTTCAAGAAAAAACCCACCACACCAATAGAAAGACACTTTGTATTACAGTAAGCAAAAGATTACATACAAAGTTACAACGCTCACTCTTTGATAGTTAGCTCACAACAGCACTTGAGTTTTCATGCACTCACTGTTTCAATGCTACTTTGGCATACAACGAATACAAAACTTGACCGCCTCTTTCACAGTATTCTGCTTGTTCTAATATCTCACAGATTAAATGACTTCTTGTTAAGACCGACGATTTCAAGGCTTCTTCCAACTACCATTAGGGTGCATTAAATTTAGTTCTTCATTGACATGCCAAATTGATCTTAGATCGAATCCACCTGTAAACCTACATTGAGCCACCCCTGTAATAAATTTGTTGCAAAGAAAATACTAACTTCGAGCTCTGCCAACTGCCAAAATCCGATTGCATAAGACTGCATAGTAAATCGCTTTCCACCAATCTAGCTTCCAACAATAAATATTGTTTTGCAACAACGATGCCAAAAAAATCAATGAGAAAATGCCACATGTCACACTACTATTCATTATGCCGCTTGACCAAGCAGTGATTGGTCAACTGTCATCAGGCTCTGAAAACCCTTCGCCATCGCTAATAGTTGCATCATATTCTGGGCTGGCAATAATCTGCTATCGCCAAAACACCAACCGCCAAATCTATCAGGTCCCACAAGCCATGTGTTTGCCGCTCAGTAGGTTTCGGGGCATCCATGAGGGAATTGCCAAGATTCCCATGAGCTCGCGCGAAATGAGCTTCCGAAGCTACCACGTGTCCACTACTCACACACTCTGCTTGACCTACGTGGAAGCCATCAGAGCTCTTTCGGTGAATCTCTAGTGACATCTGCTAGATTCCCCAGGGAACTCCTGAGGCGTAGACAAGTGTCCACAATTGGAAAAACCTTCGCATAAATTAATTCGGGGCCCACCATCTCTTTGCTACGCTCACCACTTTGACAAGCCGCCACGGGTCATGTGTACAGGTGATTTCGCTTGACGAAAAGGTTAACAATGGTACTTGCCTTGAGATGCCACAAAAAGCAACCAGCACCATCGGATGAAGCCGATAGTAGCCATTGATGTAAGGCATCGACACATCGGCAAGACAGAGCATTTCCTTCCACCGATAGATGACTGCTCTACCAATAAAGCTGAGGCCAACAAACAATCCACCAACTCCACACTCATTGACCCATCACTGTGACAACCCTTGGAGTCTCACTGATCAGACTAAGTCTCAGTGACCAAAGGGTCAAGTCAACCAAAAGAGAACACGGCGGTAAAGTGATAAGGGCATAATTTCATCAAGCCTTTAATAGAGGTCCAAGCCATTAAATTGAGGCACATTTTCCAACAATATGCACATTGATTAGTTGATAGTTAGACCTTTCATTTATAAATTTCAAGTCTACATATGTTTTGGTTCCAAGTTTATATATGTTTTTCTTTTTTTTGCTGCTCCATTTTTACATATACAATGAATATTGGGTAGATTATATGCATATTTATGGTTTCACCATTTGACCATCTTGAGACCTCAATTTGTAAAATTGACCTTTGCAACACTAGATCAAACTTGGGAGGCCCTTCCTAAACTATCATTTCACCTAAAACATCAACCATTTCCATCATATCCATCCAAAATATATAATCTTTACCTCATGTTACCACATTGACAAGGTTGTGATCTCCTCGTTTTCTCTAGCTCTGGACAAGAAAGGACAATGAATCTACCGATCATAGAAACTTTAGATGGCCTTCCAAATAGAAATCAATTTTTTAACTTCTCCCCACCTATAATTTCTCTCAAACCTACCTTTTGGGAGTTCCTACCTTTTGCGATCTCTGCTTTGCTCCCCTCAAAGAGTAGAGACCTTTGGTTAGAAGAATTGAAGGTATCTATTGCTTTCTCAACTTATTGTCCATCGACATATATTTCAACCTACTATTTGATCAACCTATTTTCCATCGACATCTAGTAGGGGTTCAAGATGGAAGCTATTATTAATTATCCCACCTATAGGGAGTACAAGCTCATTAGGTTCTCCACCCCTAGGTATTATAGTTGTACGGTCCTCATATTGGAAATTTTTAACTTGTTACTTGATTATCAAGAGACCTAATATCTAGATTAGTTGTTGGGTCATCCATCATTATGTTGCTTCCTTCCAGTTGTCAATTAGAAATTAGTTGTTAGGGAGTGGAATATAAATAACATTAATCATGGAAATCAATTTGTTAAGAACATCTAGGGAGGTATCACCCCATGACAAAAAAAATTCCTTTCCCTCACCTACTTCATTATTGAGTCCCCAAACTGAACTACTGGAAAGTACCATCCACCCACACAAATGAGTTCTTGTGGGAGAATGGAAGTGTCATTTACCTTTCCCCACCAGATAGCCAATAATTCTAATTATAATAGGCACATTCCTTCCTATCCTATTGCCTATCCTATTGCTTATTGAAGGTGTGCTCCAAATAATACTTGCCTCCTACACCACCCTCGATTTAGGCAAATGATCCAACATCCTTCTAGCCTACTGAGTTCCATACAATGTAGGGTGACCTTCCAAACAATCTATCTGAACTAGCCAAACAATAATCCAACATCCAACATCCTTCCTTCTAGCCTACCAAGTTCCATCCAATGTAGGGTGACCTTGATGGTCTAGTTGAAGAATGTTAGGTAGCTCCTAGCCAAACTAGATTAGTGACATATTTGAACTAGCCAACCGACCTCATTTTCTCAAGATTAGCATTGACAAGGTATTGATCTCACTACCTTGTTAATGCTAACACATTGACAAGGTAGTTGAAAAAAATCCTCAAAGAAATGGGGTCTCCTAGTGATGTAGTACATCACTAGGAGACCCCACTACATCACTAGGAGACCCCATTTCTTTGAGGATTTTTTTTCAAATAGCTCACTACCTTTTCAATGTGGTATCATTGAAAAGGTAGTGAGCTCACTACCTTGTCAATGTCATAACATTGAAAAGGTAGTGGGTCATTTGAAAAAATACCTCAAAGAAATGGGTACCATGAGACCCCATTTATTTAAGGCATTTTTTCATAAAACTCACTACCTTGTCAATGTGGTAGCATAGACAAGGTAGTGATCTCACTACCTTGTCAATGTCATAGCATAGAAAAGGTAGTGATCTCACTACCTTGTCAATGTGGTAGCATGGACAAGGTAGTGAGCTCACTACCTTGTCAATGTGGTAGCATGGACAAGGTAGTGAGCTCACTACCTTATCAATGTGGTAGCATAGACATGGTAGTGAGATCGCCACCTTATCAATGTGGTAGCATAGACAAGGTAGTGAGAACACCACCTTGTCAATGTGGTAGCATTGACAAGGCAGTGATCTATTTGTTAAAAATCCTCAAAGAAATGGGGTGTCATGGTGATGTTTCACCATTACACCCCATTTTTTTGAGGCATTTTTCTAAATAGCTCACTACATTGTCAATGCTACCACATTGACAATGCGGTGAGCTTCACCATGACACCCCATTTCTTTGATGCATTTTTTAAAACAAATCACTACCTTGTCTATGCTACCATATTGTCAAGGTGGTGAGCTCACTACCTTGTCTATGCTACCACATTTACAAGGTAGTGAGCTATTTGAAAAAATACCTCAAATAAATTGGGTCTCATCTCCATTAGACCACATTTCTTTGATGCATTTTTTCAAACAACTCACTACCTTGTCAATGATACCACATTAACAAGGTAGTGAGCTCACTACCTTGTATATGCTACCACATTGACAAGGTAGTGAGCTATTTTAAAAATTCCTTGAAGAAATGGGATCTCACGGTGATGTAGAGGCCCCATTTCTTTGAGGCATTTTTTCAAACATCTCACTACCTTGTCAATTTTACCACATTGACAAGGTAGTGAGCTCACTACCTTGTCAATACTACCACATTGACAAGGTAGTGAGCTCACTACCTTGTCTATGCTACCACATTGAAAAGGTAGTGAGCTCACTACCTTGTCAATGTCGTAACATTAATAAGATAGTATTTTGTTTGAAACAATACCTCAAAGAAATTGGGTCTCATCACCATTAGACCCCATTTATTTGAGGCATTTTTAAAACCAGCTCACTACCTTATCAATGCTACCCCATAATCTCCATGAGACCCCATTTATTTGAGGCATTTTTTCAAACAAATTAATACCTTGTCAATGCTACAAGTTGGTTGTGAGATATGTCTAAAAAAATAGTTAATAAGAATCACTAACACAAAATTTAGACATAATAATTTACCATTTTTTTATTCATTTATAAATTATTGTCTTCCTCTCACCCACACTTTATGTAGTAGAGCTATTTAGAAAGAAAAAAATACCAAGACATAGGCAAGGCACATGAGTTGTGTTGAAACAATGTCTAATATAAATGTGACCTCATAGAATGTCATGGTGGTATAATAATGTTAAAATGTGTTTGTTGAAAAGGATTTATAAAATTTTAGGTAATGCAAAATAAAATCCTACGTACTTGGCTTTGAATTAGAACTTTGAAAGAAAGAATACATTTCCATCAAAGCATAATTGAAAATGTTATATTTTTTGTTAGATGTTGTAATGGTAAATGCCACTTCCTATCACCACAACCTTATCTTAACTTATGTGTAGTATTTAATAAAGAATAATTTATGTGCAAACAATGCCTTGGATGATTTTAAATTATGATTAATACTCCTTGTAGAATATATTGGTTGAATAAGATTTTGAAATTCCTTGTAGTTTATTAATGTCTCATGTTAGGGAGAAAATATAGCTTGTATTGATTCTTAACATTGAATGTTATTTTGTATTGACCTTAACATGCAAGGAGAAGGATTATGTGCAAGGATGGAAGACATTTATTTTGTTAAAGTACTTATACTAGGCTATATATTATCATTTATAATACTAATAGAAACCATATACCTTGTTATATATCAACATGTATGCTATAAGAGTCCATATATCAAGTATTACAAATTATTTTTAATATTAATAAAAACCCATATGCATGGCTTATTGATACTATTGATGTTATAGGTGGTATGAACTATTTTAAGGTATTGGTAACTAGAGTTCCTATACATGATACCTATGACAATTGAAATTGAGGACCTCCTTTCAAGATTTTTATGATAGCATAACCCATCCATTAAATTTTAGATATATTAAAACCTTGGATTAAAATATTTAATGTCCTAAAACCAAAATAATTTGAATGGGGTAATATTTTCATCAATTTGGTAGCAATGATTTTATTAATTAATGTCACTTAGATTGTGTTGAAGAGAGTCATTGCTATTCAATATAATGTGGAATTTGTGATACCAAGGTATAGTATACTATGATGCCTAGGTTAAACTTGAGTTTTAGCTTTAGAATTATGACAATCCTTTAATCATGTAAGGAAAACCCAATAGGTTGTGATAATGGTCTATTAACCAAAATATGAAGGGTTTGAAGAAAAGTGCCCTCCTTATGGGGTGACTTGACCTATAGAATGAAATTATTATAAAATCATTTACTATCTTTGTAATAATTATGAGTAGAAAGGATAAATTCAACAATCACAATAATTTGTGTATTAATTTTTTGAATTTGAGGTTATGAATAAACTTGTTGACTATCATTATCTTGTGTATTAGTAGTAAGTGGTCCTACTTTAGAGCATATCATTGATATGATTATTGCACTAAAGGATCATTGATGCATGATTAGTGTTAGGATTATGGAAATCAGTTTTGTATGAAACATATGAATATTATACCATTAATAGTCATTATTAGGGATTACAGAGGTATAGGAATCTATGAGTGCTAAGTATTCATATGCAATGAATTATAAAGTAAATAAGTAGGAAACCATGTGATTGATTTAACTCATTGTGAATTATTAATTGACTTGAGGGTTGATGCCCTTATGATCTCCATCCTTAAAAAAATATTGAACTAAGAAGCATACATATTTTGAAATTCATATGATATAAACTAATTAAATGAGAAATTTCTACCATAATTTATGTTTGTATTTTTTTTTATAAAATTGACATTATAATTTAATTGCTAGAAAGAAGTTAAAAAAAAGAGAGATTGATGGACCTACACCTTTTTTAGACTAAATTTCATATTTTTCCATTTAGTTAGATTGTAGCGAACTAGTATGTTATTTAATTTAATTTTTTTAGTATTTTAAAAGTCAAGTGTAGTGAAATCATAATAGTTTTGAGTGGGCCTCCACTTTATGTCTTGACTATTTATTGTAAATAAATAAAAGTTATTCTTTTAACAAGAACTCTCTCATCTATAGTATTACTTTTTTCTTAAATGTATGATTTAAACTTAGTATGCTTTTGAAATTTCCAATCAACCCTATGTTTAACTACAATGGTCTACTTGGAATTATTTTTAAAGAAAATATTATAATATTATTATTTAAAATTCAAAAGTCTAGGCTTTGGGATCTACCCAAGGGTATTTTTAGTTTTTCCTTAAAATATTTATAATCTAAGAAAAAGTGAATCAATTTTAGGGTTATTATTTTATTGTCAATAAGGAAATTTTGCGGAAAATTATTTTGATAAAAATCATCTTGCATGAAACATGTCATAAATTTTTTACTTTTTGGTATTTGAAAAACGTGGAGAATATTTAGTTGATATGCTTTGATAAGTAGGATCTTTTTTTTGAATATTTTGTAGTTTGATTTTAATTTTAATTTGATGTCTCACTATAATCCATCTGAGTAAATTCGATTGTACCTAAACCTTGCATTCAAGCAAAATTTTAGTAACAAATATCCATTTAAAATTACATTTCAAATATTATGCATTTTTTATTAAATTTATAACATGTGTTAGGTACTTAAGAGTTAAATAAATGACATTAAGCATGATTTTTTTTATGTATGGTATACTAGACCCTTCATGAAAGACATTAAATATCAGACTTAAACATAAAACCTTCATCTATTCACCATTTTATAAACTATATCAACACATATACAAAAAGAGGCTACAAAAAAGATATGGTCAATTGGAGAAAAATACATAGGCTTAAACATAACTAACAACATTACTCAACTCTTCCTCTAAATCTAAAGAGTTACAACATTTTTAATTCCCCCACAATATGCCTATAAGTGCCTAAAATTTCATAGGCCGATAGAGGAGTCCAACGATCAATTCAGTAGTCTTGTTCCTGACCTAGAAGGAATTAATTATTAACAATTACACTCTCCTTCTTGTGAATCAAGACACACTCTATTAAATCCACAAAAAACATATATCAACCAATTATGAATCAATACTTATTCCCATATCCATGCTGACACTCCTCTTTATGTGGATTGATATACACTCAATTACCCACAAATCATTAAATCCCCAAGCTCCCTCTTACTCCATGAAGGGACACGTAAAAAAATTGGTGCTTATCATGCAAGGTATCATCTCTAAGAAAGAAGCTAGTTGAAGATGATAATATTCCTCCAACCTCTAGTGACTCTAGTCTCCAATTAAATCTTGTTACATTTTATGCATTAGGTTATCTGATAATACAAGCATGTGAGTCGTTGATATCTTTGAGAGGCATAAAATGGGTGGTTTGGAGAACACAAAAATTTAGTAACATGATAAAACTAAATTTTATCAAATTTGAAGGTGTTGGTTTCCAGTGAGTACACCTTTTACAATGTCCTCCCTTTTTAAAAATAAAATAAAATATATCCAATATTACACAAAATAATGTATCATTAATATAACATTAATCCTTATTTCTCCTTAAAAATATAATCGCGTTAACACATTAACTATACTTGCTAAGGCTTGTATAAATATGCATTTGAAATTATAAATATAAAAATTTCACTTTATCTTCATCACTTATGAATGTTTTTCCAACTTATGCCCACAAAATTTAATGTTATTGTTTGTGATTATTTTAATGGAAATGGCCAATTCATAAATATTTATTAGATCATACACTAAAACAAAAAATACATTTCCACATTCACACCATTTAAGCCTTATTTTTCATATCTACAACCATTGTAGTTTATTTTCAATATTTTCAAATTGTTTATCCTCCACATTTAATTCATCATTCACTTTGACAATTTCTCCTTTTTAATTCTCTGTCAAGTGTTGTGATTCTATTAACTCCAACAAACTACAATCATGATTATTATATTTTATCACTAAGTAAATTTGTAATAATGATATTAATTTAACATACACATGATGTTGAACACCTGAATATTGAGAGCGGGGGTGAATCAATATTCACTAAAATTAATTAACTTCATCAATTTAAACATCCATTCAAATCATCTCATTAAACTTGCAGTAATAGAAAGGAACATATTAAACATGTGCATTACATCAAGGAACACAAGAACACTAGATTTACATGGAAAACTATTAAAAGGTAAAAACCATGTCGAGGATTAGCTCACAATATATTATAACTGGTTACAATGGAGATTACAAAATGGTGGACTCACTATCCAGAAAGAAAGAATGAATCACTATTGATGACTCACTGCCAATGGCTCACTGCCCAGAATATAAAAAGATAGAGGAAAGGGTGTCTCACTACCAAAATGAACTGCTAATAATGTATTTGCAACATACTGAAGATATAGTTCAAATTAAGCTCTAAAAATTGACTTAACACACTTCATACTTAACCATTGCACCTTATGCACTTCACACTACATCAGATCTCACATACACACTCTAATCTCACTCATCTCATCATTTGCACAAAAAAAATACCTTGCATATATACTATAACCAACCAAAACATCAATTAGGTCAACCTAATTGCATGAACCATGTACCACATAACCTATCAGCTTAAACATTTAACACGCACACCTTGTGGAGAGAACAAAGATGTGTACACTTCCAAAATAGGTTGGAATGAAATATAATAACTCCCATAAATCTGCTCCAGGGGACATACTTCATTTTTGCATGACCCCAAAATTCTTAGGTCAACACCACATAGCAAAATTGGTGAAACAATAACCGAATGAACCAATTGTTATTTCACAGCTCGACACACAATCCACCAAAAAAATTTCCACTTGGATCACACATACTTCTAACATCTATAAACACTTTCTCAAAACTACATAGCATAATATTCATCCATAGTGGAATGCAGAGCATTCCAATATGCACTTTGTACCAGTAACACTTCCATAACAAAGCTTGATACATTGCCAACATTATCTTCAATTGTAGAAGGCATATAACCTTGAAAACTTAGATATGAAAACCTTCAATACACATAATCAATACCTCAAAAATTCATTAAAAGATATTACATATATCGGAGCAATGTGGACCACAAAACTGGTTCACTATAACACTAAAATTGCACACTTGAGACTTAGCCAATCATCCAAACCATTTGGTCTTCTCTAGACTAACACTTCTATATTTCTATATAATGGGTTGAAATCAATGACAACATCATACACCATCGATGCACCATCATGCTCATGGTTCCAACAATCTCCCCCTTTTTATTGATGGAAACACACTCACTCTCCAAAAACTACTCAAATTGCCCCCCCTTTGACATCAAGGACAAAGGGTGCACTATATCAGTCTCCCTAACTGATATGTATATATACATGAGAGTATCTCCCCCTTTCTCATTCTCTCCTATACTCAACATGCTTCTCTAAAAATATCTCTCATAGGAAATATTTTCATCAAAGTAGCTCCTCTAACAATGTTATTTACCAAAAAATGACAAAATGTACCGCAACACCATCAACTGCTTCCACATATATACATTGAAATTATAAAACTTCATATACAAAACATAAATGTACACCTTCAACTATAAGAGGGTAAAATACCCTTGCAAGACACCTTCAATTTGGCAAGGTGTGCCTCCTAGTCTCTCTCTTAGCTACCTCCTAATCCTTCTTAGTGAAGGTAAGAAAGGAATTATGAATTTCATACTACACACATGGAGGTCTTCTCCTTCTTCTGAAGATCTAGGCACCAGATCCTTTTGTGTCACCTTCTCTACACTAGATTAAACTTCAATTAAGGATGTAAGTATTGCACTTACCAAATCTCTGAGCTGACTGTACTGTATTATGATCTTTTTTTGTTCTTGTAGTAGGAAGAATTGACCATGCATATCTTCAATTGATGATCTTGTTGCACCATTTGCATCATTTACTAGATCATATGCACCAAAGGCTTGAGCATGTTTTGACTCAATTGAGTCTATTTGATCTTTTATACTCCTTGTAGAAGTAGGCCATTTTAAGAAAAACTAAAACAATACTTTATTTTCTTCCAATAATTTTTGTACTTCCTTCAAGTTACCTTGTAACTTGCCATGTGCTACACTACATTTATTAGAAATCTCAATCAATCTCTTATCATTGACCTTCTTTGTCATTTCCTTCTCTAATTTTTCTTCTAAACCAGTAGAATATTCCTTCAAGGAATGTAATAACAACTTCAAATTTTGTACACCGATCAAAGAATTATCAATAGTTTCTCCAGGAATGTTGTCTTGTAACACCTTTACTGCTTCTTCTACCATTTTTGAATTCTTCTAGTGTGTTTGAAGTATTTCCTTCCTTGCAGTGGCATGGAAAGCATCACCAAGGTATAACTTATGAAGGGGATAAATATTATCCATATCTACCTATCCTTGTTGCATTCGAATCTGCAAGAGTTGTGCAAAAACCATTGGTTCAAACTATAGTTGTATATCCAATAAACCTTTCAAAGAATCTCCACAAGCTCTAGATAATTCACCAATAGTTTTAACACTTTCTACTTACTTCTTCTCACTCTTCTCCTTATCTCCATTATTAGAATATTCTTTAGCATTATTTGATTCTTTTGTAGAATTCTCACCATCTAGAGGAGGAAAGTTTTCTTCTTTTTGTGCCTCTACCTTCTCCAAGACTTCTCATTTATCTTAGATTCTCTTTGATCAACATCTTTCTCCATATTTGGAGGGGTAAATTTTGTTCAATTTGAGCATAGTCCTTCTCCAAGACATTCTTCTTATCAACTTCCTTCTCTTTATTAGAAGTATTCTCCACAACTAGAGGAGTATTATCTATCAATATGTCCTCTTGTACATTCTCATCCATGAGCACATGCTCATGTTGTTCATTGACAAGTTCATTTCTTTTTGAGATAGATGTATCATATTACATTTGATCTTCACTATCTGTATAGACTCCCAACCCTTTAGCAAGTATTTCAACCTTCTATAGTGTATCACTCCTTGGCCTTTCAATATCCTCTTTGTCTCTAATCATAAGAGTGTTAACTCAACTTGCATCTGTCTTCTTGAGATAGTTGAAAACCAATCTTCTCCAAGGAAAATTCCTTTATCTTTGCATCCTTTTCAATAGCCTCTTGTCTTCTTACAGTCAACACATTCTTCAAATCATTAGGAAATTAATCTTCTATCTTGTCTAAGCTAGTATCAAATGTTAGCATATACTTAATAATGGCCTCTTCTATTGTTGCCTTATCTACATCATTTGCATTGAATTTTTTTTTAGCAGTTTCCTTCAGCAAACCAAACTCTGCAATGCTATTGAAAAATGCTTCAAAATTCATTGGACTAGCTCCCTAACTGATGGAGTCTTCTCTTTCTTCTTTCCCTTTCCTTTAGCTGATTCTTCTTTTCCTCCTAGCTTAGAACTCCTTTCCCTTCTCTGAAAAATAAAACATTTATTTTCTTTCTCTACTTCTTTTGAACTTTCAATGTAAACTATATCAACTTTTATCCTTTTTGAACCAGTCTCTTCCTAAGAGACTTGAAATCTTCCTTTTCAAACCAATCAGGTTCCTTATTCTTCTTCTTCTTCATAGCTGATATACTTATCCTTGGTAGCCATTTCTTTCCTTCCCCTCTTAGAATTCTTTTGTGCTTTAGGGGTGCTATATGTTGCTTTCTTCTTGGAACTCAATATAGGCTATGTTTTAGAGGACTTAAGAATAGTAGGAGAGGGGGGAGAGGTCCTAAATGACCATCTTGTACTTAGAGTACCCTACAAAGAAATAGTAGTGGATTTGGATTTCTCTGTAGAACCCTTGGTTGTGCTCACCATCTCCTCCAAATATGATTTCATCTTCTCAACATTCTTCTCAATGTCCTTATTTTCTAGATTCACCTAATTAGATTTCTCTACATATGTGCCAAATTTTTCCATAGATGGATCTCTTGATTTGCTCAACACAACTTCTACAAAACCATTAAGCTTGACTTTAGTTACCTCATATCTAATCTTTGAAACCCAAACTATTTTTGGTTCAACTACTTCCATAAAGTAGTAATCTTTGCTAACCATGAAGGTTATATCACTCTTATACTTTTCAACTACACTTTTTGAAATTATGTTCCTTTCTTGCATTCTTCCCTTAAATGTCTTAAAGAAACCCCACAACATAGATTTATAGGTTTCTAGGTTTCTTAACCTTCTCAAATGATCTCTTATTTGATTAACAACTAGAATATTATATGACCATGTACAATGTTCTTTTATCTAGGCACTTCTCTAAGAAAGTAAAAGTGAAAAAAGATAACCAAGGTACCTTGATTTTTTGGTCTTCTACAGGTTCTCCATGAATTGTTCTCTTAGGAGCTCACACAAATCAATGTCTTCACCTTTCTTCACCATCTAGTGATCTATGTGGATTGCAGTGGCTAACACAAAGTTCTCTTTGTTTGTATAGAAAATTTTGTACCCAATCATCATAGATGGATACTTCACTGCCGAATCATCTATATCATTGATCATTAGGGCACATTTTTCAAGCTTTTCTTTGGTGAGGTTCATCACCCCATCATTCTTCATGACTTTTATTGTTGGAACTGGTCCATTTGAGCACAACCCTATAATATCCAAGTAATAGCTTGCTTGTTTATCATGTGTAACATATTCAACCACATGAACTTGTCATGAATCCAGATCAAGACATATTTAAACCACTCGTCCTCATAGAAGAAATTGGGAAAGGTATTCCAATAATCTAATTTCTTCTCCAATAAGCTCTCATATTCGAGATTTAGTTCAAATTCATCTATAATCAACACATTCACCCAATGATCTACTATTTTCAAATGACTAGACTCTTCCATTTTAGTATGAATGTACATCGACACATTCTATATGTGCATCACATTGTATGGAATCCTTGAAAATGCACCTTCAAGATCCGATTCTATAGATTTGAATGGGTGATTATTAATTTTTGGCCTTTGTTGCTCCAAAACATCAATAACTTGAGTAAACATCTTGAATCTTCACATAACTAGGTTTTACAAGAAAACTAATAAATACCATTGGAGTTCACTAATAGGGTTTCAAGTAGCACTTGAGAACCACTTCAAATCACCTTTACTTTTCTCTCCACTTCAATTTATCAATTATAAATGACTTTAACATATGAGAAATTACATATAAAGTCTTTTCCAGTGACCTAATATGCATTTATTGTAGTAGATAAAGTTAGGTAGAAAAAACTAGAAAACTTTCACTATGTCATCACATGTACCTTCAATCAATCCACAATAAGATATTTCACATTGGACATACCATCAATAGATCAACCATGTCAATCTACACATGTACCAGTGTGTTGAAGGCATCAACGCCACATCTTTGGTAGGGGCATTGAATGTTTTCTAGTAAAACTCCCCCTAAGCCAAAGCTCTTTATATAGTTTTTGGACCTAAAACATCTACACCAAGGGTTGACATAGACTCACTCTTCCCTTCACTCTCTTTATTTTTCTTCCATGCCTTGTTCATTTCCATCTTCATCTCACCAGATCAACCTTCATTACCCGATCAGTCTTCTTCTATATGTAACAAGGTTTCACATTCTTTCTTCTACAAAACTTAGCTATGTGTCAAGTAGCTTATTGCATTTGTGACATATGGCACCTTTTTTTTTAATAGACTTACTTATCTCCATTTTAGATTTGTATTCAAAGACTTATGTCCAAATCCATTATATGTATAACATAACCATTGAAAGATTGAAACATCATACCATTATTGTAACCATTCATCATTTGAATTTTGCATTCACTAGCTTTATGATCAAATCTATTGCATATAAAAAAACCAATCGGGAAATGATTGAACATGATAATTCATTCTACTTCTACACTCTACAGCTCTATGCACAAATTTATTGCAAGACTTGTAGTTACCATTAAAGGATGAATACCTTTGTGCAACAAGTTGTTTGATAGGAGTTTTGAGATCTTGCTTCTATTTCCAGACCTATTTGACATTGCTCTTCTTATCATTCTTCTTCTTAGCATTGCTTGAAGTGTAATTCTCCTTTAAAATTTCTCCTTTTTCAAACCCTAGTCCTTCTTTTTCCTTAGAAGCCTTCTGATTTGCAACCATTTCGTCAACTAAGGTGGAGCCTTTTTTTAATTTCTCTTCTTGAATATTTGCTTTCTCTAGATCTGATCTAAAAGTCACAATATCTTGTTCAAGATTTGAACATTCTTTATATTTATCTTTCAATTTGGCATTCAATAAGTCTTCAAAACTTTTTCCTTCATCAATTTGGTGATTGTCTCATTTGATTGCTTGAGGTACTCATTTGTTTCCTTGAATATTTCTTTAGCTTTATTGAGTTGTTACCTCAAATTTTTGGTACACTCATTTGCATCCTTAATATTCTCTTTCAATCCTCTATTCTCACATTCTTCTTTATCTAGATCATCAAGAGCTTATTTGAGTTCTCCTTCCATATAAACTTCACAATCTTCTTTAGTAAACCCTTCAGGGATAATCTCTTTCGAAGGGATTGGATACTTCCTTGTAGCCATGTGTTTAGCCTCCAAGATCTACCTCAACGATCAAGAAAATAGAAGGAACCAAGCTCTGATACCAATTATTGAACATCCATAATACTAAGAGGGGGGTGAATCAGTAATAATTGAAATTCATTAACTTCATCAATTTAAACATCCATTCAAAGCATCTCATTAAACTTGCAGTAATAGAAAGGAACATATAAAGTATGCATCACATCAAGGTACACAAAAACACCAAATTTACATGGAAAACCCTTGAAATGGAAAAACCATGGTGAGGATTCACTCATAATATATTATAACTAATTACAATAGAGATTACAGAATGGTGGACTCACTATCCAAAAAGAAAAAATTGCTCAGTGTCGGTGGATCACTGCCAAGGGTTCACTACCTAGAATAGAAAAAGATGGAGGAGAGGGTGGCTCACTACCAAAATGAACTACTAATAATGCATCTACAACATGCCAAAAATACAATTCCAATTAAGCTCTAAAAACTTACTTGACACACTTCATACTTCACTACTGCACCTTTCACACTTCACACTACATCAAATCTCACATACACACTCTACTCTCATTCATGCAACACCCCTATGTTTTGTTCTTATGTTAGATTATGATTATTTATTATTTTATCGTTTCTTATAGAGCGACATGGACTATGTGTGTGATGAGATGTACTTTCCTTGATGTTACACATGACATGCTTTGATTAAGAATAATGTTGGTTTATTATAGCATGATTATTGCTCATGAGTTTTATTAATGATGGAATTGTCAGTTTGGTGATACTATATTGGTGAAGGGGACGAGATTGCATCACTCGCTTGCGAGCACCTTGTGATTCTACGATTTCCTCTTCACGGTGTGTTTTATGATGATTTTATATACATGTACTATTGATGCCTTGGATATAGGTTTGCAAGTACATGACATCGACTCCACCTAGCTTCACAGGTTTGAGCATGTCAAACCAACGGTATATTGATTGGGAGATAGTAGCTAGATTACCTGTGTCAGGTCTACACCCTAGCCACAATGTGTCATCAGTCCATGTTCGATGTGTCTTCGTTTTCCTTGTTTATTGCTATTTAATTTTGCAAGGTTTATGTTATGGAAATAAATGTTAAATTATGCATTAAATGATGTTGGTATTTATTTAATTAATTTTAGATAATATGATGGAAGCTTTCTATTTAAATTAATTAATTAAATTTAACTTATTTAGTAAATCAAATTTAATCCTTATGGTTAAATTTATTTATTAAGTAATTAAATTATTTATTAAGCAAGTAGTTTAATGGAATTAAATTTATTTTTGGAAATTAAATTATGTTTTGAAAATTATTAAATTACTTTGTGAAAATAAATGTGGGTTGTTAAAGATATTTGTTATTTGCCAACAAGTTTTAGTTAATTAATTTGGGTTGTTGGGAAAATGAATTCCCAGAGGGAATCTTGGCTTTTGGGTGAGGAAGTGGAAAGCTTCTTCACGACAAAGGTTAAGATATTTTTTGGATGTTGAAAAATTTGGAGGATTTGCTGGCTGTGAAGAAATTTGGAAAGGAACTTTGGATTGTAGAAAAATTATTAGGAATTGTGCAATCTTATATTTGTTGGGAAAGAAAACTGTTGTGATTGTGAATCAATATTGTGCTTGGGAGTTTTAGTTACCTGGAAGAAGCCCTGAAAGATTTTTTGGAAGCTTTGGAGGAGGCTCGGCACCAAAAACTCCATTTACTCCAGAAGCTTCGTTTCAAATAGGTTCCCTTCTTAAATTATTGCCTTTGTTAAATTCTAAAATGGAAATATATTATTGTAGAAAAGATTGTTGTGCTAGATCTGAAGTAAAAGCTTCAATTTGTTTAAAAGAAAATTTAAGGTTTCTATGTTTGCCATAAAAATATAGTGCCTCTGTAGGAATTCTTTTACAATGAAATCAGGGAGCAAGATTTAAGAATCCTTTATGGATTTAATAGTTAAAATCATTGGGAGAAAAACCAGAGGAAAACAATATGAGAATTAGGAAATTTTTATTTTAAATTTAGAGGACACATGATTTTGGAAATGTTTTGGGGGTTTTCAGGGAATTTGTATAATTTTGCTTGTAAAATTTTGTTAAATTTTGTTCTCTGTAGGGTTGGTAAAAATTATGAAGTCTGTAAATTTTCTTCTAGAAATTAAAAAAACCGTCTGATAAATTTGGGAAATCGCTTGAGGAATTTGTTTGCCCAAATTTTTACCTCTGGTGTTTTTCTTTTCAAGAAATTTGTATAATTTTACTTGTATGGTGTTTTTTCTTTTCAGGAAATTTGTATAATTTTATTGTATGATGTTTTTTGGAAAATTTCTCTAATTAAACTAATATATTGAATTTCCTTTTTATATATATATTTTATTATGGAGAATTATTGAAATATTGGTATTAACAGTGAATGCGTAATTCGCCATCTATACGGCGGAAGAAATGCTTGGATAAATCAAAGACTTGTTTTCATACATGTGAGAGTTTAAATTAATATACAGTGGGGGGGCTTGGGAGGCACTATCTCCACTGCCGCCCCCATAAGGGGATGACTATGGAGGGAGGCCTTTGCAGCTCCCTCCCCCTCCTTACTTACGGCTTGGCTTGGTTTGGGAGAGGGTCGGTTGTGACATAGCTACCCCACCCCATAAACATTAATGGGTGTTGGTTTTTGAAAAAATAATGAACAACGAACTGTTTCGTCTGCCCTTCGTAAGAAATTTGACTTTTATGAATTTTAATTATTATTAAAACTTCCATAATATATATATTATATATATATAATTATATATTAGGAATTTAATTATTCATTTTTTTTTTTATATTATTAAAATAATATATATTTATTTTGTGATATATATTATTATATATTTAATATATATAATAGATTATATATATATATATATTTAATTATGTAGTGATATATGTGGTTATGTATATATGGTATGAATATATACATTAAGATGTATATTTAATGATTTTAAATAATCTGATGCATGCAATTATGTTCAATTGGAAATTTAAGAAATTAGAGAATATTTTATTTGCATGACATAGTTTTTATAGAATATGGGTATTTTTAAATTGAAGGAAATTACTAGCAATGAAGTTATGTTTCTTTTAAAAGTATTTAAGGGTTTTGTTTTTGATAAAATTGATATTTCCCTTCCTTGAAATTGAAAAGGAAATTAATTATTTTTATCAATTATTTTGTTAGGGCAATTGTTTTTTTTGTTGTGAAATGAATATGAAAGGGAAATGGAGTTTGAATATCCAAAAGTAGATTATTTCCTTGCAATTTCCTTCAGTGATTATTTTCTTTGTGTTCTTGTTTGGGAATGGGATAGGTGAGTCAAATAATTTGTAGGTCTTCCAATGGTTCCTTATATGATGGGGTTGTCAATTTGTGATGTCAATCGTATTTATTTCCCTTGGGTAGTCCAAGGTGTCTTTTCAGAGTTCTACCTGGTTTTTGTGAACGAGGATGTTTTGTGCCTCTTTGAATGGAGTGGGTTTGTTATGTGTGTGCCTCTAGTGTATGGAGTGGGTTTTGGCATATGTTGCCTCCTTGGATTAGAAGTAGTTTGTGTGATTTGGTTCCTCCTAAGTCTTGGAGTGATTATGGTCCATGTGTTGATAGTAGGAGAGGGAATCTTGATGGGGGTTGGGATCGGTGAAGGTCTGACGGGTAACTCATGCACCTATGTGGTGTCACTTCTTCTAGGTCATTTGTAGGGTGTTTTGTGTAATGAAATATCGTGTTAATGGGAAGCAAGGTAACTTTGTGTTGTTTGGTTTATTTATTTGGTTGAGTTAGTATGAGTCAGCCTGTGTCTAGAGGTAGTAAGCTGGTGTTGTATCCTTGTTACTGTCTCCTATCATGGGGGTGGGCCTTTAGGTACCACTTGGTTGGGAGGAACGTGCACCCTACATCGTTGGGTCCCCTTTGATTTATAGGTCATGGATGCCAAGTGTTCCATTCCATTATCTTGATGTATTTTATTTCAGTTGGTATTTGTAATTAATTCACTCCTTAGTTGTATTAGAGGAGGGGTTTTGTAATATGTAATACTTAGGTATGAACTACCTCATTCTGGGAATGAGTAATGTAATCTTCTTGTAAATTAATGTAATCTAGAACTTGTTATATCATATTCTATGTGTTGGTATCCTTAATGCTTTGTATGTATGTGCATTTAAATGTATGATTTATAATTTAATTAGAAGCTTTATAAGAGTAATGTATGGGTTATGGTTATTATAAGTAATCTTTGTCACGTACCTTAGAGGTTGTTGCAGTAGTGATGTGCATCTTCCTTGTTATTAATGCACGTTTTAAGAAAAAAAATTGTATGCTTCCGCGTTGAGTGGCAACTTCCTCTAGGGTTGCGTGGCTGGGCATTACACATGGTATCAAAGCCCTAGGTTCATACATTGGGAACTCTGGGTACATTTGTGTCCACTATGTTGTTCCTGTGAATTATTAGTGGAATTGTTAAGTGATCACGTGCTCATGGATTTTACATTAGCATGATGTACTCTATGGAAAAGAGTAGCGTGAAAGAAACCTGATAAAAGGTTATGGTTGGAAAGTTATGATAGGTATTCCATGGTTATGGAATTTGATGTTCCTATGGGATTATGTATGTAGTTGTACCCCCTATAAATGTAAGGAACCAATAAATATATCTTATTTTCAGTGTTGTGAATACCCCTTACTTGCTTTGTATGTCCATGTGATGGTGATACTTGGTACCCATCCATGGGGAAAAGTTACACTTTGGTATGGGATCTACCATACCATTGTGTGTGTTTGCATGTTTGTTACCTAATTGAGGACCAACCCATGTGTGGTTGAAACTTATATATAAGAGTAACCAAAAGTAGTTCTTTTTCTTTTGGTCCTCTAGACCCTCAATCCATGAAGGGATAGTAGCAGCCACAAGTTCCTTGGGTGGAGTGTGTAGCGCACGCATATTGTGGCACAGAGTGTCTTAGCTCAACCAATTCTGAGGAATTGTACCCACTACTTTCCCTTATGATGGATCAAGATACTTGATCCATAAGTGTTAACCTAATCCCCATAGATTTGAGTACAACAACATAGATTTTTTAGTGTATGCCTAGTTGTCCTTAGAGGCATTGATCTAGCATAGCAAGTAAACCTTGTATATATGAGAGGTGAAGCTTGGGTAGCCCCATAGTGATATTATCATATTGGATTATATATTTAGTGTATCTACACATGCTCTGACATGATGTGATAGATACGATGCCATACCACACTAATGTTCAGACATAGTGTTGGTGATGATAGTTTGATATAATATATTTGCACATATTCTGATATGATGCAATACAATGCCACACCCCACTCATGTTTTGACATAGTGATGGTGATGATGCTGTGTTACACGATGCCACATGCCTAGACACATGAAGGCACATTATGAGATTTTCTTTGTTAGCCTACTTGTGCGATGAGCATTATGGGGCCTCGAACACTTGTAAAGGGATTCTGATGGCTGCTTCGACTATGTTAGTCGAGTAGCATATGGGTAGATCCTAGCCATGTATACCTCTGGCTATAGTGAGTTCCTGCATGTGTCTTCTCCATGAAGTATCATGTGTGGAGTGTGATCTGTTCATGTCTATTTTTGTGGACCCTCAGACACACTTCCACGTGGCATGCGACTAGTACGTGACTTCTTTGGCTAGCGTGTGACCAGGTAGAGTGACGATATTATAGTCATGGATAGACTCTAGATCATGTGGATGGTGTGCTCACTCTACACCACATGAGGGCTATTATTATTCTAGCTAGATTTTGTTTCCTCTTTCCTCATTTGATGGCTAGTAACTAGTCACATAGTGGTGTATAGTGCAAATTTAAAAGATTGTGAACTTTCTTTATGGTTATTGATGATTTTTCAGTTGATTGTGAGGGCCGACACTTTATTTATACTTGATTGTGAAGGTTTAACCATGACTTGTGATCTTATTTGCTTATAACCCTAGTGGTTATATATTTGAGTTAGTTTTGATATTGTGCACATTTATTACCTTATTGTTGAAATTAAACTTTAATTTTCTCTTCTTTATGAACTTGGTGGCTAGGCTAGTTATCTTTGTTTTTTTCGATGTCAGCTATGTGTCGTATTGTGATTCCTCTCTAAGGATGTATGAGACGGACTTGGTGAGTGTGTACGAGGAAGTAGACATAGGAAACATAGAGGATGGGGGTATGTCAGGCTGTTATGCAACTGGGACTCACTACTCACCTATGTGTGATGACTACCTCTTGGAGGCTAATCACCTTATACAACAAAAGATAGGTCATTGTGGTCTTGTTTGGATGGTCTCACCTTATGTGTGGCTTAACACCATCAAGCCACTGATTGTGATGTTTGATTTATGTGGGATGGTTATTGGCTCTTGGTCCATGGATTCTTGTATCATGGATTGGTATGCTACTTTTTAGTGTCCAGATGGACCCTTGTGTGGCCTTATGTTATGATTTCTAGTGTTGTTTGTTGGTATGTATATGTATTATGCATGTTTAATCATGGGTATGGAGCTTAATTTCTAAGTTCCTATATGTTAATTTCGCCTTTTGGTTGTGACTCCTTTCTTGGATGGTGTTTATAGGATGCCTAGAAGAGGTGGTCATGGCATCGATCGTCGAAACCCTACTTTTTTGAGTCCCCACAAGAATTATCATGAGGATCACTTGGGGAGAATCTTACCCAACTTGGCTCTAGACAGGATGGTGGTTGTCAGGTATTTAGGGAAAGGGAAAGGATCCCTAAGAGAAATATTTCTACTTTAGCAGGACTTATGTTGGACATTTTGAGGGCACGTTCTTCACCCAACAATCGTTCTTATGGAGGTTCAAGATTTATAAATTAGATGATTGGTGTTCCATTTGATAGTGTATACCTAGTAGTCTTCAAGTTCTGGGGTGATCATCTAACGTATAGGAGGATTCAGAGTTGGATACGAGCCCAACTCCATTGTCCCGGCCAATCAGCTCAAAACACACAGCTTGAAATGGGTAGAAGTATAGGATGTTACAATTATGGCCAGCAGGGCCACTTAGCAAGACAATGTTCTTAGAGGAACACACCTAGAACCAATCAGAGATCAGTAGTTATGGAGCTAGCAAGGAATGATGCAGGAAGGACTCGTGGAACGAGTGTAGTGGTTGATCATCGTCGGACAGAGCATCAAGGTACAAATGTGGAGATTATCGGTACTGGACAAGAAGCTAATTCAAAAGTTCATGGAAGTCCTATGGTACAGGAGGCCGACGAAGTGCCTTCAATGTTGTTTCCTCTGCTTTGATACTTGATTTGTTAGGATATGTGATTGTTTGGATTGACAGTGTATTTGGCTTAGAGGACTAAGAATCTGGTTGTTGTTGCTTTTATGTAAGTGTATGGAATGGTTTAGTTTTGGAACCATTGATTATGTGTGTATTTGTGGAATTTGTATTAGGGGTTTTCGCAGGCTTCCAGGAGTAAGCCTAACCCTAGGGGGGGAGAATGTAACACCCCTCTATTTTGTTCTTATGTTAGATTATGATGCTTTATTATTTTATCATTTCTTATAGAGTGACATGGACTATGTGTGTGATGAGATGTACTTTCCATGATGTTATACATGACATGCTTTGATTAAGAATAATGTTGGTTTATTATAACATGATTATTGCTCATGAGTTTTATTAATGAAGGAATTGTCAGTTTGGTGATACTGTATTGGTGAAGGGGACGTGATTGCATTACTCGCTTGTGAGCGCACTGCGATTTCATGATTTCCTCTTCATGGTGTGTTTTATGATGATTTTATATACATGTGCTATTGATGCCTCAGATACAGGTTTGCAGGTACATGACATCGACTCCACCTGGCTTCACAAGTTTGAGTGTGTCGACCCAATGGTATATTGATTGGGAGATAATAGCTAGGTTACCTATGTCAGGTCTACACCCTAGCCACAGTGTGTCGTCAGTCCATGTTTGATGTGTCTTCATTTTCCTTGTTTATTGCTATTTAATTTTGCAAGGTTTATGTTATGGAAATAAATGTTAAATTATGCATTAAATGATGTTGGTATTTATTTAATTAATTTTAGATAATATGATGGAAGCTTTCTATTTAAATTAATTAATTAAATTAAACTTATTTAGTAAATCAAATTTAATCCTTGTGGTTAAATTTATTTATTAAGTAATTAAATTATTTATTAAGCAAGTAGTTTAATGAAATTAAATTTATTTTTGGAAATTAAATTATGTTTTGAAAATTATTAAATTACTTTGTGAAAATAAATGTAGGTTGTTAAAGATATTTGTTATTTGCCAACAAGTTTTAGTTAATTAATTTGGGTTGTTGGGAAAATGAATTCTCAGAGGGAATCTTGGCTTTTGAGTGAGGAAGTGGAAAGCTTCTTCATGACAAAGGTTAAGATATTTTTGGGATATTGAAAAATTTGGACGATTTGCTGGCTGTGAAGAAATTTGGAAAGGAACTTTGGATTGTAGATAAATTATTAGGAATTGTGCAATCTTAGATTTGTTGGGAAAGAATACTGTTGTGATTGTGAATCAATACTATGCTCAGGAATTTTGGTTACCTAGAAGAAGTCGTGGAAGCTTTGCTGGAAGTTTTGGAGGAGGCTCAGCACCAGAAACTCCATTTACTCCAGAAGCTTCATTGGAAACAGGTTCCCTTCTTAAATTATTGTCTTTGTTAAATTCTAAAATGGAAATATATTATTGTAGAAAATATTGTTGTGCTAGATTTGAATTAAAAGCTTCAATTTGTTTAAAAGAAAATTTAAGATTTTTGTGTTTGCCAAAAAATATAGTGTCATTGTAGGAATTCTTTTACAGTGAAATCAAGGAGCAAGATTTGAAAATCCTTTATGGATTTAATAGTTAAAATCATTGGGAGAAAAACTAAAGGAAAACAATATGAGAATTAGGAAATTTTTATTTTAAAGCCTCTGTGTAAATTTAGAGGAAACCTGATTTTGGAAATCTTCTGGGGGTTTTCAAGGAATTTGTATAATTTTGCTTGTAAAATTTTGTTAAATTTTGTTCTATGTAGGGTTGGTAAAAATTATGAAGTATGTGTAAATTTTCTCTTAGAAATAAAAAAAAACCTCTGATAAATTTGGGAAATCGCTTGAGGAATTTGTTTGCCCAAGTTTTTACCTATATGGTGTTTTTCTTTTCAGGAAATTTGTATAATTTTACATGTATGGTGTTTTTTCTTTTGAGGAAATTTGTATAATTTCACTGTATGATGTTTTTCGGAAAATTTCTCTAATTAAACTAATATGTTGAATTTCCTTTATATATATATTTTATTATGGAGAATTATTGAAATATCGGTATTAATAGTGAATGCTTAATTCGCCGTTTGTACAACGAAAGAAATGCTTGGATAAATCGTAGACTTCTTTTCATACATGTGAGAGTTTAAATTAATATACAGTGGGGGGGTTTGGGAGGCACTGTCTCCACCATCGCCCCCATAACGGGATGATTGTTGAGGGAGGCCTCTACAACTCCCTCCCCCTCCTTATTTATGGCGCGACCTAGTTTGGGAGAGGGTTAGTTGTGACACAACCGCCCTTGCCCATAAATATTAATGGGTGTTGGTTTTTGAAAAAAGAATGAACAACGAACTGTTTCGTCCGCCCTTCGTAAGAAATTTGACTTTTATGAATTTTAATTATTATTAAAACTTCCATAATATATAATATATAATTATATAATTATATATTAGGAATTCAATTATCAAATTTTTTTATATTATTAAAATAATATATATTTATTTTGTGATATATATTATTATATATTTAATGTATATATAATGGATTATATATATATATATATTTAAATATGTAGTGATATATGTGATTATGTATATATGGTATGAATACATGCATTAAGATGTATATTTAATGATTTTAAATAATTTGATGCATGCGATTATGTTCAATTGGAAATTTAAGAAAGTAGAGAACATTTTATTTGCACATAGTTTTAGAGAATATGGGTATTTTTAAATTGAAGGAAATTACTAGCAGTGAAGTTATGTTGCTTTTAGAAGTAATTAAGGGTTTTGTTTTTGATAAAATTGATATTTCCCTTCCTTGAAATTGAAAAGGCAATTAATTATTTTTATCAATTATTTTGTTAGGGAAATTGTTATTTTTGTTGTGAAATGAATATGAAAGGGAAATGGAGTTTGAATATCCAAAAGTAGATTATTTCCTTGCAATTGCCTTCAGTGATTATTTTCTTTGTGTTCTTGTTTGGGAATGGGATAGGTGAGTCAAATAATTTGTAGGTCTTCCAGTGGTTCCTTATATGATGGGGTTGTCAATTTGTGATGTCAACCGTATTTATTTCCCTTGGGTAGTGAAAGGTGTCTTTTCAGAGTTTAGCCGGTTTTCATGAACGAGGATGTTTTGTGCCTCCTTGAATGGAGTGGGTTTGTTATGTGTGTGCCTCCAATGTATGGAGTGGGTTTTGGCATATGTTGCCTCCTTGGATTAGAAGTAGTTTGTGTGATTTGGTTCCTCCTAATTCTTGGAGTGATTTTGGTCCATGTGTTGACAATAGGAGAGGGAATCTTGATGGGGGTCGGGATCGGTGAAGGTCTGATGGGTAACTCATGCACCTATGTGATGCCACTTCTTCTAGGTCAATTGTAGGGTGCTTTGTGTAATGAAATATTGTGTTAACAGGAAGCAAGGTGACTTTGTGTTGTTTGGTTTATTTATTTGGTTGAGTCATTATGAGTCAACCTATGTCTAGAGGTAATAAGCTGGTCTTGTATCCTTGTTAATGTCTCCTACCATGGGGGGTGGGCCTTCAGGTACCACTTGGTTGGGAGGAATGTGCGCCCTACGTCGTTGGGTCCCCTTTGATTTATAAGTCGTGATGGTGAGATTTCCAGTTGGAGAGCTCGTGGATGCCAGTGGTTCCATTCCATTATCTTGATGTATTTTATTTCAGTTGGTATTTGTAATTAATTTACTCCTTAGTGGTATTCGAGGAGGGGTTTTTTAATATGTAATAGTTATGTATGAAATACCTCATTCTGAGAATGAGTAATGTAATCTTCTTGTAAATTAATGTATTCTGGAACTTGTTATATCATATTCTATGTGTTGGTATCCTTAATGCTTTGTATACATATGTGCATTTAAATGTATGATTTATAATTTAATTAGAAGCTTTATAAGAGTATTGTATGTGTTATGGTTATTAGAAGTAATTTTTGTCGCATACCTTAGAGGTTGTTGTGGTAGTGATGTGCATCTTCCTTGTTACTAATGCACTTTTTAAGAAAAAAATTGTATGCTTCTGCATTGAGTGGCAACTTTCTCTAGGGTTGTGTGGCAGGGAATTATAATTCATCTCATCATTTTCACGAAAAATAAACCTTGCATATATTTTGCAACCAACCAAAACATCAATTAGGTCAGCTTAATTGTATGAACCATGTACCACATAACATGTCAGCTTAAAACTTTAACACACACACACCTTGTGGAGAGAACCAAAATGTGTACACTTCTAAAATAGGTTGGCATGACCTATAATCACTCCCATAAATTCGCTCCTTAGATACTTCAACTCCTCACGACCTCAAAATTGTTAGGTCCGCACCACATAGGAAAATTGGTGAAGCAATAATTAAATCAATCAATTAATCATTCACAGCCCGACACGCAAACCACCAAAACACTTTCCACTTGGAGCATACATACTTGTGATGTTTTTTTAAATATTTCCTCAAAACCACATAGCATAATATTCATTTGTGATGGAATACAGAGCATTCTAATATGCACTTTGTACTCTAGTAACACTACTAAATAAACCCGATACACTATCAACATTATATCCTCAACTATGGAAGACATACAAACTTGAAACTTTGGATTTGAACACCTTCAATACACATCATCAATACCTCAAAATTGCATGAAAATATATTGCATAGCAGATCAATACAGACCACAAAACCGGTTCACTATAACACTAAAATTGCACTCTTGAGACTTAGCCAATTATCCCCACCATTTGGTCTTCTCTGGACCAATATTTTTGTATTTCTACAATGGTTTGACATCAATGACAATACCATACACCATCCATGCACCATCATGCTCATGTTGCCAACACATGATTATGATTTCAATGAAGATAACCATGGCTTTTGTATAACTGAATATGCAAGCCTAATTGTATAATATAGTTGGCTAAGGTGAATCAAAGAACTACTACATTGGGCATTGAGCATATATAATTAACCTACTACTCTATATTGCCTAACCAATGGCATTCCTATGAGAACAACCAATAGTTTATGAAGGATTGGAAAATAAATATATATTAGAGACAACACCAATGGAGGAGGAACATAGATTAAAGACATCACCAATAAAGGACAAGTCACTGTTGACGTGCAACTAATTTTAATATGCAGTACTTCCCTAACAAATAAATGAGAAGAAAGATTTAGAGAGCATTATTCTTGTGGTTGTATCCTTTCCTTATTCATGATTGTTGTACAAATATTTCTTGGGCACTGATACCATACTAAAAAATTGAAAAGCATCTACATTTGTAGAGTAATAAACACAAATGATAATATTATTAAATTCATTCATAGTTATACAATTAATGGTGCAAATTCTTATAGGGTGCATTTTTGTAACTTCCCCAAACTACTCTAAACTCCTTTTGTTATTCTTCTTTCCTCAATTCAATCTCTTGTATCTCTCCACTATTTATAACTATAAGAAGCTATTTTTTATTTATCTTGTTTAAAAAATATTTTTTCTTTCTTTTCTTTATTTAAATTTTAAAATTATTCAACAATTTAATAAAATAATATTTGATTTTGTGCAAAACACTAAAATAGTCATTATTTAATATTATCCACGTGGAAAATACTAATATAAATTGATGATAATATCAAGTTAAGAAAAATAACTTTTGTTTAATGTTATCCAAATGCAAAACACTAACATAAATTTCAAGATAAATATCAAATTAAAAATTAGTAATTAACTTTATCCTCTTTAAAATATTTTTACTTAAATCTAAATCTTTTTATTTTAAATTTTGCTTTATTTTTGATTTCTTTTGCATGAACAAAAGTATTTTAGTTATTATTATCATTATTATTTAATGATTGGTTATTATTATTACTTTTTTAATAATCAATTAATTATTTATTATTAATTAATAAATAAATTTTATTTATAATTTCTTAAAATATTAATTATAAGGTTTTAAAATTTTAGAAGAAATGGTTCATGTGAGTTAGTAAGAGACATATCTTATAGAAGACTTTGAATACAAAATTTGAAAGATTTTTTTGAAAGATTTCTTCAATGTCATCATTGCTCACTTGAAATTGACAACCAAAATCAAATACTTGAATACCATTATAAAACGTTACCCAACAAAAAAAACATTAAAATTACCACAATAAAAAAAAACAAGATTAATATATTTCATTGATATATTACTTAAAAAATTTAAAAACCCATAAATACAAACCAAAATTAATCTTTCTTACTTAGTCTCTAAAACAACCTCCACTCTCAAAAATCAAAATGTCTTACTGATTTTAAAAACAATAATTGCAAGTCAATGTGTCTTTTGATTTAAAATATCTTAGATAAACCAAAGAGAACAGCTCACAGATAAACGGTGATTGCTATTTTGCATTATTCTAGTACTTTCCAAGTTTCCACTCTAGTTATTGGAATGAACAGTTTCCAGGTAATGGTCAAAAGCGTGAGCAGGTTACTAATTAACTGGGTATACCTCTGGAAGGCCTATGGGCAGGTTACTAATTGATTGAGTATACCCTACAAGGCCTGTTACCATATAAATCAGAAACTAGACCCAGAGGTTCCCACAATCATATTTATCTGATCAATCAATGTATTCCACAATATCTATGGCGGCCTACAGGCAGGCCCATGCAGCGGCAAGAAATGGCATGGCTCAACAACAGGCCCCACTTCTGTTTCCACCGCCTGCAGATCCTTCCTCTGCCTATCTCTTACTTGATGATGAGAATGGTGACTCTGCATCTGCCTTCTGCTGTTGGGGATTCTGCAAAAGTTACCGTCTAGAATTGCCATTTCCCCAAGATAAATGCTTAAAAATCAAGTACACTAAACATAATGGAGAAAGCTCTCGAACAAAATATGAGAGAGTGTATTTTATTCCTGTTTTGGGCCAACCCATCTCATCCCATTGCTACTATGTCGTGCGAGCTGGGGGCAAGCACCAGGGGTAAAAATATTAGCTACTTTAAAGTGATTTCTTCTCTGTGGCGATATTTTCTTCTGTGGGTTTTTCTGTAAAAATATTAGCCACTTTTATGTGATTTATTCCGTGTAGGGATCTTTTCCTCTGTGGGTGTTTTTCATACAATTTAAGGGGCAAAATGTTAGCTACTCTTAATGTGATTTCTTTTTCTGTGGGGATTTTTTCTTCTGTGAGTTTAAGTAGCGATATTTATAGATTATCAATGCTATTGGAAGTTATGCCATCATCTAACATCCTTTGATTATCTATTGCTTAAAATATTGAATCTGTATTTATGGATAATTAACAATCATATGAATACCTACTTATCTGATTGTATGTTGATGGTGTGTACAGACTAGTGGAAACATGCTCTACTGAAGAAGACATGTCGATACTTTGCTGTTGTAGATGTGTGACCGACATTAGTCCTAGACCTTTGCAACCCACCAACTCATGTCAACATATGCAGATGATCGCCTTGAGAAAGTCGAGATTCACAGCAAAGTGTATAGCTACTGATGGTTTCCCCCCTCATTTTTTGCGTAGGAAGCGTTGGAGAGTGGTAGCCAAAGACATGCGTGGCAAACATGGCAGACTTGCACATGTTGGAGGGGAAAATGCTGACCTCAGAAGACAACCTCCCTCATTTGATTTCTCTGTCACAGAGAATTTCTCCTGTTGTTATAGTTGGGGAGTGGTCTTGCCCCTTTATCTTTATCAATAAAATTGGGTACCAGATTGGAGGATCCTAAGATTCAGCTCATAGAGTGTCCCTTCTACAAAATGTATCTTGAGAAGTTCTGGGAAGAGATATACTCTACTCAAGGTATGACAGAAAAACATGTTGATGTGGAGAAAACCTTAAGGGTAGAAGAAGGGCTATTGTTTGGAGAAGAGGTAACTGAGGAAATTAGATATAATGATGGAAGTGTTTTATTTAAAGGTGTGGGGAAGCAGTCGGGACAGGCTACTGGTGTGAAACTTAGCTGGCCCATCATTGCCAAAATGTGGGCGGATCAAGATAGGTATGGATTAGAACAAGGTGGAAGAGACGTAAGGGTGAAGAAATCATTTAGTGGCAGTGGGATGGAAAGAACATTTTCCTGTTATGTTGTAGTGGAAAGATATGTATTGAAAAGAATGGATGGGAGCATTGCACTCACTTATTCATTCAGAAATTCAAATCAAATCCAGGGGAAGTGGGAAGTTTGAGGGGCAAAACTTAATTGTTATCATGTTTTCTATTTTGTTAGATATATGCTATATTTACACATCAAGGAACTGTGTCATTTCATCACTCTTACAACAGGTATATATGGGAAGATTCCTCCTTCAGAAAGGGAAAAACAAATCTAATATATGATTGCAAATATTATCATTAAAGGTATTCCATAGTCTTTGTATATGCTCCTAAATTTGTCTTGTCTAAATAATCCAATTTCTGTTTTTTTAATTTTTCCTAAAGCAAGCAATTCTTTAATAATATCGGTTTTTAAATATTGATGGTAGGAAGTATAAGGTCTCAAAATAATGTAACATATAAGTTATGATAAATACACTTATATTACAGTTGATTTGATTTTAGAATTTGAATTTGGTTTTAGTTGTTTAATTTTTTATATGATACATATTTTCTTTTTTTCTTTGGTTAAAAGTGTCTTTTAATTTATTGCATTAGACTTTATCTTCAGTTCTATTATCCTTTGTAATTATTTATAAACATTGATAGTAATTTCATTTCATTTATATACATGAGAAGCGTCTTCATTAAACGTAAATTTACATCTTAAGTCATTTAACTTCTTGTTATATATATACCATCATGTAACACAATGATGATTTATATATTGTCACATCTCCTAAAGACATATATTCTACTTTATTATGGATCAATCATTGATCAATTCATTAATGCCAATGTCCAAGTGATTCAAGTTTGGTAGTTAATTGAAGAAATAATTGGCTTCATCTTCTCTTTGCATCGTCAAGACCCCATCTCAAAAGAATATCTTCCTTGAAGGAATTAATATATAATGATATTTTAAATTTTAAATAATATATTTTAAAAGTATAAAATATTTAATATAAATTGTAATATAATAAACCTTTCTTATCATAGCACATAATGATAATATTAATAAAATTAATAAAAATGAAGATTAAAATGAAATAACAAAAAAATACCAATTGTCACACTAGAAAAAGGAAAAACTTAAATGTGAATGTAAATGCCATTTTTCTACAAAAGGAAGCAAATGACTTGGGCATGTGCACCTTGAGGAAGGAGGCAAACTACCACACCATTATGAAGCAATGTTGTTCCTTCTACACATTGATTATGTTTAGAGGAAAAGACTACAAAAGTTGGAAGTAGTGCAACAAAGAAGGAGCAATGATGTGGAAGTGAAAAATGAGGGAGATGAGAAAATAGAGCAACAAAAAGGAGCTACATAATTAGTTATTAAGCATTATCTAGTTATATTGTAAGCTTCTCAAGTTGGTTGTGAGATGTGTAGGAAAAGATGTAATAAGAATCATCAATAGGAAAAATAGACAAAAGAATACCATTTGGTTGTTCATTTATTAGTTACTCTCTCTCTCTCTCTCTCTCTCTCTCTCTCTCTCTCTCTCTCTCTCTCACACACACACACACACACACACCTACACCTCATGTAGTAGAGCTTTGCAGAAATTTTAAAAAGAATGACTAAGGCATATGCAAGGCACATAAGTTGAAAAATGCTTCACAAAAATGTAACCTCATAGAATACCATGGTGGTAGAATAATGTTCAAACAATTTTGTTGAAAAGATTTTAGAAAATTTTATGTAATGCAATTTACAATGTCCGACCTACTTGGGTTTGAATTATAACTTTGCAAGAAGGTATCAATGCCCTTCAAATCATAATTGAAAATGGATATTTTTATGTTAGATGTTGTAATTGGAAATGTTTCTTCCTATCACTAAAACCTTCTCTAAACTTATGTATAACATCCAATAAAGAATAATTTATGCACAAACTATGTCTCAAATGATTTTTAAATTGTTATTAATACTAGACTTGTAGCATATATTGGGTGAATAATATTTTAAATTCCTAGTAGTTTCCTAATGCCTCATTTTAGGGAGAAAACATAGATTATATTGATTCTTAACATGGAATACTATTTTTTTTTACCTTCATATGCAAGGAGAAGGATTATGTGCAAGGATAGAAGATATTTATTTTGTTAAAATACTTATACTAGGCTATATATTGCATTTATACTATTATAAACCATATATCTTGCTATATATCAACATGTATGCTATTAGAGTTCATATATCAAGTAGTAAATATTATTGTCAATATTGATAACAATCCATTTTATGGCTTCTTGAATCTTGATACTATTAATGTTATAGGTGGCATGAACCACTTGAAGGCATTGGTAACTAGAGTATATGTACATGATACCTATGACAACTAAAATCGAGGACATCATAATAGGCCTTTTATGATAGTATATAGCTCATCCATTAAATTTATTAGAAACTTGAATTAATATATTTAATGCTTTAAGACCACAATAACTTGAATGGGATAATATTTTGACTAAATTTGTATCAATGCACTTATTAATAAATTCCACTTAGATTGTGTTGAAGAGAGTTATTTCTATTTAGTATAATGTGGTATTTATGATACCAAAATATTGTAGATAATGATGCCTAAGTTAAATGTTATTTTTAGCTTTAGAATTATGATAGACCTTTAATCATGTAAGATGAACCCAATAGGCTATAATAGGGCTCTATTAACAACAATATTTAGTGGTTGAAGATTTGAGTACCCTCCTTATGGGCTGCATTGACATACTAGAATGCAATTAGTATAAAATCACTTAGATAGTATGCTTGTAATAATTATGAGTAGAAAGGAAAAAGTATACCATCACAATATTTTGTGTTTTAATGTTTTGAATGTGGGGTTATGAATAAACTTGTTGACTATCATTATTTTGTGTAATAGTAGTAAGCAGTCCTACTTCAGATCATATCATTGATATGATGATTGCACTAAAGGATCATTGATGCACGATTAGGATTAGGATTATGGAAGTCAATTTTGTATGAAAATTATTTATTATATCGTTAGCCATTTCTAGTGTGACAAAGGTATAGGAATCTCTAAGTGTTAAGCAACGATATATACAAGGGATGATAAAGTAACTAAGTAGGAAACCATGTGATTGATTTAAATCAAATTGAATTAATAATTTGCTTGAGGCTTGACATCCTTATGATCTATATCCTTAAAAAATTCTTGAACTAAGAAATTTTCATACACATTGGATATTGAATTATGAGGATTCTTTATCATGTTTAAACACCTAGCATCTATGTTTTGTTGTGTCGAGTTTCTTTATAGTCACGTCATGGATTTTGAAAGATGTGATCAATTTTGTGATGTTTCTTCATCTTATGACCAAGCATATGGTTTGAGTTGCAAACATATTGCTACTATAGGGTAAGTGCACAAAGATGAGGGGCCAAAAAGAGATCTTAAGTGGCCAATTTTGTTTTCCTAAAATTAGGAAATATTGACCTTGGATGAGAAATTCAGGATAGTTACACTCTAAATTTTAAGATGCAACAAAAATAAGGATTGTAGTGCTTCGAATTTACTTTCTAAAATACTAATTTTATTTTTAAATGGTAGAGATTAATGGGTTCAAACAAGTTACCCACACAAATTGGTCCTATTTTTTTCAAAAAAAATATAACATAGCATCTCTTATGGGCATTTAATCAAAATGTTAAATTTTTTTTAGTATTTTTAAAATCACTTTGGTGATAAATTAGCTAACAACATGTTATGTGGACCATTTTTTTTTTTATATTTTTTAATGAATAATATGTTATTTTACTAATTTTCAATGTGGACACATCTTGAAAACAAAAATTTATCTATGCTACCCCTATAATTTTTTAAAAATAATTGAAAATCAACTTTGTTTTAATATGTGTAGAATGGAGTTTAGTTTATAAAAATGTAATTTATTTGAAATTTCAATGAGTGGTTAAAAATAAAGTAAAAAATACCAAACATTGGTTTTTGACCAAAAAAAATGAATATACCAACAAAAGAAATTAAAGATGAAAGCCTTAACATTGTCAAAATGTGAAAAAAAATTACATCGTTAAATAGCTAAAAGAGAGATTAACATTACCCAGGTGTTTATTTTACTTGAACTTGAAACATGTGCAAACATAATGGTTAGCATGAATGACATTATATGAAATTTTATAGAATATGCAAAAACACATTTTTGGGCATTGTTGGAAAGGCATTACAAGCCTTTGGGTTGGAAATCCTAAGAAAATCCAAGCCAAAGGCTTGGGGATTCCCAAAGAAAGACAAAATATGAGTGCATTATAACATGCTCACATTATGTCACTACTTTGACATAATACGAGCACATTATAATGTGCTCACATTATGTCTTTCTTTAATTTTATTTTTTTGTGTATTTATATGTAAGTGTATGTTTTATGTATCACATAACGTGAACATGTTATAACACGAACGCGTTATAACAAGAACGCGATATAACACGAACACATTATAACACAAACACGTTATAACACAAACACATTATAACACAAACATGCTATAAAACAAACACATTATAACATGCTTGTGTTACGCCTCACTTTAATTTAATTTTGTGTATGTTTGTATAAATGTATGTTTTATGTATGTATGTTTTTATGCTCGTATGTTTTGATGTATGCTTGTATGTATGTGTGGTTGAATGCATGTGTGCTTGCATGTATGTATGAATGTATGTATGTATGTCTAAATGTATGTGTGAATGTATATATGTTTGTATGTATAAATGTATGCTTGTATATATGTACACATATGTATGAATGTATCTATGTTTGTATGTATTTATTGTGGAATCTATTTCCTTAGAGTGGGTATTCACCATTAGGATGGGTCCTAGAGTGGCTTTCAAAATTATGTCAAATTTATACACCAAAATGGTCAACTTGAAGCTCTAGAACATAAGGTTTAGGGTATTAGGCTAAGGCTTTAGGGTATAGGGATGAGGGTTGAGGGTGTAGGGTTTAGGGTTTAAGGTACAGGGTTGAGGGTATAGGGATTAGGGTTTAGGATATTTAGTATAGGGTTGAGGGTTTAGGGTTTAAGGTAAATTAGGGTACAAGGTTGAATGTAGGGTTTAGGTTTTAAGTATGGTGTTGAGCATTAAGGGATGATGTTCAAGGTTGAGGGTATAAGGCTAATTGTATAGGATATTGTGATTAGGGTTAAGGATATTGGGTATAGGCTTTAGGGTATGGGTTGAGGGTATTAGGCATAGGGTTAAGGGTTGAGAGTATAGGGTTTAGGGTTTGAGTATAGGGTTGAGGGATAATTTTAAAGGCTTAGGGTATAAGGTATAGGGTATAGGGTATAGGGTATAGGGATGAGGGATGAGGGTGTAGGGTTTAGGGTTTAATATATAGGGTTGAGGGTTGAGGGTTGAGGGATAGTGTTCAGGGATGAGGGTATAAGGTTAAGTGTATTGGGTATAGGGATTGAGGGTATAAGGTATAGGGTGAAGGGTTGAGAGTCTATGTTTTAGGGTTTAGGTATAGTGTTGAGGGTCAATGTTTAGGGTTTGGCATATAAGGTCGATGATATAGGGTATAGGGATGAGGGTAGAGGGTGTAGATTTTAGGGTTTAAGGTATAGGGTTAAGGGTTGAGGGTGTAGGGTATAGGATTTATGGTTTAAGGTTTAAAATTGAGGGATAATGTTCAGGGTTGAGTGTATAAGAGCATGTGTTTAGGGTATAGGGATTAGGGTAAATACGATATTGGGTATAGTGTTTCGGGTATGGGCTTTTGGTATAAGGCATAAGATTAAGGGTTTAAAATGTAGGTTTTAGGGTTTAAGTATAGGGTTGAGGGATAATGTTGAAGGTTTAGGTTATAAGAGTAAGGGTATAGCATATAGGGATGAGGGTTGAGGGTGTATGGTTTAGGTTTTAAGGTATAGGGTTGAGGGTTGAGGGATTAGGGCTTAAGTATAGGGTTGAGAGTACAAGGTATAGGGTTGAGGGTTGAGGGTTGAGGGTTTAAAATTGAGGGATAATTCTCATCCAATTGAGTGTATAATAATAAGTGTGTAGGGTATATGGATTAATGTTTAGGATATTGAGTTTAGGGTTTAGGGTATGGGTTAAGGGAATAAGGCATAGGGTTAAGGGTTGAGAGTGTATGGTTTAGGTTTTAATTATATGGTTGAGGATCAATTTTCAAGGTTTAGGTAGCTATAAGGTTGATACTATTGGGTATAGGGTTGAAGGTTGAGGGATTAGGGATTAAGTATAGGGTTTAGGGTTTAAAGTTGAGGGATAATGTTCAGCTCCTTGAGTTTATAAGATTAAGTGTGTAGGGTATACAGATTATGGTTTATAATTTTGGGTACATGGTATAGGGTTTATGGATTGAGAGTATAAGGCATAGGGTGAAGGGTTGAGAGTGTATGGCTTAGGGTTTAAGTATAGGTTTGAGGGACAATATTTAGGGTTTAGGGTATAAGGGTGAGGGTATAGGGTATAGGGATGAGGTTTGAAGTTTTAGGGTTTAGTGTTTAAGGTATAGGATTGAGGGTTGAGGGATTAGGGCTTAATTATAGGGGATAGGGAATAGGGTTGAGGTTTTATTGTTGAGGGATAATGTTCATCCCATTGAGTGTATTAGATTAAGTGTGTAAGGTATAAGGATTAGGGTTTAGGATATTGGGTTTAGGGTTTACGATATGGATTGAGGGTTGAGAGTGTATGGTTTAGGGTTGAGTGTCTAAGTTATATGGTTAAGGGTTGCGGGTGTAGGGTTTACTTGGTTTAAGGTATAGGGTTGAGGGTTGAGGGTTGAGGGTTTATAGTTGAGGGATAATGTTCAGAGTTGAGTGTCCAAGGAGTGTATAGGGTGATGGTGTAGGGTTTAGGGTTTAAGGTATAGGGTTGAGGGTTAAGGGATTAGGGCTTAAGTATAGGTATAGGTTTGAGGGTGTAGGTTTTAAATTTTAAGGTATTGGGTTGAGGGATTAGGGTTGAGGTTTTAATGTATAGCCATAAGGGTATATACATGTTGCATTGAATGGAAACACACACACAAAGGTTCATGTCATTTACAATGACATATATGGCATATAACAAGGGAATTATGGTGAAATTTAATATCACACACAAAACAAGACATATGTAGAACTTAAAAGATATCATGATTACTAAAAGAAAGGTCTCATAAATATACCTCAACCCAAACCACTACACACATGATAATGTTCAAGAAACCTTAACAAATTCATCAAATTAAAAATGTGAGCGTGCTTTGAAAAAGTTGATATTTTGCACCATTTAGAGCAAGCCAAAGTGCACTCGCACTTTGTGCAAGTGAAAACACGCTCACATTATAACACAAGTGTGATTTGTAGACTTCTAAAAATGGTAAAAAAGGTAGGACACTCGTGATCCAGGCCCACATGCTTTGTTATTCTCTTGCTTCTATGTGTTATCCAACAAAAAATGCTTTTTCATGCTATTGGGAAAAGCACATGCAATTTTTAAGAATTCCAACACATTTGCACCACCCTTTTATTAATTTCTAACTTAGGAAGGAGGAAATAACAATTTTTTTACATAAAATTTGATTATATGAACTCAAATTTTCATGTTTGTAGTGTTGCAATGTTAATTATGATTTTATTGTTATAATTTCATATTATAGATTGGTTAATTCTATAGCTTTTAGTAATTTTATTAGATTTATATAGAATTTAATGTAGAAAAGGAAGCAACTTTGTGAAAAGCTCAAATTATTAAGGACTTTAATGAAAGAAGAAAAACAAACTACACATAATTGGGTAGTTTCTCAAATTTTAAATCTTTGATTTTAAAGTATGTCAAGTCTTTATACATTTGCTTTACATTTTTCTTTATTTTCCTATGTTTATCACTTATTATAATGCATGCTTAATATAATTATTTTATTTTATTATCATGTTGATTTTGGGATTATATTTTTCTAAGTATTCAAAATTATGAGTGGGAAAATCATACTCATTTAGACTATAACTATTTTATTATGTTAAAAGGTTCAACCAACTACATCATAATCATCATATTGAATTTATTCTTCCATGAAATCATAATAAAATGCATCATATTAATCATCCTTATCTTTATAGTACTCAACATACCCTTCCTTAGAAGATAAATTTTTATCCTTGTTTATTCAGAGGGCATTTTCACATTCAAATGAAACAAATTTAGACAAAAGAAACTCAATGTATACTATATTTTATTGTATTTTAACTCTATATAACTCATTGAGAAAATATGTTGTTGTTTAGTGTGCCAAAACCACCACATCAAATTGCTTCTCTCTTATCAAATTAACTATGTAATACCATCCCACATTCAATTTACAAGGAGCATACAGTCCTTATTAGGATATCTCAACATTAGATAAATTTTGCATGGTGTCATGCTTGCATGTGTCATGGGGTCACATTGGTTCCAACTCAAGTTCTTATGTTTCATGATTATATCTACATCAAATTTGCATAGTGTCATGCTTACATGCGTCATGTCACACTAGCTCCAATTCCATGATGCATTATATTTTATACCAAGTTTATATGGTGTCATGTGCACATGTTGGGATTTACAAGTAATAACTCATTGATTTCCTTATGTCTCATGATTCCATATATATCAGCTTTATAAGGTGGTCATGCATAGACATTATGGGAGCCACACTAGTTCCAAATACATGATTCCCATACATGGCATAATCCCTTCTACACCACTTACCATGTGTACACTTTGTAGGGGATACACTATTTCCAACTACAAAATTCCCTATACACCATGACACACATCACATTAACTATCACATCATATTACAAGTTTTTCTTCACACATGTTGAATGAAATGATTGATATTATGGTTTTTTATGTACTTGCACTTTTTGCAATTAATGATTTGGTGTGAAGGTGCAAAAGGATGGTGTGTTTTTGTAGGTACACAATGATATTGAGATGCCATCTAAGATCCAACAATGTATCATTTTCGTTATTTTCCACTTCTCTTACTACATTTTTTATTTTGGCATGGATGAATTCTATAGATTTGCACACACATTAAAGTGGAGGGGAAATACATTTAGGATAAAAGAATACACCTTATATTTCTATAGCATGCAGTCCATCTTCATGCCATTTTTTGTCCTTTGTTTGTCATGATTGAACATAGAGCCTCTCACTTACTATCAGACCTACAACTCCTTACATTTGGCTGCCCTTTGATTGTTAAATGCCTCTTTGGATTGCCATATATTGTACATCATAATTTGATGACCAATTTCATATTTGTGTAAGATATTTATTTACTCTATAGTACCATGGTGGAACTAATATTTATTACTTTTTCATGTAACTGACATAATTCTTCATCATGCTGAAGAAATGATCAAGGACATTTCATCTAACACTAGACGATGAAGAACTAAATACAAAAAAAGGAGAATAAATGAGGCACCTTCATGAAAGAAGGAAATTGAGCACGATAGTAAAAGATATGCCAGTTCAACATGAACCATCAACGAGAAATATGGTATTGGTGGCACAAAGGCAACAGATTCAATACCTTCATGCAATGAACAATTTCAATCCTTTAGTTGGAGACATGCCATCTACTGCAAATCAAGATGGAGGGATACCATCTACCACATCTCATATTGAAAGTACATCATCACTCACATGTGAAAACGGAGGTACACCATCTTTCCCATCTCAACTTCAAGGTATGTTATCTATTCCATCTTTGATCAAAGGTATGTCATCTATCTCATCTCATTTAAATATTGGTGATATTCCTAATGTTAAGGAAAATTCATCTTTGAGAACACCTCCTAGAATTTTGCGTAGAAAGTCCAAGTTTTTTATTGATATTGATGAGAATATTTTGTAGCCAATGGATGAAAACATTCCAAAATGTACTTGTAGAAGATATGCTAATACTTGATTTGGAGATTTTTCTTTGAAAAATTAAATCAAAATCAAAATATACATGTCAACTATTTATTGAAATGATGAGAAATCTAAAGTTTAGGTCCATTATGAAGATTTTTGGGCTGCAAACATCGGAAGCTTCAAGTGACAAGTCTATTGTGAAGAATCTAATGAGTGCATATGAGAGTGTGGGTACCACCACATGCACAAAAGATAGTAATGTAACACGACTTGTCATTACATCAACAATAGTAAGTAATCAAACAAAGAAATCTCATCCCATTAGAGAGACAAGTCAAACATTGAGAATAAATAGAATTTTTTTATTGAGAGCCATTGGAAGGCACCAAAGAATTAAGGACATTGACAATAATAAATTATGGGAAATCTTAGGGAGACTACCGTAGAAAGATAAACCAATTGTTGAAGCATTGAGATCCCCAATTGAAGAATTTTGGAAGAATAACACAATGGTATCTTTGAATCAAAGAGATGTGGTAAGGAGAATTGGTAGTTGAAATCATGAGCCACATCCAAAGAATATTTTGGATATGACTCAAAAACACTATTTTGGTAAATTTCTAGAGATGTATCCTCAAGTTAAATTATGTCAAAGATTTTTTTAAATGCTAAATCATTTCTATGTCAAAATAAATCACACATGCACTACTTGTTGTAGAGTACACATTGATTTTTCTAACCATTTTGATTTTTATCGATGTATGTGTTTATATTTTCATACTAACAATGTTTTATAGGATTGTGGCATACATGCCCCACCTACATCTTCAAGATATTTTATATCAGCAATTTCATGTGAAAGAGAGGAATGTCGATTATTCTAAAATAAATTATGCTTGGATGGTACTTGTCAACATTGTGGTGGCTTACAACATATTCCAATTTGTGAACATATGGAAAACACAACATGCAGTTGGAAATGAACTAGTAGAATTCAACAAGTATAAGATGGTGGCCTACACAAAGAAAAAAGAAAAAAGTGTATTTGGTTATTGAAAAGATTCCAATGTATTAGTTTATGTCTATATTTTATGTTACTATAATGTATGAGTATGCAAGGCATACCCATAAAGCTCAATTTTTGGACTTGCAATTCAAGTTATGCAAGGACACATTTCCACTTGGTAGCATTGTTTTAGTCATTGAATTTGTAGAGAACTATAGTCTACAGCCATATTGTGAGGTGCAATCATAGTATTACAATTCCACATAGGTTGCTATATTTGTGCGCATAACATTCATTCATGCAAGTGATAGTATATACAATGATAGAAAGATCGTAAGGGAATATCATTTTTATATTAGTGATGATCACACACATTCTATAGAGTTCATGCAAGGTTTATTTTAGGTGTTCTACCATGATTTGGTAGGAAGGGGCATATCATTTTGTCAACATATCACATGGTCAGATGATTGTGCATCACAATTCAAGAACTCGTGGATGTTCTATTGGTTGAGAAAGATGCATAATATTACAAGTGTTCAACATATGTGGAACTTTTGTGAGGTTGGGCATGGAAAGGGGGAGCATGATGGTGTAGAAGAAATTAGAAAAAGAGCCATAGCATGAAAAGAGTTAAAGTATAAAGACAATGTAAAGCTGATAGATGCAAAATCAATCTTTGAGTGGTGTAATACTTCAATGGGTCCAAAAAATGAAGGTAAGTCTTCAATTCATAGATTTTTTCGGTTGATACAAGATACTAACATTACAAAATATGAGGATTATTGTAAACTGATAGGATCAAGTGAGCTACACTCCTTCAGAAGATCTAATATAGGTTCATGGAGTATCCATACATGAAATATGGCATGATTTTATTCATGTACAGTTCAAGCCTAGAATGAGTGTGAGTCAAAGGAGTGAGTTGATGAATGGTGGTTAAGATGTCTAAGCCCACTTGACGCATATCGACTCTTGATGACACTGCAAATAACACAGATAGAATCATCAATTGACTTTGATCACATATCGGATCTAGTTTAACTGGATAATATATCTACTTGCTAGTTTTCAAAATTCCTAGTGTTATCTTACTTTTTATTATTTTTGTAATGTTGACTAAATTCATCTAATTTGATGCACATATCAATGTAGGGAATATTTATGTAGTTATTGTAGATGAAGACAATGAAAATGGAACAAATTATCACTTATGTTGTGTCGAGGCCAAAAATAATTTGGAAGCCCCAATTATTGATGGAGAAAAAATCAAATACCCTACAAGCTCAGTGGTTGTTATTAGAACATGGCTTATAAGGTACCCAATTAATAAGTCTAATGTTTGGTTGTTTCAAGACTTTGACATGCATTAGAAGATTCTTCATTACTCAAACCTTGTTGTGACATCCAATATTCATTTGATCAAATATGTGGGTAGAAATTTGAACAAGAACTTGCGGAAGGTGTGTGAGTTTGACCATGAGGTAATACTTGACAAAATAAAGAGTATAAAAGACCTAGATGGTTCATTGGATTAATTTGTAAGTATGTACATTGAATTCGTAAAGTCTTGTTATTGATAACTTTTTTTGGTTATTAAAATATGTATCAGTATCTTGTATTCTAACTATTATGAAAATAAGAAAAACAAATATATTATAAAGCTTCAATTTTTAAAATCACATTCTTCCATAGATTTAAACCTCTTCTTCATTCTAAATCATATGTTGTAGTTGATAGTTAGACTATATTAGTGGTTGAAATATTATTAGTGTTCCTTTCTTTCTTAGGTCACATTAGAGTATATTAGTGTACCCTTCTCAATACATGACTTGGTCATGCTTTATCTACCCTTTGATTGTTGTCCTCCTTTAACCAAGGTGATTTCATTGATTTTTTTCTCCTTTCCACCTATCATCTTCCTTGATACCCCTCATTGTCTCATGGCCACTGATGCTTAGACAATTGTATTAGTCATACAATTGTTGTCCTCATTTAAAGTTTCCCTCCTTTATTCCTTTGACTACTATCCTACTTGACCAATATACCTATCATCTTCCTTGTTGCTCCTCCTTGTCTCATGGCTTATGGCTTATTGGCGAATCTATAATTATGTGTGCACTCAATTTGAGGGGTATATAATCCCTATTTAATTTATATAATTTTGTGATAATATAGATTGTGGGTGTTGCATTGCTTCCAAATCCATAGCAAGCCTATACATCATGATTTCATGCTTAATTTTTAATATGACTTCATACTTCTATAGCATGATTTCAAATTCAAGATTTTACCTTACTTCATACAAGTAAAGATCGTGGAGGCCACATCAATTCCAACTCCATGACAACCATATACATCATGACTTACATCCACATCTTGCATTCTTTCTTTGGAGTGCAACTTGGTTACATTTTTATATCTTGACCTTAGACTTAAATCAAAATAAGACTCAATTTTTACATGGCTTAATTCTTGTAGCTACCATTAGGGCCAACTCAATCATAACCTCATGTTTTTTTGGCTCATCATGATTCCATTTCATAAAAAAGCATCATAGAGCATGCACAACTACATTACATCAACAAAATGCATTTTACATTAGTGGTATAGAAACGTGCATCATTTATATGGTGTGTATTCAATCATTTATCCTTATTAAATGGATCCTTGAGTGATATATATCATTAACCTATATTGTATTGTTCTTCCTCATAAGTACTATTAGTACCTATGACTTCAATCATTGTTTATGAGTTATTCATGATCACAATCATTAAAGGGAAAAAAATATCATGACTATCATATGAATTCATGAGCATGATTATAAGATTCTTCCCTATATGATGAATAACCCTTCTTCAATGTTGTTTTCCTTTGATAATGATTTGACCTTCTTTGTGATGCCTTTGTGCATGCAATGCAATATTGCAAGGTAGCATAATTTTTTGTTAAATTCTTCATGTGAACAAACTGATAGCTCTACCACATCTAGGTGGGGGGTTTTATGATAAACGAGGTCATATTTCACACCTTTCATGCCAAATCATTCTAGGCTACATTGTATTGATGATTTCTCATAAGAGCTCTAAGTGAGAAAAAGTTGAAAACTTTGAAAAGCACTTTCTTGGAAACCATGGTACTTACAACCATTTTTTTTTAAGGTACAGGGTCACATAGGGTCCCTCTATAATAACCTCTCTTATTTTTTCATATCCCCAACCCATTTCCCCATAGAGACAAATTTTTAGTTTATGGAAAAAGCGTCAGATGCACACAATGTAAAGTTGCAAGGTGGCGTAATTTTTGTTATGTTCATCATGTGACCAAACCAATAGTTTGAACATGTATATATGGGTAGGTTTATGCTAGTAAAGGTCCTATTTTGTACCCCAACATACTGAAACATTCCAAGCTACATTGCACCAATTATTTCTCTTAAAATACCAAAGTGAGAAAAAATAGAAAACTTTGACGAGCTCTTTCTCGAAGAATATGGAACTTAGAAAGATTTTTTCTAAAGGTATAGGGTAATTAAGGGTCCCTCTATAATAACCTCTCTCATTTTATCATATCTCCAATCCATTGGCCCATGGTGATAAGTTTTCAGTTGATCGAAAAGCATCAAATGCATTGAAGAGAAAGTTACAAGGTGGTATCAAAAAAATTATTCATTGTGCAACCAAAATGATAGTTCCAACACATCTATATGGGTAATTTTATGTATGGAAAGGTCCTATTTCGCACCCCAGCATGCCGAAACATTCTAGGCTACATTACACCGACAATTTTTCTTAAGAGACCAAAGTGCAAAAAACAAAAAACTTTGACAAGCTTTTTCTTAGAAATCATGGAACTTACAACCATTTCATCTAAAGGTAAAATTTCATGAAGGGTCCCTCTACAATAAAATCTCTCAGTTTTTCATATCTCCAATCCATTTTCCCATGGTGACAAGTTTTTAGTTGATGGAAAAAGCATCAAATGCATTGAAGAGAAAGTTGCGATGTGGCATAATTTTCATTCTCTTCATTTTATGACCAAATGGATAGTTCCAAAATGTCTAAATGGGTAGTTTTATGCTAGGAAAGGTATCGTTTCATACCCTAGAATTCAAAAACATTCTAAGCTATATTGTATTAGTGTTTTCTCTTAAGAGACCAAAGTGGGAAAAAACAAAAAACTTTGACGAGCTCTTTCTTGGAAATCATGGCACTTACAACCATTTCTTATGAAGGTATAGAGTCATGTAGGGTCCCTCTAAAATAATCTCTCTTAGTTATTCATATCTCCAATCCATTTTCCTGTGGTAACAAGTTTTCAATTGATGGAAAAAGTGTTAGTTGCATTCAAAAGAGCATTGCAAGATAGCCTAATTTTTGTTTTGTTGATCATGCGACCAAACTGATAGTTCCAATACATCAAGGTGGGTGGTTTTATGCTAAGAAAGGTCCTATTTTTCACCCCATAATTCTAGATCATTCCAAGCTACATTGTACTAACACTTTCTCTTCAGAGCCCTAAGTGCCAAAAAGTGGCAAAATTTGATGAGTTGTTACTCAAAAATCTTGGCACTTAGAAACATTATGTTTAAAGATAAAGGTCATATAGGTTCTCTCTATAATAACCTCACATTTTTTCATATACCCAAGTCATTCCACCATGGTGATAATGTTTTAGAGGTTTCAAAAGGTGTTAGTTGCATTTGGTAAAAAGTTGTCGGGAGGTATTGTTTGCATTATTCATCTTGTGGGGGTAAACCAAAAATTCCAACACATTGGATTGGCTATAGAATAAGCTTGCTAAATAATTTTTGGTCAACCTAGGTGTCTTTATACTCTTGTGACTAAATGATCTACACCAAAGAACTAGTCTCCTTTGTTGATTGAACTCAATGCAATCATAAACGTTTTGGTCAATATAAGAATACTTTTTTTGAGCTAAAGGAAAGTGTTGGCATGAAGAATACCTATATAAATTTGAAGTAGTGATCGATCAACTAGATGATGGGTATTTGAATGGATGGGTAATTGAATATACTTGAATAAAATTATTGGAAACATAGTTTAAATTGTTTGTAATTATCTTGAATAAAAATTGACTCTATAACTATATGCCAAAAATATAGCATTCAAGACCACAAACATATAGTGGTATAGGAATGATAATAATTAACCAACAAATATAGGTGAAATGAGTGTGAAGATCACCATAAAAAGGGTAATAAAAAGGCCAAACATAAAATACTAGTGGGAAACTAAAAAAGGTAAAGGAACATCATGATAAAAATCTTCACATCCTCATTGTCTTCATTTTATCAATAAAAAAAATATTAGGATTGAATGGATAAAAAAGCATATTATTCAATAAAGTGTGATAATGCTTACAAACAATAATACATAAATCTAAAAATAAGTTATAAACCATGGAATACACTTAGATTCTAAATATTTGAATCTACAAATATTAATTGAAGCCTATCATTATATAATGAAGGCAACATATTACTATCAAAAACCTGAAATCTAAAAATATAATCCTTAATTATATCTTTTTCCTTGTGTTTTCATTACATGCTTGAGAGATAAACATCTTAGCATATTTTGAAGCACTTTGTTTATTGTAAGGAAATATAATATAGGAACATTCTTGTAAGAATAGATTGTAATAACATTTTAATCATTTATAGTTATGTCAAATAATTATTCATTTATTTAAATAATCATTTATAATGCAAATATGGACACCATCAATAAAAATATATGTATTAACCAAATAGCCATATAGGCATGTACATATATATTTGTTGATATTAATATAACATATATCCAAAAATTCATATAGGCTTACAAGAATGTCATATGGGCATACAATGCCACATTTATGCAGTATAAAATATATGCTCAAAAATACCATATAGGCATACAGCAAAGGACCCTAATAAATAGTCATTTCCATCCAAGTTAAGGAAAAAAATCACAAGAAGTCTTTGATCATCGAGGGGATGGAGATGTGTATGATGGTAGTCTACTTCGAATTCATTCTCTAGACCTCATGTTTAATTCTTCATGGAGCCACACCTATTGCAATAAAAATTATAAATATTAATGTATAGAAATTGCTTATATAAAATGAAATATTTTAAAAAACGATCACTTATCATAGCCAAATGATCTCTCTCCCCATTCACACCAACGAAATGCTCATGCGTTGGCATTGTAAATCACTATAGCAACCATCCAAATAGAGATTAAACTACAAATGAATAATAATTTATTTTTTTAATAATAAACAACTAAAACAACAAATGTAATTTGAAATTTACTAATTTTCCTCATACCTCGATCAAAGGCATCGAGCTTGCTACTATTGCTACAACACCATGCTCCATTGTCCTATCAATATAAGGAGGAGTGTCTACTTGTGTCATCTGAAAATTAAAAAAATTAATCAATTTCCAATACTAGAAGAGTGATGCAAGTCATGGCTTATATTGTATGAAATAGTCAACAAATTTTAAGTACTTCTTGAACTATATATTGCTTCATAGTTTAATCTAGGTAATTATTGGACTATTGTGTTAGTTTTAGTCTAGTTATGCATCCCAAAACTATAGTTAATATGACATAACAAGGGGATTTATTAGGATTTATTGTATCATGGCTAGATTAGAGTTTATATTTTATCATTTCATATTCAATACTTACTTGAGAATGTGATTTGGTTTTGTATAGGATGAATGTTGACTTCAATGAAGATAGTGAAGTTGATGTGTCTCATGATGAATAGATGTTCTACATAGTCATGTATGTGGATCAATGTCACACAGGATTGGATTCAATGAATGATAAAAATCATACAAATTATCCCTAGGTACTCATTTGATGCATCTAGACAATTGATTACAAGTTTTGATGAAGAGTTATCCAAATAACATAACCACATTAAACAGTTAGGTTTGGTCGATGGAGGTCCCAAGAGGTAATATAATAAAGAGGTCTATAGAAGGTGGATAATTAATTGAAACCACTAGCCTATATTTTTGGAGGTCAACAACATGAAAAAATAAAATTCATAGATTATGAAGTACATAGCAACCTAAAATCATATTAATTAAAAATTAAAAGCATAGTTACAAACTATCTAGAACCTTCGAGACATTAAACATTATTCAATTACAAAATAAAATTTTCTATTTTAAAATTAAAAATACTTTGTATTACCTGAGTGAAACTTCGATGACCACCTCCACTACTAGGTATTGTTATTGAAGGTCCAAGATTAACCTATTCAACATAAAAAATGAGATATAAGAATATCATTCATATAAATTTCAACTATTCATATGCAATATTTATAATTATTTACTAGTTACATACCTCTACATTGGATGTCATCATGTAATAGAGAGGTGGAGGACCACTGAAAATAGAGAGAACACCATGATGGGCTAAAATTTCATTATAATCATTCAACTAATTTAGCTAATCTTGCATTTCAAAAATGAAATTTAATAAATTAAATGAAATTTTTGACATTTACTTGCATATCAAGGTTGAATGTGTCATTTAGGATGGAAACCATCATCACCATCTCATCAACTATAGATGTACCTTGGGAATTTGCATCCTAACTATCCTTAGGATGATAAATATAGAGTGACCCACAAGCCTACCATAAATGAGGTGGAACTCGACTCGTCGAATACGAGCACCTGTCTCATCCTATGCTAGAGGATGGGTATGTTGTATAAGGCTCTAAGTGGGAACTAATATTCTATAATTTATCTACCTTAGCACTCTCCTTCACAATGGAAGGGATAGTCACATGCTCATACTCTGGTCTAGCAAGTGGTCTCATTGATTGTTATGTGTCAATATGTGTCCCCACTAATCTTCTATAATTTATCTACCTTAGCACTCTCCTTCACAATGGAAGGGATAGTCACATGCTCATACTCTGGTCTAGTGAGTGGTCTCATTGACTGTTATGTGTCAATATGTGCCCCCACTCTATCTTGTGTAGAGCCTCCACCTCTACCTTGGAAGCCCCACATGTCAAACTAGTTTGGGATTTTATTGAGGAAAAACTCACAATAGATTTTCCTCAAAAATTATTATGGTACCTCATTGTTGTTGCATGGAGAATAGTAAAAAACCATCCATCACCTTTCCAAAAAATAGTTATTTATCCCTCGGTGGTTTCACCAATGGATAGGGATCCTCTTGCATACAAGATGTAAAGGTTGATTCATTTTAGGGTTCATGAATAGTTCACACAAGTTAGATTTTATATTTTTAATCTTTAATTTGTTTATTTGATAATTTGTCTACATAAAATTATCTAAGCTCTTGTCTCTTCTTAGACTAGCTATTTATTTGCTTGCTAACTAAATCTATATGAGATATCATGGATTGAAGTGATTAAGCAAGTACAATTCTATGCAAGGTTGAGTCTGAAGAATCTCTCAACCTTGCAATTAACTCCTTAATTTTTATTTTTTTTATTTTCAACTTGCCCCATTAAATTTTCTTGTGTTCCTAGAGCATGATGAGGAATTTTTGGAGGTATTTGTTGAGGTTGTTCTTCAACAGGGATTTGAGCTTGAGGTGAATTAGGATTTTGAGAGGATTTGGGGGTGAATTAATAATTCCTAAAAATTAAATAAATTTACATCAAAAATCATATTCAATCTACCTATTTAATACCAAATTCACAAAAAAAACAACTTACTCCTTTGACCTCCTTGATGTTGTGGTGGCATTTTGATGAAGATTTGGTGAAAAAATGGAGTGTTTTTTGCCTTCTTGGAATGAAAGTGCATCTTTGAGGGTTTGTAGGTAACAAGATCAAGTGCAATAACAAAAAATGCAAATGATATGAACTTTACTTCTTCTTTTTTACTTATATAAGCAATAATGTGAGCATGTTATAACACACTCGCATTATTTCTCATTAAAGCAATAATGCAAGAACATTATAACACACTAGCATTATTTCTCATTGAAGCAATAAAATGAGTGTGTTATAACACACTCACGGTATAGATTTTTTTATTTTTGAAAGTGTCTAGTGGCCACTTTTTGGCCCCCCATATTTCTACACCTACCCTATAGAGAATCATTACTATTAACCATTAGTCATATTTAGTACAAGTGGAAAGTGTAATTATTGGATTGCACATAAGGAAAATGGAATTAGAAGGTTAAGGTGATTATTACTATTGTTTTTTAATGTATATATTGTGATCTAATGGGTCTAGTGTTGTCAACTATCTTGGGTATGACTAAAGTATTATTTATGCTTAAAATAAATTTATAATTATTGTAGACACTTAAAAATGTCTTGAATGATATCATACACTCGAATCAAGTATACTAACATTATTTTATCCTAAAAACCATCCTCTTTTCGTTTAATTAGTTAAATTTTCCTAGATATTTAATTAATTGCATCATTTGCATTTATTAACCTCATTAATTTAATCAGGTTAATTCACCCCTTTTCATGCTAACACTTCATCCTGTTAAATTAAATAAATTGAATTCTTTAATTTAATCCCTAAATCTTCTTATTTAATTAAATAACCCTAAGTTATTTAATTAAATGCCATCACCTTTCCACCTTTCATTAAATCACTTGATTTAATGAATATCATCTAATTCTTCTAATCCCCTTAATTGTATAATTAACATTATTTAATTATCAATTACCCAATTAATCTAATCCCCCCCACTTGCAAGGGAATATTCCTCCTTTGCACATTCCTCCAAAAAGAATATTCCCATGGAATATTCTTCCTCCTTTTTCACAATTAAACTTTATTTTAATTTGCTAAATATCTTTTTCCTCACCCATGAGAATATTCTCTCTCCTCACTCATTTGAAAAAGGGAATATTCTTACAAAGCTTCATATGCAAGTTAACTCAAAACTTCTTGTGAAAGTTAATTTGTGACCTCTTGTACAAGTCAAAAGTGTGTTTGTTTAAATGAATATTAACCCTTGATTAAAAATCTCATCTTTCATTCTCATCCACTGATGAGAATCCATGATCCATGCCTCCAATTTCTTCCATTCTTGACCATTGATTAGCCTTTTTTTTATCTCAAACCTCGATTTCTCATTTGCTCTCCTATAAATAGGTGACTATGGGTATGTGCAGGATCATGATGGAAAAAATAGGCCTTAAGTGGCAATAAAATTCAAAAAAATAGAGTTAGACAATTTGACATAAAAATTTGAATAAGTTATTTATATTATTTCAAAAATATGTAAGAATAGAATCTATAGCAAATTGAGTGTAGTTTCTAAACTACTAGGTTTATTTAAAAAAAATAAAAATCTATTTGATGAAAATTTGAAATTTCAATGCAGTAGTACTTAAATTTCAGGGAAAAAATAAGAAGTAGGTGTCTGTCTGACCACCCTAACCACAATAAAATGATAATATTTTTTTATAAGATTTTAGATATAGGTAGGGGACTCATGTCCCAATGTGATGCATATTTTTTTTTAATTTTTTCCAAGTAAATAATTAATTATGATTTTTTTATTACAAATTTTTAAAAATATAAAAAACTCGTATGTCTAACCACCTTAACTTGGTCAAAACTTCATGAAATTCATTTTTTAATTTTAATCCTATAGTATGTGAAGCATGTTTTAAATTCAAAAGATGTGATACCGTTTGAAAGTTATAGATGTTTTTCAATTAGCCTATCAATCAGGACTTTAGTTGTAATTCAAATAGAAAATGAATAATAATAACTTATTAAATTCAAAGTAAAGCATAATTTATATTGGTGGAAAGCTGAGAATATCCTTTAAAAACCCTTTTCATTTCATCAATTTTGGGTAAAAAAAAAGTCGTCAGCCACATGGGTCATCATATCACTTAGATATCGCCACTTTTTGGCCCATCATGATCCTACACATACCCCTATTTGGAGACAAATGGAACCATATTTTAACATAAAACTTATGATGTTAAAATCACTCACAATCACACTCATATTTAGCACATGTTTAGTATTTTTTAGTTTAATTACTTGCATAATAGTTTAGATTCCATTAATGGCTTCCATGGTAACTTAGATGCATACATTTAATTCATTTATCAATTAGGATTTCAATCTTTTAGCTTAAAATCCATTTAGATTAGCTATGAATTCATACATCTAGATCATTTTAGTATAAAATCATGTTAAATTAGCTTGCATAATGTTCATTTAGGTTAAAATCATGTTTTTATACACATCTCACAATCGTTCCATCAATTTTCTTCAATAAAACTGACTGGAACAAGCTCATTTATCCATGGGATTGGGAAAGGGTCACCATTCCACATCAACACAATGCTACTCCCACAAAAGGATAAGTTTCAAATGGATTAGAGTAGGCATTTTTAAAGCTTTCATACTTTATTATGCTTGGTTTAATTTTTATTTGATTGATCCTATTGATATTGAGGTTAGTGGCTTAACTATACTTTGATTCTCATGGATCAAGTGTATTCGGCTCATACTAATCTGTCGATCACATTCCAATGCTAGGAGGGAAAAATTGATCGAATTTAATCAATTTCTATCTAGAACTCCATTTTTTTATTCCTGCAGGATACAACGACGCTCAAGGGAATTTTACCGATGCCTTTTCTAGGTGTCGCCATATAGTGACACTGTCATCATTAGAAACAATGATGCCTAATTAATACCCTGGTGTTGATTAAAATAGATGAGGACGCTAAATACTTTTAGAGGTATCGATAATTTGGAAACAACGACACTACCAAATAACGACGCTATTGTCGTCACTCGATTTCTATATAGCGATGGTAAAATTCACTACAACGACACTCATTTGTTTTATGGTGACACTATCATGAATAGTGATGGCCTTCTTTGGTAAGCAAAATAGTGATCAATTTTTGACATGTGCTTTAATTTTTTTACTTCATCTGATTACTAACATGCCTCTGACTTTGTTCTAGTTTTTAGGTTAACTGGGTTTTGGAAGTTGGATGATAAAAGTTGGAGTGAATAAGCATTCTTTTCTTTAAATATTATAATTGTAACAAGTGTTTTGACACTTTTGGGGCAATTATAACCCATTTATCATGTTTTTCATTTTATTCCTTAGGACCACACTAGCTTTCAATTGGGTTTTAAAATGAACACTCGAATGGGATTAAAATGAACCCTCACTTCATCATTTTACTTTGGGTTTAAAATTGGGCAATACAACTTAACACTTCGTTTGGTGCTTAAAATAAACTCACCTTTACTTTGAAGGTTAAAATTAACAAGTGTTTGCTATGTTTTATGATCTACATTTGTGTCATTGAATGTGCATGTACTTCTCTCTCACCACTCAATGGTCTTGAGAATAAAAAAGATTCCTTGGATATTTTGCATAATCACCCACATATTTCAATTTGGATTAAAAATGAGCCCCATGTTAGTGTAGGGAAAAGGCGTTGGGTGTGCTCTCTCCTTGTTTCATACAATTGGGGATATCTAAATACAAACATACTTCAATGCTTTTGTTTATCTTTAGAGGGCTTGCCTCCCTACTTTGAAAGGAGGGAACAAACCAAGCAGTAATGAGCTAAAGCCAAGCTCTTTCAAATTGCTATATAAAAATGTGTTTGTGATGAGATTCATAAATGACAAGTGTGGATGTGTCATACCAATAAGTGTCACCTTATTATCCATGTGATACGTTAAAATCTCTTCTTAGGAATAGATTGGGAGGCCTCTTGATTGAAATACTCTTGAGATAATCTTGCCGCATGTACGACCATCTTAAACAAAATCCCTTACTAAGAACCAATTGTTTAGAATCCAAAAACCTTTATGCTTGTTGGTGCAGGAATGGTCATTTCGAAGCTGCCCCACATTTTACTATTCAATTGTTGAAACATAAAAATCCTTAGGATCTTCAGATCTTCAGGATTTGAGATTTGGTGGTCCCGAGAAGTGTGTGTCGTGGAGGGGAGTTAGTGTCGCAAAATCTCTAGTTGATCGCATTGTCTTAGTGTTTGGAAAAATCCAAGTGGGGATTCAACAAGTAGTATCTTTTGAACCTAGGATAGTAAATGCTTGTGAGTTAGTTTAATAATTTGCTTGGTTCCAAAACATTACAAGAAAACATCAACAAAGTCTTTTCAAAATTTGAAACCCTTTGGTCTAAGTATGGATACCCTTTGACAAAACCTTGATATTAATGCTTTTCCTAAGAATTTATTCTTAGAGACTTCTATGTATTTTGGTTTATATCTCAATCCATATCTCCCAAAGTTAACATAGGCAACTATGGCTTGAACTTCATCCTTTTCACAAAATGAACTTCTTGAAATTTATGATGTTTTTGACATAGACATTTTAGTTTGAAACCTAATCAATACAAGTGTTTGTGGTAAAAGAAACTCACTTAAGCAAGATAAATTGACAAATTGAACCCCACATGACCATTTGGAGACCGATCACTCCTGTTGAACAACCCAACCTTACACATGTTATTATTCAACCAAACTTTGAACTCATTGAAGGAGAACAAACCGATATAATTAGTAGTTTGAGAAGCTTCAATTTTGAAACCAAGGAAACACTAGCTCAGTGGAGAAACACAATAAACATCTTGGATGAAGAAGAGGAACAAGATAATATTGAGGCTAGAAGGCCCCTATTACCACCACCTGTGTGGAAATAAATATCCTCATTTCATAATCTTAACTTCTCTAAATGATCTCACAAAAAAAAGAATCCCCAAGAGAAGGTCTACAAGTCATCATTTCAAACTTAGACATCTTAGTCTAAAGGATCTCAAAAAATCACCTTTCAGCACTTCACCAAAATAGAACTAGGTTGGTATACAACTTCTACAAATGTGTTTCAAGGAACAACCCAAACTTGTATACTCTATTTTTCAATCAAAACCATGGTCTTTTTCATGATCTTGAACCTATCTAAAACATTTGGTCTTTAGGATTTGAAAATTTTAGAGGTCTAGCATGTTTCTCACTACCCTAGTCTCATCAAATAAAGGTTCACTTTAGGTCAATATTGGGTCAAATACTTTGTTCACCCCTTCATCAAATTTCACCTTTCACTTCACTAAACTTTACAAAAAAATTGAATACACCAACACTTTTTGACTTAAACATCTATCAAACCAACCTCTAACTTAGATACTTTGTATGATAAATGTATCCTTTTCCATACACTTAGTTAAGTTAGTTATCATCTTTGAACTAGTTTATCTTGAAGGTCACATGTCTACCCTAAAGATTTCCAAGTTCATAAACATCCTTTATCAAACATCAAACATTAAAATCTTAAGTCAAAAGTGTTGTCCCAAAATGTTTGCAAAGATCACTCTCCACATCATCCACCTTTTCATCTCCCATCATCATCATTTCTCCAAAAAGACTTAGAGCCTCCCTTTCACCTATATTTGAGTCAACTAGAGAGTTCAAAAACTACAAATCTCAACATAACTCTCCCATAGGTGACTCAAAATTTATGGTAAAGACAAGATCACAACATAAGAGAATCATGGAGAAAATCAAAGTCACATTCACCTCAAGTGATCCAAATCCTCAAGAATTTGATCCAAGAAATCAGGTTACCCCATCACAACAACCATCATCTCCCTCAGGTCCATATGAGATCGAAGACATTACCATTAATTTGTTTGAACTTACTAGGGAGTAATCATGGAACATCATGCCTTAGAAAGCGTAGCTCCAATTTCCCCATCTTTTGTTGCACAAAATTTGACACAAGGCTTCACAACTCCATCACTAGGGCTAAATAAAACATCTACACCTACTATTGCAGCTAGTCTTGCTAAAGACTTTGGCCATACTATTCCATTTGAAAGAAATACACTTGTGGGTACCCTACACACCAATCCACCTCAAACCACTACTTGGAAACCTCCCTTTGGTGCTCATGTTTTTGAAGACCCCCAGCATCCATATAAACCTCTTACACTTCATTACTCCACAACAAAATTAACATATTGAGGACACCCCTCTTCATCCATGCCCATGAGTACCACAAGTTTTCCCAACATCAAACAAAGTAGTGTGGACCAAGTGTCACAAGTAGACCCAAAAGGGAAAGGAAATACTCTCATGCAAAATCAGCCTTTAATATAACATGGAACTTCTTCATCCAATCCACTTATTGATACATCAAACCCAACAGTTGTCCAAAACACATCATCCCATCCATTATCAACCCATCCCAAAATAATCCCTTGACCACAAATCCCATTAACCAAGGTAATACCTTGATCACATCCCAAATGCAAGGAAATCCTTAAGACATGGGACAAAGTAACCTTTTTAATCAATGGACTCAAGGTCCTAGTGGGTCATCACCATCGCACAATCTAATGGCACCATCTTCATCTTTCCCTACGGTCCCCTTCACCATACAAAATCAAATGTGGCATCAAACTTACATTCCTCCACCTCAATCCACTATCTTTCAAGGAATGTTGAGCCAAGGGAACCCCCAACCTCTCATCAATAATCCGCTACCCACTCAAAATATCAACACCCAAAATCCATCATAGATGTCCCAACAACCAACTACTCCTATATTACAAGTGCATGCCTTAGCTTTACAACAAGCACAACAAACTTATCAACAATCCATCCAGCAACAACAATAACAACAAGCAGCACAACAACACCAACAATAGAAAACAACCTTAGCAGCACAACAACAACAAGAAGCCTTAGTAGCACAACAACAAAAAACAACCTTAGCAAAACAACATCAATCCCATAAGGTAGCCTTAGCAGCACAACAACAACAATAGGTCCAACAAGAAGCCCTAGTATGCCCAACAAACAAAAAAGTTCCTACTATAATCCTCAATAGAACATCGTCAATATAAACGTGTTAGAAACATATACGTCAACATCTCTATCACCTTCATAGAATCCCACACAACCATACACCCCATACAACACCTTATCATATAAGAATCTAGCATACAACTCATTTGTCATCCCAACATGTGTTCCTCCTCCAAACCTGCAAAATGATCTAGCATCACAACTTAAGGCATTATCCCAAGAAATGTAGGATCTTTAGATGGGCAAGACAAAGAAGCCCCATAAACATAATCTATGTCCCTATCCATTCGATTGAAAAATTGCAATGGTACCATTCCCTCCTGACTTTTAAATCCACAAATTTGATAAATACAAAGGGAGAGGAAGTCTTGTGGACCATGTCAAAGAGTTCAACGTCATGTTTATGGAAGTGGCATACAATGATTCTTATTTAATGTGCCTCCTCCCTCTAAGTTTAACATGTCCTGCCATGGATTGGTTTTCTCAGCTACCTCCTAGTATCAAAAAATTTCAAGAAATTATTGATAAATTCATAGATCACTTCTCCTTTAATCTTGACATGGATGTAAGCCTAGAATAATTATATATTCTCTGACAAAATAAAGTGTCTTTTGCCAATTTCTTGTAATGGTAGAGACAAAGAGCTAGTAAGAGCAAGTGGCCTCTTCTCAATGAACAACAAGTGGGGATCATCATAGAAAATCTAGATCTGGATCTATCCCTCCACTTGAAAATGTAGTTCATCACCTCTTATAACGAGTTTGTCCCTAGAGCCCTTAAAATCGAGAGAGCTCTAATCTCACAAGGAAATACCCAAGCTTACAAAGAGAATCGCCCCATCAACTAGTTTAAGTGACAAGCCTCATGTCTAGGCTAAGAAAACGAATGTGAAAAATTATGGCATGGTATATGCTAAGGTAGTCCTAAATTCTCCTAGACCAAACAACAATCAAGTTGCTAACATTCAACCAATTGTGCAACAAACAACACCTCCTAAGAACAATCAGATCAACAACACTGCAATGCAACAAAGGCAAACCCCTAACAAGAATAATTATCTGAAATACAAGTATACATAGTTGTCAAAACCTATCGAGACTATCATGAAGAAATTGGTAGAGTCAAACCTAATAACGCTTCCCAACTTTGAAAACTAACAAGAACCACAAGAAAAACCATTCTGGTACAACGAGAGCAATCTTTGTGACTGTCATAAAATTAAAGGACACAAAATGAAAAATTGCATGAGGCTCAAAAATATTATCCAAGACATTATAGAGAGTGACACCATATTTGTTGAAGTACCAACCGAGAATCAAGATCTTAAGATATACAAGAACCCTATTCTAGATCATAGCAAAGTGAACAACAACAACAAAGCCAAGGATTACACAAACATGTAGCATACCTATTCCAATGTAGTCACTTCCTATGATAGTGTTATCACTTTCATCACCATCAAAGGGCTTAGTGTAGAGTGGATTCAACACATGATGAGGAAAAATCACCATCCAAGGAGTCCCATCTCAATCTAGGGCACAACCTACTTTTCCAACATCAAATCCTAGCATCCTAGCAAGTATAATCTCTTAGATCAACTTAAGAAGACCCCCACATAGATATAAATCTTAGAATTATTGAAGCTATCCCCCACACATAGGGAAATCTTAAAGAAAGCTTTGTTAGAGTAATTTGTCCCCAAGGATATTGATACAGATTAGTTTCAAGCTATGGTAGGGCATATCGCTACTCATCTTCTCACCTTCTTAGAATAAGACCTATCATCATAGCCATCTCATAACCAAGCTTTGCACCTTGATTTCATCATTCATAATAATAAGGTCAAAGAGTCTTAGTATATGGAGGTGCTAGTCTAAACATGTGTAACCTTCAGTTGATCAAGAACCTAGGATATTTAGAGGATACTATTGAGAAATCAAAGAGTACCACCATTAGAGCATATGACGACCAAGAACAGGTATCACAAGGCATCATTGCACTACCCATCCAAGTGGGCCCCATTATTGCAAAGACTACATGCTAAGTGCAAGACCTTGATATTCCCTACAACATCCTACTTGGCTGAGCGTGGATCCATTCCCTAAAATTTGTAACCTCGACCTATCATTAATGTGTAAAGTTTCCTTTTGAGGGAAGAGACATTACCATCCATGGAGATCCTGAGCCTTTTTACCACTACAAGAACCTTGAGGCCAAGTTCTATAAGATCCCCCAAATACCCAAGAATGATGAAGGGCCTACACCGTCTACCTCATTTGTTGACCCATCATCCCTTGTATCAACCTCATAAATGAAAATAACTATTGTGTAGAACATTCCTGACATCAAAGAAGTGATCAAAGATGATGGTTGTGGAAACTATGAGCTAATGAAGAATACCTATGTCTTAGGAGAGCTACCTCTTTCTCGTCAATCCCATGGGAAACCCACATCTAGCAATTAAGAGCTTGAAACCATCAAGATGGTAGCTACCACATTCACCAAGTGGGGAGATTGAAACCAAGAAGATGTCAACATGGAGGATGTCTCTAAACTACTATATTCAGATGAAAAACCTATCCTTGTCTCTTCCCATGGAAGATGACAATAAAGGCTTGCAACTAATGAAGGGATGAGGCTATAACAAGAATGAGAAGTTAGGAAAAAATGATAATGGTTTACTAGAACCTATCGTTCTTGAGAAATGCCTAAAGAATCTTGGCCTAGGTTGTACTACTAGCAAGGTCACCCTTATTGGCAAAGGTACTTCCATTAAATGAGTTGAGGCTTCCTCTTGGTTACCTACATCACGTGATACAACCCTAGATGACTTCCCCCTTGATTTTGTTGACCTATTTGAGAATAACTCCCTCTTTATGATATCCATAACATCCTTTACTTTGAGCAATCAACCAATTGAAATACATCTATTATACCCAAAACTCATTGACTTAGATCAACAAGGACCACTAATTCTAGATTTATTTGAAAACATTGAAGCAATATCATAATTCATGGGACTTTGTGACAATTTACCATGGGTAGATCACAAAGTAGGTTTTAAAATAGAGCTAGACACAGGGGTGTACTATAGAGAGATGATTGAAACCTTCAATCACAAAATTGATGAAATGCAATTAACATGTATATATTTGAGTGAAAACCACACTATGGCACTCTTTGATCCTAAAATAGTAAAAGTAAAGGATGAATTTGAGGGTGAAAACCTCTCTGAGGCACCCAAGGATGAGGGATTCAATCTCCCCCTTATTGAGATACATCTAGAGAAGTCAGCAATGCTAGCAAAGAAGGCCACTCTAGCCAATGTCAAAATAGAAGAGACACCAAAGATCACTTTTATGTTGAATCCTTATTAGATGAATAACAAAAGAAACTAGCAACATTCCTGAAAGAATGACAAGCCAAATTTGCATGGCCATACATAGATATGTCATGGCTCGATCCAGAAGTAGTTTTGCATCACTTAGCAGTTTATCTTGAAGCCAAGCTAGTAAAGCAAAAATTAAGGAAGATGCACCCTCAAATAGCACTCTTGGTGAAATTGGATTTACAAAATATTCTTGACATTGGATTCATCTGATTGATAGATTATCTTGAGTGGGTTTAAAACTTGGTACTGGTCTCAAAAGCCACTGGGGGCATCAGAATAAGCATGAATTTCAGAGACTTAAACATGGCATGCTCGAAGGATGATTTCCCTCTTCCTAACATCGACCTTATCATGGACTTAACAGTCAGGCATGAAATGTTGTCACTCATGGATGGCTTTTCAGGTGATAATAAAATCATAATTGGTAAGGAGGATCAACACAAAACTGCATTCATTTGTCCATGGGGAACATATTGTTGGAATGTAATGTCATTCAGGTTGAAGAATACATGAGCAATCTATCAAAGAGAAATGACCCTCATGTTTCATGACATGATCCAAAAAATAGTTGAAGACCATGTGGATGATATTTTGGCCAAGTCAAGAAAAATAAGTGAGCACATAAAATTCTTAGGACCCATCTTTGACGAACTTGAAGAATACAAAGTAAGGATAAATCCAAAAAAGTGTATCTTTGGGGCTACATTAGGGAAAATTCTTAGCTATATCATCTCACAAAGAGGGATATAAATTGATCAAATAAAATTCAAATCCATCCTATACATGGAACCACCACAAACATTGAAACAACTAAGAGGGTTACAAGGAAGATTGCAATCCATCAGAAGGTTCATAGCGCAACAATTAGATAAAATCCACCCCTTTTCACATCTTCTCCTTAAAGGAATAAATTACAAGTGGGATGAGAAGTGTGATAAATACTTTTAGTAGATCAAATAATACCTGTTAACACCTCCAGATCTCATGTTGCTAATACCGAACAAACCACTGATCCTATTTGTCTTAGCAACATCAACAACACTAGGTGATCTTCTAGCACAACATGATGAAAATGGAAAGGAAAGGGCTATATATCACATTAGTAGGACCTTGGTGGGCTATGAAATGAACTACTCACCCATTGAGAAAGAATGCTTGGCAGTAGTTTTTTCTTCATAAAAATTTAGACACTACATGTCGCATCAAATCAAGCTTATTGCAAAGATCGACACATTGAAATACATGTTATCCAAAGCAACTCTCACTGGGAGAATGGCCAAACGGGTGATGATCTTAACTAAACTTGACATAGAGTATGTGGACTGCAAGGCAATCAAAGGACAAGTAATCATAGACCAACTAGAAGAGGCACCTATTTATGCAGAGAACCCTTTGATATCTAAATTCCCTGATGAATTAGTGTTCCTTTTCAATCTCACAAATAAATGGAAAATGTACTTTATTCACCCAACATGGATCAAGATTGGGTATTATTTTCATCACCCTTCAAGGTGATTGCATCCCAAAGTCAAAAAGCTATCATTCCCATGCACTAACAACATTGTTGAGTACGAAGCCCTAATCACAGGTCTAAAGATAGTAGTTCAATGGTAGATACAAGAAATTAAAGTCAATGGAGACTCACAACTGGTTATCAATCAAGTCAATGATGACTATCAAACCAAGGATGACATGCTTAATTTCTACAAGAAGATTGTAGAAAATCTCAAGGACCTTTTCATAGATATAACTTTTAAGCAGATTCCTCACATGAACAACCAAGAAACATACACTATGGCAACAATTGGATCATTATTAGACATGTCGAACAACGTCCATCAATGTTAATTCTTGGTAGAACAACTTCTCATGTACTAACTTTTGAAATCCCTGAATCTAAATTCATGTGTGTCATCGTTGGTCCTAGATCCCCATGGTATCATGACATATTCACCTACCTTACTAGAGGAACCCTCCCATTCGATATCACCTCTAACCTTAAAAATACCTTTATCAAAAAGGCATCTTGATTTGTGATCCTAGGTGATACCCTTTACCGTCAAAGCATCGAAGGGACATTACTATGATGTCTTAACCAAGAGGAAGCATTAACTATTTTAATAAAAGTTCACGATGGCATATGTGGTTTCCGTTCTAGTGGTGACTTTAGCTAAGAAACTATTGAGGTCAGGATACTATTGGCCAACCATGGAAAAAGAAGCCCATCAATATGTGTAGAAATGTGTCTAGTGTCAACAACATGGAGATATGATTGAATGCTCTAGCTCAGGAGTTGCAACCGATGATCACACCTTGGCCTTTCTCGCAATGGGGACTTGACCTCATAAGAAAAATCACTCCAACCTCATCTAATGGCTATAAGTTCATCATAATCACCACTGAGTACTTTACCAAGTGGGTTGAAGCCATTCCTATGACGTACGTAATGAGGAAGAAAATTTCCAAGTTCATCCTAGATTACCTCATCTGTCGTTATAATGTTTTGCAAACTCTTATCTCATACAATAAAACACCCTTTAAGAATTAGGATGTGAAAGATCTATGTCAAAGATTCAACATACAACATCAATTATCTACCCCATATTACCCCTAGGGAAATAGTCAAGTTGAGGCTACAAACAAGACCATTCTAAAAATCATAAAGAAAACAATTAATGAAGCTGGCTATGACTGGCATCTATAGCTAAATCCCACTTTTTGGGCCTATCGAACCAATAGCACCGTGGCTATAGGTGCAACCCCTTTCTCCTTGGTCTATGAATCAGAAGCCATTCTTCCTATTAAGGTTGAGCTTCCATCACTACAAGTGTCACTATAGAATTTGGTCATTGATGAAGAATACAGAGTATCTCAACTAAATGAGCTAGAATTCCTAGACAAGCATTGTCTTGATGCTCTTCACCACTTGCAAGTGTATCAAAATTGACTAAAACGAAGCTATAATAAGAAGATCAAATGTTGGTATTTGGGATCTTGTCCTAAAGCAAAATCAGAAAAATATTTCAAATTAGGACAATAAAGGAAAGTTTGAGCCCAACTAGTTAGGTCCCTTTGACATCATAACAACCTATGGATCAAGAACAAAAAAATTGTCAACACCTGAAGGTGAATCCTTGCGGGAACCAGCCAATGCTTGCATCTTAAAAAAAAATATGCCTAGTCTTGGAGGGTTTAAATCTAAAAATACAAAAAAAATCATCAAAATCCAAAAAAAAAGAGAAAAAGAATTGAAAAATTAAAGAAAAAAATCATCCTCTAGTGAAAACCACTTTGGTGGCGCTTTGGGCAAGTATCTTGGTGAAAAAATAGCAAACAGGCACCTCGCATAAATAAATCACCTCCATCTATTCTTTGGCTCTTCATCATATCATTCTTCTCATCACATCCACCCATCGCATCATTCATCCTATTTATTTCATCACCCATCTGCATCTGTATCATAGCTTGATGTTGTGAAGTATCGTATCCCCTTAGTACTACTTGGCATATTCCTCAAGTTGGTTTGTCCTGCCTATATCGAGGTAGTCTATTGTGTCACGTCAAGGGAAATCATTCTGGATTGGATCGGGTTCTTGTATATCTTAGGGTTATTGGAAATCTCATCAAAAATCCCAAAAAAATTTATTAAATGTTCATCAAAAAATCCAAAACATCCAAAATACATCAAAATCCCTAAAAAGTTCTAACATCAAAAATCCAAAAATAGTACCATGTTGAACTACGAGTCTCTGAGCTTCAACGTAGGCAAGGCCATCATTGATGTGCCCCTGAGACACCCTAGGTCAGTCCTTTAGGAGTCCGTCATAATTAACTATTCTATCAATTGTTAATATCTCATTGTCAATAAGTCATGTCAATCAAACTATGTGGTCTCTACTTGTATAACATAGGAAAGGCTAATCTTTGATTAGCCCTTGAGGCCCCTAAGATAGGTCTTTTAGGTTAGGTTCTTGGTCAAAACTTAGAAAATCCAAAAACATCCAAATAGTCATAAAACTCCTTAAAACATTTGAAAACTTTGCAAAACCCCTAAACATTCAAAAAACATGAAAAACCCAAAAACATCCGAATACTCATAAAACTCCTTAAACATTCAAATATCAAAAAATACAAAAACATTCAAATATCATAAAAACCTTAAACATTTGAAAACGAGCAAAAAATGCAAAAACATTCAAAAATAACTGAAAGCCCAAAAATATTAGAAAACATTCAAAATACCTAAACATCATCAAATATCTTAGAAAAACTCTAAACAACCTCAAATAATTGAAAGCCCAAGGTATGTGCAGGATCATGATGGGCCAAAAAGTGGCGATATGTAAGCCATATGATGGCCCATGTGGCTGACGACCTTTTTTTAACCCAAAATTGATGAAACGAAAAGGGTTTTTAGAGGAGATTCTCAGCTTTCCACCATATAAATTATGCTTTACTTTGAATTTAATAAATAATTATTATTTATTTTCTATTAGAATTAGGAATAAGTCCTAATTGATAGGTTGATTGAAAAACATCTATAACTTTCAAACAGTATCACATTTTTTGAATCTGAAATATGCGTCACATTCTATGCTTTGCATACTATAGGGTTAAAAAAAAAAAATTGAATTTCATGAATTTTTGACCAAGTTAAGGTGGTTAGACAGACGAGCTTTTATATTTTTTAAAAGTTGTAATAAAAAATTCATAATTAATTATTTACTTCGAAAAAAATTATAAAAGAATATGCATCACATCGGGACATGAGTCCTCTACTTATACCTAAAATCTTATAAAAAAATATTATCATTTTATTATGGTTAGGGTGGTCAGACAGACACATACTTCTTATTTTTACCCTGAAATTTAAATACTACCGCATTGAAATTTCAAATTTTTACCAAATAGATTTTTTTTTTTTAAATAAAGGTCTAGTAGTTTAGAAACTACATTCAATTTTCTATAGATTCTTTTTTTACATTTTTTTGAAATAATATAGATAACTTATTCAAATTTTTATGGCAAGTTGTCTAACTCTGATTTTTTATCTTTTTATTGCCACTTAAGGGCCTGTTTTTTCCATGATGATCTTGCACATACCCCCCCAAAACATTAGAAAACATTTAAAAGACCTAAACAACATCAAATATCTTAGAAAACACCTTAACCAACCTCAAATAACTAAAAATCCTTAAACATTTGTATAAACGTTCAAAAAGATCAACAACCTCAAAACATTTTCAAAATACCAAAAACATTGAAATATTCCTGAAATTCAAAAACCATCCATCCCATTTCATTTTCACCCAAAATAAACCTTCACCCATGATAAATCAAGTGTCACCTTTGACCTTTGGAAAAAAAAGTAGAAAGCAAGTGTCTTAAGTTGTAAAGTGAGAACCTAAGTGTCAAAATCTAAAGTTTAAATCATAGGTAAACACGTCAGTGAATTTTATATCAATGGCTTATCACACACATCATCCTAATCAAACCATCTGATCAACATTTCCTAGGATGTATCCTTCTTGTGATGGACATCAGCATCAGAAATCACCTTAGCTAAGTTAAATTGGCAAGAGATGTAGATAAAACTGACTATTTGTCTTTGATCTTTTCTTATGATTTATCTTAATGACCCATTCCAAGGACCTCTCAATGATGTATATCAAAATGATTTAGAGAAAGGAATGGGGTTTCTATCATTATCTCTTTTTTTTGTGCTTTTTGGTATTCTTGTCAAATAATCTTGGCGCATACTTTCTTAGTTATGTGTAGGGATTTTTTTTGGAGTACATTGTTGACTATTGTGTATGCTTTGGTCCAATATATTCTAAATCTTCTAACTTACATTCCAACAAGGTTTATGTATGTCAAGCTGTGAATAAGATCTATCCTATTTGTTTACAGAGTCAAAGTCCATTACACTAGATACAATGTCATACTAGTTATTAATACCTTGATGCATCATGTCTATGTGTTAAATCAAAAATAAGGAATGATGGAAAATCCCAATCCCAAGATATGAGAAAATAATCATCATCATGCATTTATCATCACCATCTCTAATAAAGTCTTCATGTATCATAGACTTGTTGGATCTTTTTTTCAATCATCTTATTTGTTCTATCTTCTCTCTATGCTAACTTGGTATCATGACAGTCACCAAAAACATCATCAAATGCATCCATCCTGTATCCACAAATCATTAGCATGCATACATAAAATTATCATAGCATAAACATATATCACACTATCACGAACATCTACATTATCCATACATACATTCATATGCATACATCATCTTCTCATAAAATTGCATAAGAAAATAAACAAAAAATAAATACATCCATATCATTTGCATAATCATCACACAAGCAGATTATATAATCCATCTCATAGTATATCATGCATATCATAAAAAGATATTGAAAAATAAGTGCATCCATCCATTGCATTAGATCTTGTAACATCACATATACATCACATCATGGACCATCATCAAATATCGCATAAGCATATATAAGCACATCACATCATATCACATCAAATGTATCCATGCATTCATAAGCATGAAATAAAGAACACATCGCATATTGAATCTATATCATATCATATATATATCAAAAATGACTATCATGGTACAATATATGAGCTAGTGTATGTATATCAATAAAAAATACAATATCCATGAGGCTATCAAAAAGGAGGCCATGAGTGTAAATCTATATAAAGAATCGAGCAATAATAAAACAAATTCTATACAAGCGGACTAGCCCTAATGGTTGCTTCCCTCCCTAGGTTGTATCTATGGTTGATCCTCGGCCTAGGGAGGTGCACCACTCCTCTATGAGTAATATAGTTTTCTAATCGCCATGGGGACATCCTAATGGTAGTGCATGCAATAATATGTGGCCTCCATCATAGCCTCTCTATATAAATGGGCAAACATTGCATGTCCTTGTGTTGCAGCTATCATAGTCTCTAACTACTAGCACCGCCTGACCTCCTATGCCAGCTACATATTGATGGTCTACCTAAGCTAATGCTCCTAGTCCCTCTCGACTATGACAACCAATACATGATGTCAGGCCTATTCTCTCTAAGTGGTGATAACCAAAATTTGTTAATGAGCCTAATCTCGCTCAGCCGTGACCACCTGTAATTGCTATTAAAACTATTGATTCTATACATCATAAGGATTTGGCCCTGGTGGTGGCTACTATTGTATTTGTGGCTACTAAGGAGGCTTTTGATGCACTAGTGGTACACCTAGGACCTTTCCATCCTCTTGATGTTGGCCATCTTGACCATCTTGTCCTCTTCCCCATCCTCTGCCATGTCCATCATTTAGTTACCCTCGAACTTTGCCTACTCCCCTCCCTCTCAGCCTCCCTTGTGGAGGTATACTTGTTGGATATATCAATCGAGGAGGGGGTACAAAACATGCATCATAAGCGGGAGTAGTCTTTACATCTGCCTGTCCCTGATCATAGGCCCATGGCCTAGCAACCAACTATTTGAAGCCCTCAACAATCTCATGGGCTAGGACCATATGTCCCTATGTTGTCTCTTGGGCTTATCTAGAAAAAATAGCAGTGTAGTGATCATTAGGCCTATCCTGCCTCTCCCCAAACTATCTAGAAACTCTATTAGGCAAGTACCTCTCAATAATGGTGTGCTCTTGGCCTTGCATGAATCAGGTCTATTGAGCATAAAACAACTGTTGAACATCATCATACCATGCTGACATTTGAAGCCATGGAGACCATCGAAACATTGTCATCTCGTCGATCACTTGACACTAGCAGGGAATGTTGAGCTTCCTTGTGTGCTACAATGTGATGGCACCTCTATACCTCTAGACGACTGGATCATCCGACTACACATCAACCATATGAATAATAGGTCAGAGCACAACAATGTGCTGCCAGACCCAAATATGGAGAAGAGTGACTCCACTGCCAATAGCTCTGCCATCATAGTACATGAAGTCATGCATATTGTGATAAAGAGAGGCCAGCATCATTGGTCCCCATGTAAATTGGGTCCTCCTAAAGAGCACCTTGTGACAAGCCAGTCCCCATCCTAGACTAAATCCCCTACTCTGTCGATTTGGGGCAACCAAACCTGAGATCACTACCGCAATGATCAATCTAAAAGTCAACACCTAACCTTTGTACATCTTGAGGTCTATCTGGGATTTGACCAAGATAATGTCCTCCTAGTCAAGAACCTAATGGAAAGCATCATATCCGACATTAGTTTCATATATCACAATCTCACCATGTATCAACAATTGCAAAATATGCCATACATCCTCCAGTGTCACTATCGTCTTGCCAGTAGGTAAGTGGATCGATGAGGTCTTGCTATGCCATTGTTAACATAGCATTTTCATCATCACCAAATGGGTCCGGATGATGGGAATGTAGGTGATGTACCACAAACCAATCTCTCCTAGGTGCTCCTATCGCAACTCAGAAAAATCACCAAGTCTAGATAAAACTATGTTGGTGCTCGTGGGACATCAAAGGTGGGATAACCTCTTGCACCCACGAAGAACACGACATCAAAATTCACAAAAAATGGCTAAGTTTGAAGTTTTTATCCTCCAAAATGATAAAAGCAACACTATTTACGATAGCATTGCTATAAATCAAATTCCAAACAACGATGCTAGATGCACTCAAATTGCAAATCATGATATGCGTCACTATTTCAACTTGGCAAACCCTAATCCTAAAATCCAAATCACAAGTTAGTCTCTATTTACATATGTGTCACGATTTGAAATCTGAAACCCTAATTTTAAATTATGAACTACATCACTATTTACATATGTACATTGCTATAATTCAAAATAGCATTGTTGATTCTAAAAATAGTGTTGCTATATAGCGACATTGCCAAAATTCAAATTTCAAAATGTAATAAATGCACTTAAAATTCAAAATTCAAATCAAGTTTTGAATCACATACCAGTGGTCCTATGCCTAGTGGCCTCTGGTACTTGTGAACCTGGTCATAAATGTGTCGTGGGAGCATTCGTTGCACCATTTCATCAGAGGGTCATAGCTCAAAATGTAAGGATTCTCTAAGGTGTGAATGCACAAACGCATTGAAAGTGACCCTTCCTCTCATATTTAATCCTACAAATTAGGGGGTTTTGCCCTAATTTAACCTTGAAGCTAGGGTTTTTCACCATTTTCACCAATCTTTCCAAACTAAAGCTTATTTTGCACCATTTTTTGCATTTTTGGCATGTTTTTTGCATCTCAGAGCCTTTTTAGACCCCTCAGACAACATTTTACCTTTGTCGAGAAATCATTTCCCAAAATTCATTTGAAATTTCTGCCCAATTTCTTGAGGGGGTAGGGAACTAGCTTATTCCTTCTATTGGGGCAATAGTGAGGCATCTAATTTTATTTTATTTTTAATTGATTTAGGCAGCAATTTTTAATCCAAAAAGTGTCAGTCTTTGAACCAACATAGCAAGTACCTCGCTTCAAAGAGGGGAAAAATGTAGACACTTAAAAATATCTTGAATGATATCATACACTCAAATAAGGTATACTAACATCATTTCATCCTAAAACCCATCCTCTTTTCGCTTAATTAATTAAATTTTCCTAGCTATTTAATTAATTGCATCATTTGTATCTATTAACCTCATTAATTTGATCGGATTAATTCACCCCTTTTCATGCTAACATTTCATCCTATTAAATTAAATAAATTGAATTATTTAATTTAATCCCTAAATCTTCTTATTTAATTCAATAACCCTATGTTATTTAATTAAATGCCATCACCTTTCCCCCTTTCATTAAATCACTTGATTTAATGAATATCATATAATTCTTCTAATCCCCTTAATTATATAATTAACATTATTTAATTATCAATTACCTAATTAATCTAATTCCCCCCCACTTGCAAGGCAATATTCCTCCTTTGCACATTCCTCCAAAAGGAATATTCCTACCCCTTTTGCACAATTAAATTTTGTTTTAATTTGCTAAATATCTTTTTCCTCACCCATGTGAATATTCTCTCTCCTCACTCATTTGAAAAAGGGAATATTCTTACAAAGCTTCATATGCAAATTAACTAAAAATTTCTTGTGCTAGTTTGTGACCTCTTATATAGGTCAAAAGTGTGTTTGTTTGAAGGAATATTAACCCTTGATTAATATATCATCTTTCATTCTCATCCATTGATGAGAATCCATGATCCTTGCCTCCAACTTCTTCCATATTTGACTGTTGATTATCCTTTTTGATCTCAACCCTCAATTTCTCATTTGATCTCCTATAAATAGGTCACTATTTGGAGACAAATGGATCCATCTTTTAACATCAAACTTATGTTGTTAAAACCACTCACAATCACACTCATATTTAGCACATATTTAGTATCTTTTTAGTTAAATTATTTGTATAATATCTTAGCTTCCATTAATGGCTTCCATGGTAACTTAGATACATACATTTAGCTCATTTATCAATTAGGGTTTCAATATTTTAGCTTAAAATCCATTTAGATTAGCTATGCATTCACACATCTAGATCATTTTCACATAAAATCATATTAAATTAGCTTGCATCGTGTTCATTTAGGTTAAAATTATATTTTCATAACATCTCACAATCATTCCATAAGTTTTCTTCAATAAAATTGACTAGAACAAGCTCATTTATCCATGGGATTAGGAAAGGGTTATCATTCCACATCAACGCAACACCACTCCCACAATAAGTTAAGTTTCAAGTGGATTAGAGTAGACATTTTTAAATCTTTCATAGTTTAGTATGCTTGGTTTTAATGGATGTTTGGTTTAATTTTCATTTGATTAATCCTATTGGTATTGACGTTAGTGGCTTAACTATGCTTCGATTCTTCATGGATCAAGTGTAGTCGGCCCATACTAATCCATCGATCATAATTATGATAGTAATTATTTCAGTGTTTGGATAGTTTTTCTTGGCCTTGTTGGTACATGATGTATTTTTATAATGTTAAATTTCATAATATTATATGATTACAATAATTAACATCATTGAATCATATTAGAGCAAGACTTCACATGGAGCCATATCAAGACTTGCATAATTGTTTCATTGTACAAATATTTTAGGAATTTATATCTTGTGATCTAATGTGATGAAATTTATTTTAATATTCAAAAGGAGCAAGAAATAACCAAAGGAAGCAATAAATATTTTTTTAAAGGAAAGCCATCTCAACAAGGTAGTGACAATATTAGATGAGAAGGAAGGACAATAAGAAGAGGAGGGAAGGTTGGTTAGAAAGAAGGAGTCTCAAAAAAAAAAATTGGTGTGTTCAAAGTCAAATAAATATAAACAAGGGTAGACTCTTGAGGTATGGATATTTCTCCTACCTATCACAGTCTTCCCTCTAAAACTCCTCAAATTTTGTAAGCAGAACTAGCTCAAGTAAATGAACTTATACCATCCTCTTCTCAAGAAGCCTTTGGGTCACCATCTCAATCTCCTTTGAATTTTCTTCTCAATAAAAATAACACAATTCACTAGAAAGGCCCAATTTCCTTTACTAATTTCCTACCCCACCTCACATTTTAAATGATTGAAGCAACATCCAACTTGAGAGATTATATTAAAATATGGATACTATGAAGTGGTTTGATCAATTAATTCGATAAATGAAAAGGGTAATCAAGCCAAAATTAGATGATCTTACTCAAATAGATACCATGCCCCCAAAGAAAAACCCTCCAAAAAAAATATACAGTAAGATCTTCCATCATAACTAATAGTTCAAGAAATAGATGAGATCAATTATCACATCAATGCTAGATATTCTTAAAGCACACAGGTATCCTTCTAATTATACTAATACAAAAATTTATTTAGGAAATATAACAAGGGAGGAAGGTACAAACTTGTTAGGATATTACAAGGGCGATGCACAAGCCCTTTTCCATAGAAGGTAGTGAAGAATGACCCGGATGGAGCATTTTCAAACATCCCCACTAACTTCATCTATGTAGATGGTGTAAGGAATTGCATTCATTGGAAACTCACCATGTAGACCATGCCAACATTTCAAAGAAAGTAAAATCTTAAGAAATATAATAAGTGGATAATTCTTTGTGCAATATACCAACATTGGAAAGTTAAAACTTGTGGAAGTTTTTTTTTTGATATAAATTTGGCTAGTATTAAATCACATACACAATGAAATCATGTACTTGGAAAAAACCTTCCTCATTACCAAAGAATCAATCTTTTGAACAATGGGACTATGGAAAAAATGAGATAAATATAAGAAGGTTGACAGCAAATTTATCAACACACTCATGGGCACCATATTTAATAAGTGATTCCTCATTGTCAACAAGATTGGAGATCATAGAGTGAGATAAGCTACTAAATATATTTCTTATAATATTTTTGTATATCAAGAGAAAGGATTGAATGCTAGAAACTTGCATCCATACGACATACAAAATGGTCACCAATGGTGTATAATTTATGTGAAACCATGAGGTTTAAACTAATAGACAACTTGGAGAAAACGAAGACAAGTCATCAGGAATTCAAGTATAACTCATTGATAGTTTGCATATTCATATATTTATTAAGATAATTACAATGGATTAATCCACATGTGTATGAAGATATAACTCTCATGTTATAGAACAAGTAATTGAAAATATGGACAATTTCCCTAACAACACTATTTGATGATATGGATATGGTTCTCTTGTTGATTTTTTTATAGAAAATGATGCAATAGAGGGAATGGTTGACCATAATATTGCATAGAAATTCAAGAGGCGATTTTGATAGTGATTTCAATGATTATATCCATTTGGAGATTGTTGAAAATTTCACTTTTATAATACCACCTCATCCATATGAGGAATTTGATGAGTTATTGATATTGGCATCTCTTTTTGATAATGCCCCACTAAATTTATTAAGTGATAGGTAAATATCCATTTTTCTAATAGTATAAATTAAAAGCATGAATAATCAATACCAAATTATTTTCTTGATAACAAGGCCAACCTAGCTAAATAACACAATAATTATCAAGACCAAGGCCACAAGCCTAGTCCAAAGCATAATATATATATCTCATTGAATGGTTCATGGCAAGGCAATGAACATTGTGTTTCCTTCTAGTTGTGAATAAGTGACTATCGTAGTATTGGGTATGCCCACCCTAGTTCCCAACTTTGAATCGAGAGAAAGGATGAAGAGGCGTTGCAACAAGCTATTCAAGTTGAAAGTTATTTGTTTGAGCTCTTCACCTACCTCCCTTGAAATGGTCCACATAGTCACAACACTATATTTTGTAACTTTATCACTTTATTTCAAGGCTAGGACTATGCTTTCTTTCTACTATGATCACTTCATTTATCATGAAATTATCTATTCTTCATGGTTTGATGGACATTCATACATGTACCTATACCCCCCTTCCCAAGTCAATATACTTTAATTATTCAAGGTTGGTAAGCTTCTATGCAAATGGACACCATGATTCTTTAATGGTGTGGTAGGCTACTCTCTTCATTCAGTGCCCATGCCTCACATTTAATTTTTCCCTCTCACAAGAACAACAAAAATGAATGTTATCCATAACTTTTTCCAATCTCCTCATTTTCCCTTTTCTTTCCACCAAACTTTTAATTTATACATTGATATCTATCCCTATCATTTCTATGGTGAAGTATGTGTCAGATATTAAACTATTTAAGCCATTTACATGTATTATCAAAATCAAGGACCAGAAGAACAACATTTGGTGAGTTGGCAGGAGACATACCTCATGAAAGAATTTGGGTACAATATTTGAAATGATTTTTCAATATTGTTATTCTTCACTTTGATTCCTAACGCTTCAGTATTAACAAGCAAAGTGAAAGACATGGGTAGGATTAAAAAGGGTTGCCCTAAAATCAAAAGGCCTTCAAACTATTGTAATAAATAGATACAAGATTAGAAAACTCTACTAAACTATCACAAAACAATATAAAAAGTAAAATAATAAATACAAATATACAAATCAAAGTCATCCTCTCTAACTCACTCTTCAAACTAACTCCTCTCAATCACTCTCCAAAAGCTCTCCAATATCCATGAAAATTTTATATATTCATTAAAACATTTAAAATGGGACAATGATTTAAGAAAATATTATTTGACTATTTTTGAGGAATTTTAAAAAGAGTAAATAGCATAAATTCTACTCTACTGGCATTCCTTGAAAATCCAAAATTAAATAAAAGCCACCATTACAAGTCAAAGTGTCTTATGAATTTAAAATAGATTAGATAAACTGAAAAGATAGGTGAAATGACTCACACTAGCCCTTCTCAATCACTCTCCAAAAGCTCTCCAATATCCACAACAAATTTTATATATTCATTAGAACATTTAAAATAAGAGAATGGTTTAAGAAAATATTATTTGACTCTCTTTGAAGAATTTAAAAATAAATAAATAGAGAAACTCTGTTCTACTGATAATATTTTTTACGAAATCCAAAATTAAATAAAAGCTATAATTACACATCAAAGTGTCTTCTGAATTTAAAATAGATTAGATAAACCAAAAAGATAGCTATAACATCTCACACACCCCTCTCAATCACTCTTCGAAAGCTCTCCAATATCCATGACAAATTTTATATTTCATTAAAACATTTAAAATGAAAGAATGATTTAAGAAAATATTATTTAGAATTAAAAAAAAAATAGCAGAAACTCTACTATTCGTACATATTATATTCTTTTAAGAAATCCAAAATTAAATAAAAGCCATAAATACACATCAAAGTGTCTTCTGAATTTAAAATAGATTAGATAATCCGAAAAGATAGCTGTAACATAAGCGTTAATTGCTATCGTGCAACGTCTTATTGCTTTCCAAAATTCAACGTTCGTTATTTTAATGAAGAGTGCAGAGGAAACCGTGAAAAGCTGTGAGCAGGTTACTAATTGACTGAGTATCTGGAAGGCCTATTACTATATAAATCCGAAACTAGATCCAGAGGTTCCCACAATCATTTTTATCCGATCAATCAATGTATTCCACAATATCTATGGCGGCCTACAGGCAAGCCTATGCAGCGACAGCAAATGGCACGGCTCAACAACAGAACTCAGTTCTATTCCCACCGCCTGCTGGTCCTTACTCTGCATATCTCTTACTCCAGGAAGACGAAGATGGTGAGAATGGTGACTCTGCATCTGCCTCCTCCTGTTGGGGATTCTGCAAAGACAATTACCTGCGAGAGTTGCCATTTCCCCAGGATAAATGCTTAACAATCGAGTACACTGAAAGCAATGGGAAAACTTCTCATACACTATATAATAGTGTCTACATTATTCCTGTTTTGGGCCAACCCATCTCATCCCATTGCTACTACGTCGTGCGACTTAGAGGCAAGCACAAGGGGTAAAAATAATACCTACTGTTATGTCATTTGTTCTCTGTGGGGAATTTTTCCTCTCTGAGTTTTGTCTAGACAAATTATGTAGCAATATTTATAGACTAACAATGATATTGAAAGTTATGCCAATATCCTTGCATTATCTATTGGCTAGAGTTTTGGATCTGTATTTATGTGGGTAATTAACAATCATATAAATAACTACCAATCTGATTGTATGTGGATGGTGTGGACAGACTAGTGGAAACATGCTCTACTGAAGAAGATATGGCGACACTTTGTTGTTGTAGATGTGTGAAAGACATTCGTCCTAGACCTTTGGAACCCACCAAATCATATCAACATATGCAGATAACCTCCTTGAGCAAGTCTAGATTCACAACAAAGAGTATAGCTTCTGACCGTTTCCCCCCTCTGTTTTTGCGTAGGAGAGGTTGGAGTGTGGTAGCCAAAGGCATGCTTGGTAATCATTGCAGACTTGCTCATGCTGGAGGGGAAAATGCTGACTTGAGAGCACAGCTTCCCCCCTTTAATTTCCCTTTGTTACAGAGAAGGCCCCCCATTGTTATAGTTGGGGAGTGGTACTGCCCCTTTATCTTTATCACTGAATTGGGTACCAGATTGGAGGATCCTAAGATTCAGCTCATGGAGTGTCCCTTCTACAAGATGGATCTAGAAAAGTTCTGGGAAGAGATATACTCTATTCAAGGTATGACAGAAAAATATGTTGATGTGGACAAAACCTTAAAGGCAGAAGAAGGGTTATTGATTGGAGATGAGGTAACTAAAGAAATTAGAGAAAATGATGGAAGTGTTTTGTTTAAAGGTGTGGGGAAGCAATCGGGACAGGCTGCTGGTGTGAAACTTAGCTGGCCCATCATTGCCAAAATGAGGGCGGATCGAGATAGATATGGATCAGAACAAGCTGGAAGAGATGTAAGGGTGAAGAAATCATTTAGTGGCAGTGGGATAGAAAGAAAATTTGCCTGTTATGTTGTGGTGGAAAGATATGCGTTGAAAAGAATGGATGGGAGCATTGCCCTAACTTATTCATTCAGAAATTTGAACCAAATCCAGGGGAAGTGGGAAGTATGAGGGGAAAAACTTAATTGTTATCATGTTTTTACACTCCAAGTAACTATGCCATTTCATCAATCTTACAAAGCAACATATATGGAAGGTTTCTTCCTTAAAAGAGAAGAGCACATCTAATATATGACTGCTAGTGTTTTCGTTAAAAGTAGTGAATTGTCTTTGTTTATACTCCTAAATTGGTTTTGCATAAATTGAATACATTGAAATTATAACAATAAAATGAAATTAAATATTAAATATTAATTAAAATTTTATTTTAAAATTATGTAAACTTTAATAGAGTGTGAAGTATACTTGTTTGTATTTTGATGAAAGATTGTGGATGTTTAATGTCATGTAATTTTTTTGGCAGCATAATGATGGCATAATTTAGATGTTCAAAAATAGATTAGAGATAATTCAAAGAACTCTGCCAATTTTTTCAAGAAATGTTGAATGGAATCAATATTGAGGATTAAAAATTTGATTTGGAGTTAACTAGTTTGATTAACTAATTAACTCAATTGATTAGTCAACTAACATGATTGACCAATTAACTAGCCTAGAGTAGATTTGCTTGCACTTCGACAAAAAAGTTGTGGATGCTTAATGTAATTCAATATTTTTGGTAGCATACCGATGGTATGATTTAGATGTTCACAAATAGATCAAAGATTATTCAAAGAGCTCCCCCAATTCTTGAAAGAAATGATGAATGCAATCTATCTTGAGGGATAGAAATTTGATTTGAAGTTAACTAGTTTGATTAACTAACTAACTCAATTGATAGTCAACTAACCTAATTAACCAATTAACTTAATTGATTAGTTAACTAACTTGACTAACCAATTAACTAGCCTGATTGATCATTCAACTAACTTGATTATTTAGTAAACTAATTTGATTGTTCAACTAACTAATTTGATTGATAGTTAACTAGATCAAATAATTAGTTAGCTAATTTGATTGATAAGTGAAACGTAGAATTAACTCAATTGACATGAGTGAAATATGGGTGAGGATAATTAGGATTATTTATTCAAATTAATTTAGATATGTTCTTGGGTAATTAAGTAATAATTTTAATAATTAACAATTGATTAATCTTATGGTAATATAAGGGTATTTATAATATTAATTAATTAATTTAATTTAATCAATTAATCAACAAGTTAAAATTAACATGGTGAAGTTGATAAACTAGTAACATGATGAAATAATGAAGATAATAGAATTAGTTGATTGAAAAAGAATGACAATGTAATTAATTTGTTAGAATAACAATATTAATCTACAACATGAAATTAAGATAAATATAAGGTGTCATGGAAGTAGGTGTTAATGTCATGATATCAAGCAAAAGTGGGATCATCAACCTTTCATACCATTTATGATTCAGGGGCATCATATATGTTGGGATCATTAGGTGATTGGCTAAAAAATGACACTGTTGTTTATCTTATTGCATCTCAAGAAGTGAACCAATAGTAGCCATAGCATCCATTATTTTATTGGTTTCATGAGGAATGTACTCAAAGGTAATATGCTTAAAATACTCTGCCAGGCAAGCAATCATTATTTTATAAGGGGTGAGTTGATGTAGGAGCATCACTTTGAATTATCTTTTTAAGTTCATTTTGATGTGTTTTGATCAAATAAGGTCATTTAAGACCATTTGGGGTCATGTAGAACCATTTTAGGATGTCTAGGTGAAAAGTTGTCACATGATGCAAAAGTTGCAAAAGTTGTCATGTCAAAGTTGTCAAAAAGTTGCATTTTGGTTTAATAGGAAGTTAATAAATTGTTTCTGGGAATTGGAATGAATTTAATGGGATAAATATGAGATTCTCTCATGAGGACCTAGGTTGGAGAAAGTTTTGGAATGAAAATACTTCAATTTTGCATGTTTTCCTTTGCATTTTCTATGTGTAACAGATTGTATTCTCCATTGTATGGACATGTACGGTTTAGTACGACCCTGTAAGTGATTGTAAAATTTGGAGAATGTTTTTATCATTCAAATTATTTTGATTTGGTGAATTTTTATTACATTTTGTAAAAGTTATAGAAAAAATAATGCAAAAAGAAGTGAATTTTCTACATTTTCAGTTAGAGCAGTAAATTGTACCGACTTGTATGACTTGTTACAGATAGGGAAATCATTGGAGGAGTTAGGTATCTATTCTATGGTTCATATGAATTTTTTTGGTCTCATTTGGAGTTAATTTGAGCAAGTTATGATCAAAATGGTGTTGACTATCAATTTTCAGACCTAGGGTTTCCAACAAGGGTAATAAATTCATAAATTTTATTTTGAGCATGGGAAAATTATGAAACTTGGTGAAAATATTCTTAAGGCCATTATTCAAATACCCATTAAACAAAATTGCACCAAATAATTGTATGTGGAAGTTCCATTTTCATAAGAACAGTCATGAAACCATAATTTGTTTGATGATTAAATAAATCTATGCATAGTTTGATTAAGGTTGGATTAGGAATCAATGAAATACACCATGGGAGGTTTGTACGACTCAAGATTCTTAGTTTTTCCTGCTGTTCTCTTTGTTGAGTGCCCATTAGGCCATGATAGAAATGTTTCCAAGGTAAACTAGGTTGCATTTTGTCATTGTTGATGATGGATCACCATTTTATTTGTGTCAAGTTGGTTTAGTTGAGCCCTTTCTTTGTATCATGAGTTTGTCATTGTTAACTTGGTACTCATTGTTAGCTTGTTTATGATGAGTTGAGAATCATAGCATATGAACAAATGCTAAATGTTCCAATGTATTACTAGTTTGAGGCTTGACATAAGTACTTCATATTTGACAATATTATTTTTAGAAGAATGACCAATTCTAAATGATTTGGATATGAGGTCATTTGATAGAATAAGCAACAAAATTCTCACCTCTGAATCATGAGTATTGAAGGATGCATCAAAATATGGTTTTCATTCAAGTAACCCATCAAGGGATATAATTTGGACTCATATATGAACTCTATGTTTAAATTTTCATTATCTTGTAGTGATGTTAAATTGCAAGTTGATCTATAAATAATTTTCTGTTTATAGTTTTCTATTTACATACTTAGTGTAAAACTCAATGATCAACATAATCCATTTTTCACTCTACTTGTGAGGGTTGACTTTGATAGAAGATACTTTAGAAGATCAACTTTGGTGACAAGCTTAGTTTTATTAGTTGACATATAGTTTCATATTTTTTAGAAGAAAAAATAATCGCTAGACATAGATTCTCAATTTGGGTGTAGTTGAGCTTCTATGTTACCCAAGGTCAACTTAGATAATATAAAAGGTCTTTCTATTCCTTAAGAATCATATTGAACCAAGAGGGCTCCCAAGAAAATTTATGTCACTAAGATGTAAAGTAACAATGTTCTCCTAGATTAGATGGCATGACCACTAGGGCATTTGTAAGATACTACTTTTCTTTCTCAATATCCTATTCACATTTTATGATCCAATAAAATATAATATCCTTTACTAGATGCATGAATGGCAACTAACATTTATCTACAAATTGTGAGATGAGTAATTTGATGCCTTAAATTTATCCTTGTACATTATGTAGTTGTTTAAGGTTTTTTTGGAGGAAAAACTTTTATAATGTCTTTGATTTATAATCGATCAACTTTAATACCTCTTCTAGACATGATAAATCCCAACAATTTTCTTGATGAAACAATAAAGATATTCTTTTTAGGATTCAAATCAACTTTGTATTGACTCATTATATAAAAAATATTTTATAGAATGATAGATGTTTTTCTCTTCCTATTGATTTACCCAATATATCATTCACATATTCCTCAATAATATCATTGATCATGTCATCAAAGATGATAGTCATGGCTCTTTGATAAATTGCACCAATATCTTCAATCTAAATGACATGACTTGGTAATAAGAGGTTCTCAAAGGTGTAGTGAAAGTCATTTTATGTTGGTCTATAGGTGCAATTATAATATACAGTTTGTATTTTGAGAAATTTTCCACAAGAGATCTGGCATTGCATGTCATGTTGTCAAGTCAACAATCATGTCAATATTAGGTAACTAAAAATTGTCATCTAGGCATGCCTTATTTATGTCTAAGAAGTCCATACATATTCAAATGCCTACTGATTTTTGTTGATGGGAACAATGTTGGATATAAATTCAAAGTGGTCAATTGGTTATATAAGCCCAATATCTAGAAGCTTTGTAGTTCCTCTTTAACAATTTTAAAGCCATCTTGGGATACCATTTTATTAACTTTTATTTGATCAGTTTAGAATTTTCATGTATCAAAAGGTGATGTACCACAAGGGATGGATCCGGTCCTAGAATATATCATCATACTATCAAGTGAAAAATCTAAAAAATTTATGAGAAGGTTAATTGGAATTTACTACTTTCTAGGACTAGGAGTAATTGTTAGATTAATCATTTTGGGATTATTGTTTATGTTGGTGTTCACATCAATGGGTATATTCAACAACTAATTTAGCACCATCATGTAATTATTTTGGTGTAGGGAGAAGCTTTAGTTCCTCCTCTATTAGAGACATATATTTTTTCACCAATAGACTTGTCTTTATTGGAACTATATTTTATATTTTTGGTTTGATAACACCTCAAAGAGGTTTTCACTTGGGGACTTCACTTTTTAATTTTTATTTATTTAACTTTTCCTTTTTCATGACTAATGAGTTCTTACTACTTACCCAAATATGTTGATGCATTGAGACTAATATCTAAACCTTGTTTATAATTTCCTAATGGAGTGTCACCCTCGAAGCCCCATAATTCTAAAATAGATTCACCATTTTGAAATAAATGCATTGGTATGCAACTTTGTTGGTTTCAATCAATATGTTTATGGTATTGAATATTAAGGCTAATGGTTTAAGGGCAATGGTGTTATTGAATAAGTCTGTAGAAGAAAGATCTTTGTAGAGACTATTAGAGGAACTAGTTTTAATGTCTAATAAAATTTCCTTTAAAATCATGGAAGCATCACTAAGATCCTTATATTTTTCATCAATAGACATGCATCCTAAGCCCTATGATCCTTTATTTTTATAAAGATATACAGGTTCTTGAATCCTATTTTATGAAGGTCTAGCCCCCATACCTTTACAATTCCTGACTTAAAATATATTACTTTCCCTAGGATATTCGTTAATTTGAAAGAAAGATGCTAAACCATCATTTTGTAGCCAAGAGTAGTTTGATCTTTCAATTTTCTCATATGCAAGATAATTTGATGAAATAATTTGTACCAAACTAATAATATACTTGAGTTTAAGATATGTCTACCATAACTTTTAGGTGAAAATTAGAAGTTTATCAACATGGAAAGCATATCGGATCTCATACTCTCTATATACTTTGATAGTGATCTTCAAATAGGACTTATAAGGTGGGTTTTTGGATGTGGATGGAAGGTCATATAGGTGTGTGTAGGATGAAGATGCTTTTGGGTTAAGAGTTATGAATTTGTCTATTTTAAAGGTAATTTTAGTAATGGGATAATTATTGATGTCATGATATTTCCCTTCCAATATCTTACAATATTGAGAGGTTGAGGGTAAAAATTTAATCTATTGGTGGAAGGTATGAAATGCAAGGGATAAATATATGGTTGACCAAGAAGGATGTTGTAAGGAAGGTCAATATTATCTAGCTTTATTGTATGACATGCCCAACCATGATAGGAAGATGTATAGTAATTATAGCATTATCATATGCTTTGACATTTATGATATTATAGTCCAATACCACTTCAAAGTAACCAAGATTTTTTATTTATGCTAATGTTCAAATAGTTAGGTCTATTTCATCATTGACAACTACCAATTTCACTTTGTATCTAGTAATGATAACTTTAATTTACAAAGGAAGATTATGGAATTAAATAGATACATGTCATTTTGGTCATAGGTAATTTGGGTTCTATAAGATGTGTTATGTGAAGTCTTGAAATCAAGAGGGATTAATACTATTACTAGACTCTTATCTCTTGAAGAACTTTGTTCAAGAAAGGCTTATAAATAGGAAATATTTTAAGAATATCTGGATGATAGAAATATGGGCATAGGATTTCTCAATCTTTTCAACAAGGTTTTAATCATTTATTAGGAGCAAGTGAGGGAGACCCTTGGATAGTTACTTTTTATTCCTAGTCACATTAACAAAATATAAGGATTTTATTTTGATGGTTGTAATATTATTTTTTGAATTCTCAATATATCCAATAATGGCATCATAAGAATGGTATGCTTTATTGTAGTTGATATGATTGGTATGGTCATTCTAACCTTTATTGGATTTTTTTATTATGTTTTGGAAAGGGATCTTGGTATGTCCCTAATTTTGATTCTTTGATGTGGATGTGCTTCCCTCAATATTGATATTGCCTCTATCAATCAAATATTATACATAATTTTTTAGTTTAATGCATCAATTTGTTGGATGTCCTTGGAATTTGTGAAATCTATAATACTCATTTTCCCTATACCATTTAGGTTTCAGCATATTTTCATCAAAGGGCCCTTGGTTTGTTGAAAAATAATCATATTTGCAATAACTAATTTATAAAAGATAAATTTAAATAGTTCCCCTAAAGGAGAATATTTCCTTCTTATGATTTATTTCTTTAGTTGCACCAAGGGGATAGTAATGTGAGGAGTAGTTTTAATTATCTATGTAGACACCTAAAATCATCCACAACCACACCTGATTTTATCCAATTTCAACTTTAAATAAATAACAATAATTATTTTGATTAACCTTCACATTTACTTTCCTAATATCAATTAAATAAATTTAATTAATTTCTTTAATTAGTTCATTATTTATCCCCATTTCTTGCATAGTTCACCCTTCACATCACTATCTTCCAAAACTATATAAATACAAATTATTTACTTAATTCCCTCAAATTTTTTACCTCAAGTAATTGATGACTAAAACTAATTAGTTAACTAATCAATCCACTTGCACATTCCAAATAATTCTTAAGACATGGTCAAAATTGGTATGCACTTGTCCCATCCATCCCACTTCTCCAAAAATCATCTCATCAAATCTTATATATTCATTTCTCCTAGAAAACCATCACCCTCAAGTGGCATATCTCAAAAAAGAGCTTTTTGGACTTCCCAAAAACACATTTTTGACCCTTGGTATTTATCTCTTTCCAAGAGAATCTTGACTATCTAAATCCCTTCAATATTGGCCCTCTTCAAGTGTAACAATCACAATATGACACTTGGATTCTCCTCCTCTAATACTGTCAAGCATTCTCAACCATTGTTCAAACACATTTTCCTCTCAATATATAAATTGACCCTCTCTCAATTTGAAATGTGAACTAGTTAAATACATGCTAATAAAAATTATATATTTTTCCAAATGAAATCTATTATAGATTCTTATTCATTTTCTATGTATTCAATAAATATTTTCAAATGAACTTAATCCATTTAAAAGGGATGTAAGGAAAGTAATATAAATCTGATCTAGCTGAGAAATCAATAATGAACCTAAGCTAAAATAAGAAACAATAATGGAGTTCTATAGTTATTAGGCAAGACCATGTGATCTGATTACTAACAAGTAATATTTTCAAAAGAAATTTTATTTCTAAAAAAATGAATCTTTAAGGCTTCTTGTATGACTGTTGTAAGTGTTTCCTTAGAGAATTTAACATTATTTTTAGTATTTTCTCCTCTTCCGACCTTGGGGTACTTCACTTTGGTGGAAGGGAAATACAGGGATTGGTGAAGAAGATAATATTATCCTCTTGTATTATGTGGGTGAGATGAGAGCCTAGATGCGAGGATATGGAATCGTGGTTTGTAATGGGGAATGGAATATTCTAAAGTGATCCAATTTTGATATGTAGGGATATAGATATTTTCACAAAGAGTTTAATGTTTGGCCTAAGAATCCCTTTATCCTATGGAGAGAAAAGATTCTTCAAGATTAAGTTTGAAGCTTGTGTATATAAAAAAATTATCCTCCTTTATGAATGAGAGGCTAAGGTTTATATCAAAAAGAGGGGAGGATAATAAAGGAAAAATTGAGTAAAAATTAAAGAAGGAAAGAAAGCATACTATCTCCTATTGAAAAAGTTAAAGTTTGGGAAGGAAAATGGAGAAAATAAGCAAATTCAAATTAATCATGACCATTCCAATGATAAAATCACTTATGTCATGCTGAGTTACCCAAATAACCCTAAGGTATCTATAGAATCCCTATAGCCTAAGGTAGGCTTCATAACTTTCAGTTGGAAAAAAGGACTAGCAAGTGGAAAGTATGCACACAATAGGGATCTCAAGTGATGAGAACACATGTCTCAACCATATAAAGTGAGATAAAAGTATGGAATAGCCTAAGTAAACTTAAGCTAAGTGTGAATAGGTCAATCCTAGAAAGTTGATTAGCTAATTAGGTGAATAATGATTCTATTAACACTAGCAATTAATACCTAAGTTGTACCCAAGATAGTTGGCAACACTGAATCAATTAGATCACCATATGAAGATATAAACTAAAAAATAATAGTAATAATAATCTTAATCTTCTAATTTCATTTTCCTTAAATGTTTAATCCAATACTCTTAAAATAGTCTAGTTTATTAAATATGTAATATTCACACTTGTTACTTACATTAAATATGTAAATGGTTAGTAGTAAGTGATTCCCTATAATAGTGGTTTGCAATTTAACCCATATACTTAGATTTAGTGACCATAAGATTAATAAAATTAAAAACTCACATCACATATTTAAAATCCATCATGTGACTAGCAAGCAACCTAACACAACTATAATATAGATGAAAGGTATTTAAACTTTATGGAAAATCCTCATAACCCAATATTTATAAATGCTTCTTAGTTCAATATTATTTTAGGGATGGAGATCATAAGCGCACCAATACTCAAGTTAATTAATAGCTCATGTTGATTTAAATCCATCACATGGCTTCCTAATTAGTTACCTTGTCAACCCTTGTATATCATTACCTAGCAGTTAGAGATTCCTACACATTTGTCATACCTAGTAATGGTTATAATGCTATAGTCAATATTTTCATACAAAATTGACTTCCATAATCCTAACCCTAATCAAATCAATTATACTTTAGTGTAACATCATATCAATGATATATGATTTGAATTAATATCGTTTATTGTTATTGTACAAGATAATGATAGTCAAAAATTTTATGCATAACCCAAAATTTAAAACATTAATGCATAGTGTATTGTGATGGTATAATTTCTCCTTTCTACTCATAATTATTATAGAGATACTAGTATCTAAGTGATTTTATACTTCAATCCTAGTATGTCAAGTTGGCCAATAAGGAGGAGGTTCTTTTCTTCAACCCCTTCACATTATGGTTAATGGAACCTTATTGCAGTTTATTGGGTTCCACCTTACATTCTTAAAGTTCCACCATAATTCTAAAGTTGAAACTCAAGTTTAAGCTAGAAATCATCATCTTCTATACCTTAGTATCATAGCTACCACATTATGTTGAAGATCGTAGCTGCAGGACAATACTTCCAGGCATGATTTTTGAGATAAATTTAGATATAGCTATAAGCTATCTAAATTTATATAATGAATGCTAAATGAAGAGGCGCTTTCATTTATGATCAAATGATAAATTAATAAAGGCTTAATTGATATTTATTAATTGTTTAAGGAAGCTGACCTCATCGAGATAATCGTGTCTCTTCTCTAAGACATCTTTTGTCTAGAGGTTGACCTCTCTTGGTGAAGGGGTGTGATGCCTATTGGATGTCTATATATATGATGCTCCTCATTCGAATTGATCATTCAATTCAAGCATATTTAGAAAAGGAGAAGTAGTACGATCTGAGTAAGCAGATCATTCATTTATTGCAGCAGGTCGAGCTTAAAGAAAAAAATATCATTTGTATCTTTGCATCCATCAGAGGTGTTGTTATTCATTGTATGTTTTAGGAATTATTTTGTGCCTGAGTTGTAAGAAGATTTATGCTCTGATTCATTTTATATATAAGAGATATATTTGTTGGGTTTTTCTCCCTCAGGTTGGAGGGTTTTCCCAAGGTATTGGTTGTGTTCTTGTGTTGAATTTTAAATTATTTTTTCATTCTAATTTGATCACCTAAAAAAATAGTATGGTATCCAAGCGGGTTTGAAGAGGATCCCGATCAGATTTGTGATTATATAAGCCATACCCTTGTTTTATTTTTCTCATCTTCATTCACTCGTCAAGATGGTGAATGGTTTTAAAATTGAGGATAGGCTTGAGGGAGCATCAAACTTCACTTCGTGGAGATTCAGGATCATGCTCACCTTGGAGGAAAGTGAATTGGTAGATTTTTTGGAGAGCTTTGCCCCCGAGCCTATGGATGAGGAAGAAAAGGCCCTGTGGAAGAAGAAAGATACTAGGTAAAAGAAGATGTCGGTTGATTCAGTGAAGGATCATATTGTTCCTATCGTCTCCAAGTTAATGACTATGAGAGATATGTTCAAAACCATAGAGGAGATGTACAAGATCAACAACACTAGCCAGGCTCTTGCACTGAAGCAACAACTTCATCACTTGAATATGGCGAAGGGACAAACTATCATTGCCTACTTCATGAGAATAATCGAATTGAGAGATCAACTCTCGTCTATTGGGCATGTTTTCGATAGCAAGGATCTAACCATGTTGGCTCTCAATGGGCTCCCTTCATCCTGGGAGTCTTATATTCAGGGAATTAGTGCAAGATCGAAGCTTCCCAAGTTTGATCAATTGAGGGAAGACTGTATTCAAGAAGAATCTAGGTTGGCTGCAAGAAGTATTGGGAAAAGCTTTGTTAATGAAGATCTTCATGTTCTTGCCACGCAATCCTCAAAGAAGAAGGTGGGAAGAAAGGGTATTTCAAAAGAAATAGAGATAAAGGAGTTGATGGTGGACCCACATTTAAGAAGAAGAGGGACCTCTCCAACGTCCAATTTTTTTGATGTGACAAGTATGGTCATTTTGCAAAGGAATGTCCTTCTAGGCCTAAGCAGCAGGTCGCCTTTGCTAATGTTGATGAAGACTCTATACAGAAGGATACAAGTGAATACATGTTCTATTCAGCCTTGTCAAGTAATGTATCTACCGACTCCAACACATGGCTAATATATAGTGGTGCCTCTTGCCACATCACCAGATTCAAGGAGCACCTATCTGATTTGGTGATGAAAGATTCCAATGAACAATTTATTATTGGAGATGATGCTAGTTGCTCAGTTAAGGGAGTTAGGACTTCATCTCTACACTTGGATTTCGGTGATTCATTACAGTTGGATGATGTGCTATTTGTTCCAGGCATCAAGCGAAATCTTGTTTCCATATCATCCTTGGAAGACAAGGGTTATCAAGTTGCCTTTTCTGGAGGCAAAGTTCTCATATGGGTGAAGAAATCTAACTTCAAGACTGCCCGGATGGTTGGAGTTAGACATGGGTGTCTCTACAGGTTATGCACGCACCCCATTCAGGCTCTAGTACATGAATCTACGAGTTTGGGTGATCTTTGTAATCGAAGATTGGCTCACCTTCACTTTCAAGCGCTACCTATTATGGAGAAGATGGTCATCGGCCTTCCAAAACTCAACTAGGAGCATGAAGGTACATGTAAAGGTTGTGCCTTAGGTAAGAATACAAAAGGTCCATTTCATAGTAGAGAGAGTAGATCTAAATGTATTCTTGATCTCATCCATTCTGATTTATGTGGTCCAATGTATGTTGCATCTTCGAGTGGGTTCTTGTATTACATTATTTTTATTGATGACTACTCAAGAAAGACTTGGATTTATTTCTTGAGATCTAAAGAATCTGAGGAGGTATTAGAAAGATTCGTAGAATTCAAAGCTCGGGTGGAGAATTTGTCCGTGAAGAAGATCAAGGTCTTGAGATCTGATAATAGAGGAGAATACACTTCTGTTATTTTCTGTAACTTTTGCATTGAAGCAAGGATTAAGAGGGAGCTTAGCATTCCTTATAATCCTCAATAGAATGGTGTTGTGGAGAGAAAGAACAAAACTATCATGGAAGCAGTCAAAGCCATACTTCATGACCAAGACCTATAAATTTCTCTTTGGGATGAAGCATCCAGAACTGCGGTCTATGTCCAGAATAGAAGTCCTCACAAAATCTTGGAGAAAATTACTCCTGAAGAAGCATTCTCTAGGTTGAAACCTAAAGTAAGTCATTTGAGGATCTTTGGGTGTCCAGTGTATATTCATATACCTAAGGAAAAGAGGACAAAATTGGAACCTTTTGGCAAGAAGGGAATTTTGGTAGGCTATAGTGAGACATCAAAAGCCTACAAAATCTACATTCTGAGTTAGAGGACTATTGAGATCAGTAGAGACGTCACATTTGAGTAGGATGTTGCATTCAAAAGGTCCAAGGGATCTCATATGGAGATTGATGAAGAAGAGCCTCCTCAGGATATGGAAGTTGACCATGTTCCTGAGAATCAGAGGGAGGTTTTAGAACCTAAAGAAGATGATGATTCAGCTGAACCCTTGGAGCCTACTGACGGGTCTATAGAAATTATGATTGGAAGGAAGAGACCTCTTAGGGCCAAAAAAATAATGCAGGAAGCAAAAAGTTTTGCAGCCCCAAGAGGAACTTTCAGAGAAAGTAAGAGACCTCTTAAGTTCTCTAGTTATGTAGCTTTGATGAGTCAGAGCCTTAAAGTGTTGAAGAAGCTTCTAGTCAACAAGTTTGGAAGGATGCTATGACTGAGGAGTATCAATCCATACTTAAGAATGATGTTTGAGATATAGTTCCTAGACCCAAAGGAAAATCTGTGGTGTCTTCTAAATGGCTCTTCAAGATCAAACATGTGGTTGATGGGAGGATTGAGAAGTACAAGGCCAGATTTGTGGCTAGAGGGTTTCCACAAAAAGAGGGAGTTGACTATGAAGAAAACTTTTCTTCTGTGGCTCATTATACTTCTGTCAAAACCATTATTGCTATTGTCGCATCTAGAGGATGGAAGATTCACCAAATGGATGTAAAGACGGCCTTTCTGAATCGTGTCATAGAAGAAGAGGTTTACATTGAGCAACCCAAAGGATTTGATTTACATGGGAAGGAGTCTCATGTTTGCAAGCTGAAGAAGGCTCTATATGGTCTTAAGCAGACTCCTTGCGCTTGGTACGAAATGATTGATCATTACCTATTGAGTTTGTGTTTCTCAAAGAATGATGCAGATTCTAACCTCTACTTTAAAGTGATAAATGGTGAAGCATTAATTCTGGTTCTGTATGTTGATGATTTTATCATCACTGGAGAAGAACATCTAATTTTGAAATGTAAGAAGGAGTTAGCTTCTAAGTTTGAGATGAAGAATCTTGGTCTCATGCATTACTTTCTTGGCTTAGAAGTTTGGCAAATACTAGATGAGATGATTCTAAGTCACGGCCAGTATATCATTGACATTCTAAAGAGGTTTGGTATGATTGATTGCAAACCTATGTCTACACCCATGGAGACCAACTAACATAAGTTTAAGGAAGCTGTAACTAGTTCAGAACTGGTGGATTCCACGATGTATAGGCAGCTGATTGGTTCATTGGTGTATCTAGTTAACACTAGACCAGATATCTTCTATGCAGTGAGTGCACTTAGTTAGTTCATGTGTGAACCAGGACAGATACATCTTGTTGCAGCTAAACATATCCTGAGATACTTACATGGCACAGTTGGATATGGATTGAAATATTCTATAGGTGTAGATTTGGAGCTGCATGGTTTTATTGATTCTGATTGGGTAGGGTGTGTCACAGATTGGAAGAGTACCTCTGGTTGTTGCTTCAGTTTGGGATCTGCCATGATATCCTGGTGCAGCAGGAAGTAGTCTTTAGTAGCATTGAGTACAACTGAGGCAGAGTATATAGCAACTTGTGTGGTAGCTCGTAAAGCAGTGCGGCTTCGTAAGCTCCTTGCAAGATTGTTTGGAAATAAATGAAGCCTACTTTTATTCATTGTGATAACCAAAGTTGTGTGAAGCTTTATGCCAATCCTGTGTTTCATGACAGAACAAAGCATGGTGAGATCAAATACCATTATATTAGAGATATGGTATTGAGGAAAGCTATACAATTGAGGTATATCAGCACTAATGAGCAGACATTAGACATTCTCACCAAGCCTCTCTCCAAGATAAAGTTTGTGTACTTTCGAGATAAGCTTGGTATGGTGGAGAACACAGTCTTAACTAAGAAGGAGTCTTATTACTAGTGATCCTCTTTAATGAGTTCTTCTCTAGGGGAGAAGTTCGAGGTGAAATCCCTTGTTAATGAGTTCTTCTCTGCAAGAGAAGTTTGAGGTGAAATCTCTTGTTTCCACCCTGTGGGAGAGCCATGGTAGATGTCATGTGTGTGACTCCATGACAACATCACGTGAGGAGTCTATGATGATTTAATTTTACTTGTGTTTCACCCTCTAGGGGAGCCATGGTGAAAGTCACGGTGAGGTGACAACATCACATTGAGTGATGAGAACTTGTACATACCATCTATGGAGGTAGCCATGATGGTTGATATCACGATGAGGTGATATACTTTCACAATGAGGTGAAAAGCTCCATTCTTACATGAACGTAGTCATGTTGATTAACATCACTATGAGGTGATATGTATTACACAGGTGGAAGTATTCCTCCCTAGCTGAGAGAGAGTGTTGAAGATTGCAGCTGCAAGACAATACTTCCAGGCATGATTTTTGAGATAAATTTAGATATAGCTATAAGCTATCTAAATCTATATAATGAATGCTAAATGAAGAGGCACCTTCATTTATGATCAAATGATAAATTAATAAAGGCTTAATTAATATTTATTAATTGTTTAAGGAAGCCAACCTCATCTAGATAATCGTGCCTCTTCTCTAAAATGTTTTTTTTCTAGAGGCCAACCCCTCTTGGTGAAGGGGTGTGATTCCTATTGGATGTCTATATATATGATGCTCCTCACTCGAGTTGATCATTCAAGTCAAGCATATTTAGAAAAGGAGAAGTAGTGTGATCTGAGTAAGTAGATCATTCATTTATTGCAGTAGGTCGAGCTTAAAGAAAAACATATCATTTGTATCTTTCCATCTATCAGAGGTGTTGTTATTCATTGTATGTTTTAGGCATTGTGTTGTGCCTGAGTTGTAATCACATTTTTGCTCCCATTTATTTAATACATAAGAGATATATTTGTTGGGTTTTTCTCCCTCGGGTTGGAGTGTTTTCCTAGGGTATTGGATGTGTTCTTGTGTTGAATTTGAAATTATTTTTGCATTCTAATCTGATCACCTAAAAAAAACTATCACATTATACTAAATAATAATAACTCTATTCAACATAGTCTATGTGATATTTATAAATAAGTACACTTTTGCGAAATTACTGACAATATATCCCATTGAATCATTTTAGATTTCAGGCATAAAATATATTAATTCAAGTTTCTAATAGATCCAAAATATAATGGATGAGATATGTCATTATAAAAGGCCTCAAACAAAGCCCTCAGTGTCACATGGCATAGGTATCATGCACATGCACTTTAGTTTTACCAATTCCTTCAAGTGGTTCATACCACCTATAACATTAATAGTAACAAGAAGCCATGCAAATGAATTTTTATCAATATGAATAGCAATATATACTACTTGATATATATAATCTAGTGATCTAGACATGTTGATAAATAACAAGGTATATGATTTCTATTAGTATAAATGATAATATATAGCCTAGTATAAGCATTTTAAGAAAGTAAATGTATTCCATCCTTACACATAATCTTTCTCCTTGAATATGAAGGTAAAAAGAAATAATGTTAAGAATCAACTATATTTTCTCCCTAACATGAGGCATGAGGAAACTACAAGGAATTTCAAATCTTATTTACCTAATATATGCTATAAGGAGTATTAATCACAAGTTAAAATCATTCAAGAAATAGTTTATGGAAAAATTCTTCTTTATTGAATATTAAACATAAGTTTAGAGAGTGATGTGGTGATAAGAAGCAACATTTATAATTGCAACAACATATAAAAAATCTATTTTCAATTAAGATTTGATGGGAATCTATACCCTCTTCCAAAGCTCCAATTTAAATCTAAGCAGGGAGGATGTTGCTTTGTATTACTTATAACTTTCTAGATCCTTTTAAACAAATCCATTTAAACTTTATTCTACCACCATTACATTCTATGAGGTCACATTTCTATGAGGCATTTTGTCAAATAAATCACATGCCTTGTGTATGCCTTCCTCTCTCTTTTTTTATTTCCACATAGCTCTACTACATAAGGCATGAGTGAGAGAGATCCAATAGCTTATCAATGAACAAGAAAATGGTATTATTTTATGTATTTTTCTTATTGGTGATTCATATTAACACTTTTCCTACACATCTCAGATACAACAAGAGAAGACAACAATATCACTTGATAAGACTTACTACTTGATTGTGCAACTCCTTTTTGTTTCTCTATTCTATTATCTCCCTTAATCTACCACTTTCGACACTCTTGCTTGTCCACTTGCTCCTTCCTTGGTTTACCACTTTCCACTTTTGTAGTCCTTTACTCCAAACATAATCTATGTGTGTAAGGGACACCATAACTTCATACATAGGGTAATTGTTTTTAGTTAGCTTTATTAAAACAAATAAACCTAGCATACTATGAAGCACAAAGGAGGAGATAAATTAAAATAACAAGAAGCAATATCACCAAAGCTCCTCAAAGCCTCCATGATTAACCTCCATAGCCCCTCTCTATTTGTTGCAATATGATGGATGCCCTCAGCTTTTGTGTGAGCAAACTAAGTTCATGACATGACCTAGCAAATGTTGAAGGAATTTGGATGGAGTGCAAGTAAAAATCTAAGTTCTAAGTGCACTACCAAAAATATGCAAAAGACAATGTTAGCCAAAGAAGAAGGAAGAGAAGAAGAAGAAGTGATTCAAGAGATTTAGAGATATTAAGAGATGTTGAAATGAAGACAAAATTGACATTTTATAGAAAAATGTAATTTTGAATGGACGGACGAGATGAGAGATTGAGAAATGCCCTAGAATCAATGGTCAAGATTCAAAATGGCAACTCTCAATTAGGGTTAGGGTAAAAATCCTCAAATGTGTGGACAAGATTTAATTTAGGAAATTAAATCAAAGATGGAGAATGAATGTGACAGTGAGATGAAATTAGCAAAAATCAAAAGATAAGAAGATGAGATTTAGAAAATCAAGTTATGTTGTGGAGAGAAATGTTATTTTGAAATTAATGTTTTAAATTAATTCCAAAATGGTGAATTCATGTGATAGTAAATAATAATAATTTAAAATTATTTACTTGGAAAGAGGGAAGTTGCCAATTTAAATAAAATGCTTTTATTTAAATTTAGAAAGAAAATCAATAAGACAATTTAATAATTAAAACTATTCAATTGTGGAGGAAAATTAGAAAATGGGTAATTTTAAATAAATGATTTTATTTAAAACTAGAAAGAAAGTTGGAAAGGATAATAATTAAATAAATTAATTTATTTAATTATGAGCAGACATAAATAATTAATGACTTATTAAATAAATAAATAAAGTTTATTTATTTAAATAATCATGAGGAAGTAATAATTAAATAAATTTAGGAATTTATTTAATTATAGAGTGACATAAGCAATTGCGACGTATTTGACATTGGACTATAGGACATAATTAAATATTTTAATTATGTTGAAACGAAGCATGATATAGAAGAATGTGGTTTGCGGCTCTAGGCCATCTTTATGTGTCTACACATAATGGTGTGGCAAGTGTCATTCCTTTTTCAAGGTACCCATATTCAAGCCATTAATCCATCTCCTTCCATAGAAAAATGGTCGTCATTCACATTTAAGTTTTTTTATTTTTCTAGCATGTAAATTGGTAAAATTTTGTTATTTTATTTTTATCTATATTTGTATTCTAGTTTTATTATTATTATTATTATTATGTTACATGATAAGAAAGGTTTGTTGTTGTATAATTTGAATTAAATATTTTATATTATTTAAAAGCTAAATTATCATCATATATTAGCTCATTCAAGCAAGATATCCTTTTGAGATGGGGTCTTGGCAATAAAAAGAGAAGACAATGTCAATTATATCCTCAATGAATTATTGGACTTGATTTTATTGTATATTTCCATCAATAAATTGGTTAATGATTGATCCATGATAAGGTAGAATGGGCATCCTTGGAAGTTGAGACAAAATATTTAAATCAAACCATTGTGTTACATAATGATATTTATATATATATATATACACACACATATAATGTATTAAAATGTAAAGTTAAATTTACCAAAAACCCCTTTCATGTGTGAAGATGAAATGAAATAATTATTAATGTTTATAAACAATTAAAAAAAAAAAATCTAATATAATAAATTAAAAATACATATAAACAACTAAAACCAAATTAAAATTCTAAAATCAAATAAATTGTTAAAAAATTAAAAAAATTCTAATATAAATGTTTTTATGAGAAATTATATATTACACTATTTTGAAACCTTCTATTTCCATCATCAATATTTGAAAACCTTCTCAAAGCATTACCATATACATACTTGATACCCCAAAAAAGAGAAATCACATTATTTATACAAGACATGTTTAGGTGTATAAACAAAGATAATTCACGACCCTTAACGAAAAAACTGGCAGTCATATATTAGATGTGAACTTCCCTTTTAAGGAAGAAACTTCCCATCTATGGTTGTTGTAAGATTTGATGAAATGACATAGTTCCTTGGAGTATAAAAATAACTTCTCTCTAACAAAATAGAAAAACATAATAACAATAGTTTTGCCCCTCGTACTTCCCACTTCCCACTTCCCCTGGATTTGGTTAGGATTTCTCAATGAATAAGTCAGGGCAATGCTCCCATCCATTATTTTCAACACATATCTTTTCACTACAACATAGCAGGCAAATTTTTTTTCCATCCCACTGCCACTAAATGATTTCTTCACCCTTACATCTCTTTCACCTTCTTCTAATCCATATCTATCATGATCCGCCCTCATTTTGGCAATGATGGGCCAGCTAAGTTTCACACCAGTACCCTCTTTTGATTGCTTCCCCAGACCTTTAAACAGAACACTTCCATCATTATTTGTAATTTCCTCAGTTACCTCTTCACCAAACAATAGCCCTTCTTCTACCCTTAATGTTTTCTCCACATCAACATAGTTTTCTGTCATACCTTCTGTAGAGTATATCTCTTCCCAGAACTTTTCTACATCCATTTTGTAGAAGGGACACTCCATGAGCTGAATCTTAGTGTGAAAATTCCTATTGTAGTCACTGATTATTAATCTCCTATCTTAAAAGATTATTTAATTGCTGAAAACTAATTCACAACTAATATCGAAAAATAACACAACTGCAACTTCACTAATTAAAAAACGAAAAGAAATGTTTAACACAATAAACACAATATTTTCGGACAAATTGTCCTTGGAAAAAACCCTTAAGGGAAAACCAGTTCTACAGATGAGGAATTATATTAACTTCAGCAAATTAAGAGATACAAAGATTCCTTGCCTCTTACTGGCAGAACTCCGACAATCTCCCAACTTCCCATTGATATTCCCCCGCTACTATCCCCAACGCTAACACTGCGCCCTTGCTAACACTGCAAGACTGTTGCTATCACTGCAAATGCTTCTAAAAACTTCTATATTCTCCATATGCCCAATGACCCCTTTTTATACTCCTCTCATTGGAAAACCAACGGCCAAGATCGATTCTCAATCGACGGCTGAGATAAATAACAACTTTCCAACCACAACAAATTTGGTTGCAAAGTGTCACTAAAAGAAATCAATAATTAAATAATAATTATCACATCTCAACAATAAAATAACTATTATCTAATCCTAGCAAATGGACGAACAGCTGTCCAAGCTAACAAACTAACACTCCCTCTTAGTGAGGAAGCTGTTCTGCATGACACCCATCTTATCTCTGAAGAAGATAAATTTTTCCTTCCCCAATGCTTTAGTCAGAATGTCTGCTACCTGCTCCTCTATAGGTATGAATCTGATTTCTATATCTATTCTTCAGGATAAAGGGTACAATGTACTTTTTAGAGGAATACATGTGTTAATTAAACACAAGGATTGGAAATCACCCATAACTATTGGAGTTAGGAGTGGTCACCTTTATAGGTTACAGTTTGATACTCCTAAGGCACTCATGAGCAGTAGTAATCCTAGAGATCTTGGAGAGCTATGGCATAGGAGGATGGGCCATATTCATCATGGAGCACTTAAATTGCTTCGTGAGACAGTGATAGGTGTTCCAGAGGTGAGCACAGAGCATGATGATGTATGTAAGGGATGTGTGTTGGGGAAGTTTGCGAAAGCATCTTTTCCAAGGAGTGACAATAGATCTAAGGGTGTTCTTGATCTAGTACATTTGGATGTATGTGGACCAATGTCAACAAAGTCTCTCAGAGGATATGAGTACTATGTTACTTTTATTGATGATTTTTCCAGGAAGACCTGGATATACTTCTTGAAGACCAAGGATGAGGTTTTTAGTCACTTCCAAGAGTTCAAGGCTCTTGTGGAGAACTCGACAGGAAGGAAGATAAAGGTTCTTCGGTCAGACAATGGAGGTGAGTACAAAGGAAATGTCTTCTAGGATTTCTGTACCAGAGAAGGAATCAAGAGAGAGTGGACTGTTCCTTACAATCCACAGCAGAATGGAGTTGCTAAGAGGAAGAACCGTTCTATATCAGAGGTAGCAAGGGCTATGCTACATGACCAGGACATGCCGCGTTACCTATGGGCAGAGGCGTGTAGTACTGTAGTTTACATTCAGAACAGGGTTCCACACAAGGTACTAGGGAAGATGACACCAGAAGAAGCTTTCACAGGGAAAAAGCCAGATGTTGGTCACTTCAGGATATTTGGGAGTTTGGCATATTGTCATATTCCAGGAGATACACATACCAAGTTAGATCAGACTGCAGAGAAGGGGTACCTTGTTGGGTATAGTGAAACTTCAAAGGCATTTAGGATTTTTATTCCAGGGACCAGAAGAATTATTGTCAGACGCGATGTCAAGTTCATGGAGGACAAGGCGTTTAGAAGGTCCAGAGATTTGCCAGCAGATGATCAGAGTGAGCAGCCAACAAAAGCTCCAAGTCCAAGTCAAGGGCAGCAAAGCTCAAGTATTGTTACTAGTACAAGCATAGACTCAGGTAGTGAAGATTCACAGAGTATGGAGCAACTGGTGCAATAGGATATGCATCTAGAAGATATAGAGGTTGATATTTCATCCTCTACAGTTGGCAGTAGGAACCGTGAGGTTCAAGACACACAAAGGGATACTCAGGAGTCTGTGGGAGCTCCTAGGAAGAGTACGAGACAAAGGAGAGAACCAACCAAGTTCAATGACTATGTGGCATTAGTCAGCCAGTTGGTAGATAGTGAACCATCCAACTATCTAGAGGCTTCACAACATCAGGTATGGTGAGATGCTATGGTTGAGGAATATACTTCAATAATGCAGAATGATGTGTGGGAGGTAGTGCCTAGACCAACAGATAGGTCAGTAGTTGGATCACGCTGGATCTTCAAGATAAAGCACGGTGCAGATGGTAGCATCGAGAAATACAAGGCAAGGTTTGTGGCCAAGGGGTTCTCTCAGAAGGAGGGAATAGACTATGAGGAGACATTTGCTCCAGTGGCCAGGTATACTTCTATACGAGCTGTAATCTCATTTGCAGTCCAGATGGGATGGTAGATCCATCAAATGGATGTCAAGACAGCATTCCTTAATGGTGAATTAAAGGAAGAGGTATACATAGAACAACCAGAAGGCTTTGTAGCACACAACAAAGAGACCCACGTGTGCAGATTGAAGAAAGCCTTGTACGGACTCAAATAGGCTCCTAGAGCGTGGTATGAGCGCATTGATACATACTTGCAGGAAATGGGCTTTGTGAAGAGTGAGGCAGATGCTAACCTCTACTACTTGGTGGTTGGGGGTGAGGTTCTCATTCTTGTTCTATATGTAGATGACTTGTTTCTTACATGTGCACTAGGGCTCATAGAGGATTGCAAGAAGGACCTTGCAGAAGAGTTCAAGATGAAGGATTTGGGACTCATGCACTATTTTCTAGGCATGGAGGTGTGGCAGACAGATGGAGAGATTTTCCTTGGTCAAGGGAAATATTGCATTGAAATCTTGAAGAGATTCGAGATGGAGGATTGCAAAGCCATGTCTACACCTATGATCACTAATTGGAGGAAGGTAGATACATCTAACGACAAAGATGTAGATCCCACTTTATACAGGCAGTTAATTGGTTCGCTTATGTATTTGGTCAACACCAGACCGGATATAGCATTTGCAGTAAACTCTCTTAGTTAGTTCATGGTTGAACCAAAGAGAGTGCATTGGACAACAGCCAAGCATGTGTTGCGTTATTTGCGTGGTACACACCAAAATTCGAGGCACCATCTAATCTGTCCTGATCTCTCAAACTAGCTAAATCCATCTCAAAGGATAAAAGCAATAATAATTTAAAAGATCAAACTAGGTTATAGAAACCCTCAATTTCTTTCCTAGGGCAAACCTTTTCTACCCTTAACACAGCTCTGATACCATGTGAAAATTCCTATTGCAGTCATTGATTATTAATCTCCTATCTTAAAAGATTATTTAACTGTTGAAAACTAATTCACAGCTAATATTGAAAAATAACACAACTACAACTTCACTAATAAAAAAACGGAAAGAAATGTGTAACACAATAAACACAATATTTTCGAACAAATTGTCCCTGGAAAAAACCCCTAAGGGAAAACCAGTTCTACAGATGAGGAATTATATTAACTTTAGAAAATTAACAGATACAAAGATTCCTTGCCTCTTACTGGTAGAACTCCGACAATCTCCCAACTTCCCACTGATATTCCCCCGCTGCTATCCCCAACGCTAACACTGTGCCCTTGCTAACACTGCAAGACTGTTTGCTATCACTGCAAACTCAAACTCATTTGCTAGCACTGCAAATGCTTCTACAAGCTTCTATATTCTCCATATGCCCAATGACCCCTTTTTATACTCCTCTCATTGGAAAACCAACGGCCAAGATCGATTCTCAATCGACAGCTGAGATAAATAACAACTTACCAACCACAACAAATTTGGTTGCAAAGTTTCACTAAAAGAAATCAATAATTAAATAATAATTATCACATCTCAACAATAAAATAACTATTATCTAATCCTAGCAAATGGACGAACAGCTGCCCAAGCTAACAAACTAACACCTAGGATCCTCAAATCTGGTACCCAATTCATTGATAAAGATAAAGGGGCAATACCACTCCCTAACTATAACAATAGGGGAAATTCTCTGTAACAAAGAGAAATCAAATGGGGGAGATTGTCTCCTGAGGTCAGCATTTTCCCCTCCAACATGTGGAAGTCTGCCATGTTTGCCACGCAAGTCTTTGGCTACAACACTCCAACCCTTCCTACGCAAAAATAGAGGGGGGAAACCATCAGTAGCTACACACTTTGTTTTAAATCTAGACTTTCTCGAGGAGATTATCTGCATATGTTGATATGAGTTGGTGGGTTGCAAAGGTCTAGGATGAATGTCGCTCACACATCTACAACAGCAAACTGTCGCCATATCTTCTTCAGTAGGGCATGTTTCCACTAGTCTGCCAACACCATCAACATACAATTAGGTAAGTAGGTTTCAATACTCCTTAAACCAATGGATAATGCAAGGATAATGGCACTTTCAATGTCATTGTTAATCTATAAATATTGCATATGAAAAACTCAAAGAGGAAAAAATCTCCATAGAGAATAAATCATATAAAAGTAGGCGATGTTTTTACCCCTTGTGCTTGCCCTTAGGTCGCACGACATAGTAGCGACGGGATGAGATGGGTTGGCCCAAAATAGGAACAAAATACACTCTTATGAATTCATCGTCGTATTCGATTGTTAAGCATTTGTCTTGGGGAAATGGCAGTTCTCGCAGGTAATTTTGACAGAATCCCCCACAGCAGGAGGCAGATGCAGAGTCACCATTCTCATCATCAAGAGATAGGCAGAGTAAAGAACCGTAGGCAGTGGGAACAGAAGTGGGGTCTGTTGTTGAGGAATGCCATTTCTTGCCGCTGCATGGGCCTGCTTGTAGGCCGCCACAGATATTGTGGAATACATTGATTGATCAGATAACAAAGATGATTATGGGAACCCGTGGGTCTAGTTTCTTATTTATATAGCAGTAGGCCTTCCAGAGGTATTCTCAGTCAATTAGTAACCTGCTCACGCTTTTGACCATTCCCTGTGAGCTTTTCATTCCAAGAACTAACGTAGAAACTTGGGAAGTATTAAGATGTTGCAAGATTGCAATCAACGTTTATCTGTGAGTTGTTCTCTTTCCTTTATCTATGATATTTTATATCAATAAGACACTATGACTTGAAGTTACAGCAATCACACCATTTATCTATGAGATTTTAAATTAAAAAGACACTTTTGACTTCCGATTATGGCTTTATTTAATGTTGGATTCCTGAGGAATATGGGTAAAGCAGAGCTTCCATGCTCTTGCTATTTATTCTTTTTAAAATTCCTCAAAGATAGTCAAATAATATGTTTCATCAGCATTGTCACATCTTAAATTTCTCTAATTAATATTGGAGATTTTTTGGAGAGTGAGTGAGAAGGTTGGTTTTGGAGATTGAAGAGAGGTCGCTTTTGGTTTGTATATATGTATTTTTATTTTTTTTAATATTGTTTTGTAATAGATTAATATAATTTTTTAATTTTATTTATAGTTATAATAATAATTTTGAGATATTTTATTTTATAGGATAATTATTTTAATTGAATTCAAGTATTTCATTTTGATTGTTAATATGAGAAAACTAGAAATTAGAGCAAGCAGTGATGATAGCAAGTAGTGATGACATTGAAGAAACCTTTCAAATTTGTGTCCAAAATCTTCCATGAGATATGTCTCTTACTAACTCACTATGTCATTGGCCCCTTTAAAAAAATTTAACCTTCTGATTAATGTTCCAAGAAATTATGAAAAAATTATTAATTGATAAAAAATAATTAATTGATTATTGAAAAAGTAAATAATAATAACTAAAATACTTTTGTTCATACAAAATAAAACAAATTTAAAATAATAAGATTTAAATTTAAGTAAAAGTATTTTAAGGAGGATAAAATTAATTAGTTTTTAATATAATATTTATCTTCAAATTCATGTTAGTGTTTTGCATTTGGATAACATTAGACAATAGTTATTGTTCTTAACTTGATATTATCCTCAATTTTTAGCTGATAGGCTACATATAGTGTGAGTTTGAGACTGAAACAAGTCTCATGCTTACAAACCACTATTTAGTCATCAGAAAACAAGTTTTAGCTTTCGTTTACAGTAAAATAGCTACCATTTAATGGTAAAAGCCTCCAAAATATCAAGTAAAAACCTCCAAAATCTCACTTATCACATAAAAGCCAAATATTGTTGACAACTAGATGGGAACATTCTATTTCTATTTGCAATCTTTTTTGTCAATTTGATGGCAACTTTCTTTTTTCATTTGGATTGATTTATGTTTTAAATTTGTATACAAATATTTCATAATCAAATAATACTTAATTTCTTTAAGGAAAAGATTCAATTTGTCTAGGTTTATTTCATTTTATTATTTAGCATTTATTAATAATTGTTTAATCCAACCACATGCAACTAGAACTAGCAACACATCCATACACAAACACATACTCTCTAACATATTAACATACATATAGTTTTCTATCGATTTATTCCTTGAACTTCTTTTAGGTGCAAATGCTTGTATATATGTATTTTGCATGAGAATAACATTAAATAATAATTTTATTTTAATATTTTGTATGAAATTGCATGTTAAATGATTCTTTCATTAGTTTGCATAATCTTGTTGACTAATTTTAAAAATAAAATAAGGAAAAGAAAAAATAAAATAAGAACTTTTAAAATAAAACAAAGAAAAAAAAGTCTTTTTATAGTTATAAATAGTGGAGAGATGCAAGAGATTGAACATTAGAAATTGAAGAGGAAAGAAGTATAATAAAAAGAGTGAAAATACTTTTCTACAATCTATTTACTTGATTTGTCCAATTTTGAGGGAAACTGTGAAAATATTGTTGCAAAATTTAAGTTTGACATCTAAGTTTATGATTTGATTAATTGTTTTAGTGTTGGATTTAAATCATGTAGAGTGATAATTTTGGCATTAGTATAATTGATAATTATTTTTGTTTTTCTCTTCATAAAGTATAATTTAGAAGTGACAATAATATTAGGAATGAATGAAAGGTTATGTAAAAATAATGTAATATATGAATATAATATAAATTCAAAGGGTGAATGCAGGTTCATGATGGTTCAAATAGTGGCAATAGGCAAACTAAAACATGTTTTTTTTGTATTAATAATAGTTTCAACAACCAGATTACATCATGTATGTACTACTAATTACAACATAGGATCTATTAACTAGCAACACTGAAGATCTACACTTCCTATAGTAGCTAGATAAAGAATAAAGTAGACATATATCACACTGTGTAGGATTATATAAAATACATACAGTTATGAATGATATGTATTGAATACATAATACAAAAAATGTCAAAAGGACACAGGTGGACACTAGTTAGCTTTCATTCCCAAAATTCATGCTCTCACTATATTCATCCATAGAGCCCCAGATGACCAGTGTATTGATGGCATCCAACTCATCAATGGTGAAGAACTCTTTGACCTCAAAGTTGTCATTTGTGAATAGCTTTGGCCCTTTTTCTTCCCTGGTACTCTTTTTTGCAATCACTTGATCATTGAACTCTTTCTTGAAGGCCTCCAATGTTTTCATGAATACTACCAAGTTTAGTTGCCCTTGCTACCAAGAATGCCCATATTTGATCTTGTTTTGATGGATGAGCACCACCCCATATTTTAGTAACTTTAAAAAATTTATCTCTTCTATCTCCATGGTAGAAATTACTTGCAATGCAACATTTGTAATGCCCCACCACGTAACCCTAGAGGACAATGCAATTATAATGAAAGTGTAATTTTTTTTTTTAAAGTGTAATTAATAACAAATAAAGTGAACTACACTTAATGCATACATCCTCTAAGGTACGCGACAACGCTTACATTTGAATCCCATAATATACAAAAGTAACCAATCCATTGCATATAACATAATAATCATGAAATAAAGAACATACATCCAATAACATTAAACTCATCCATAAGATACAAAGTACATTTTAAACCATTCATAGATTGCAATCATTCAATATAGTAGTTACAAGGCTCATTTCCAAAATGAGGTAGATCATACAACAATATTACAATTACAATGATACAAGGATCCTCCTCGAATACAAATGAGGAGTAGTACATATACAATAACATCCAATGGATCCAATAGAACATAAGTGAAGATACAAATTAACAGGAACATGCGAGCTCTCCAATCTGGAAGATCCCACCATCACAAACATGAAGTGGAAACTCAATAGTGTAAGGTGCTCGTTCCACCCAACCAAGTGGTACCCGAAGGCCCACCCCCAGTACTAGGAGATAGTAAAAGGGCTTCCAAGGCAAAACCAACAACCTCTAGACACAGTAAAATCACAAGACTAAACCATAAAAATACAATACATACATAAAGGTTACATTGCTTCCAGAGTAAAAAAATCAAGTACAACCACTAAACAATACAAACTGCTATCATAGGAGGAATGTCATCACAAAGTAGCATGGGTTACCCTGGTAGATCTTCCTAGGCCTCGACCCCCATCTTGGGTTACCCTAGTAGCCTCTCATGATCCCCAACCCCACATGCAAACCAATGTGGAATCAAATACCTTTCAAAGGGAAAAGATAATGACCTTGCCATTACAGGACTTCTCATCTCAATTCAAGTCTAAACAAGCCCTTGAGCCCATGAGCGAGGCACAATTAAAAAATTATGTGTTCTAAGCTACCCTTTCCCCTAATACATTAATTTAAATTTTCACTGAATTAACTAACTCTCACATGAGTTACCCTGGCACCACTTTGTGCATTGAGCCCCATTGAGAGCCACTCCCCTACTAATAACACAAGGATCTAATCCAACATCCAAGGGTAAATGAAGTGCACAAAATGGATATTAAATCCCGATCCAAAATATAAGAGGCAACACATCTCATTCATAGTAACCGGGTGTTTAAACTGAATAACAACCAAGTGCACTAACCAAGGGAAATCAAAGGGCTGAACCATAAATCACAGCAACCCCCTCATAAAATAATATCATCTGGAAGACTAACATACACAATTAACCGATTTCCCCAACTTACGTGAACAGAAAAAATTATAATTTAATAAGCAATTCAGGCAAAAAATAAACTACCATTAGGATTTTCTAAATCCAATTTCCATTTCAAGAACATACAATAACACATTGCCCAAATAAACTAGCTTATTAAAATTTCACTTACAGACAATAAAGAAATTAAATATAATTGTTTATTTCAATTTTCCAATTACATCTAAATAAAATCAATTTCCTCTTTTAAATTATTTAATTTTAATCATCTAATTCGTGCATTTGCATGCACCTAATATAATATTAATTTATATATATATTATATATAATTATACATATATTAATATATTATTCAAGTATATTAAAAAATAAATCTAATTTTCCAACCAATATATATTATATATAAAAATATATATACATACATATACTTTATATATATGTTAAATTCATATAGTAAAAAGTCGAATATATAAGATAAGGGTGGGCGAAACATGTTAAAAGCCTCCATATTGGCAGGGTTGTGTGTGGTTGTGCAACCACAGCCTACTCCCACAAGGGGCGTACAGTCATGAAGGCAGCAGGCAATGCCTTCACAGCTCACCTCCCCCTATGGGGGAAGCTATGGGAGTAGCACCCCCAGCCCCTTCACAAATACCATAACACTTATAAATATTTTCCTAAAACTTGCGAATAAATTAAATTCGCCATTCGGGTTTTCATTCCATTTTTTTTTAATATGAACTTTTTTTCCAATCTGGTTTTCAGTAAAAAAAATTCTATAGGGATTTTTTTAATAACATAAATATATATAAATTCATCAACATTGTAACACCCCTCCATTTTGCTTTATGGACTGGACAGTGTGTCCTTGTTTTGTTTTGATTTATGTTTCTGGATATTCAGATACTTTGTCTTGTTTGTATTTGATCGCTATTTATAGAGTGACGACCTATTTTATGTGATGTGATTTGGTTTATCTGATGCTTTAGTTTGCATGATTTAATGATGTAATGATGTTAGTGGATATAACATGTGTTTGCTTATGAGATTATTGGATTATGATGGAAGTGTCAGTTTTGTTGAGTGTATTGATGAAGGGGACGGGTTTGCATCACTCGCTTGCGAGCACCCTGCGATTTCGTGATTTCCTCTTCACGGTGTGTATTTTATGTTGTTTATATTATATGATGTTGGATACTATGTTTTCAGGTTTGTAGGTACATGGCATCGACTCCACCTAGTTTCACAGGTTTGAGCATGTCGATCCAACAGTGAAGTTGAACGGGAGATAGTAGCTAGGTAACTTGTGTCAAGTCTACACCCTAGCCATAGTGTGTCATCAATCGTATGTGTCGAGTCATTTTTGGCCTTGCTTTAATGTTATTTAATTCTGAAAGGATTCATGATTTGAAAATAATTATTTAGAATTATTGCATTAAATTATGCTGATGGTTATTTAATTAAAATTTTGCCTTGTTGATAGAAGTTATTATTTAAATTAATTAATTAGATTTAATTTATTTAATTAATTAAATTTAATCCATGGGATAAATTTAGTTATTAAATAATTAAATTAATTAATTAAATGGGATGAAAGGAAATTAAAAGAAAGAAAATAATTAAAATTAACTTTGGAATTTAATTTCAATTTGTGGAAATTAAATTAGAATTTGTAATTAAATGTTTATTTGAGAAATTAGTTTCAATTTTGGAGTTAAATTAATATTTTGAATTATTAAATTGCATGCAAATTGGATTTGGTTGTTGAAAAGATATTTTTAATTTGACATGTGTGTGAGAAGAATTAATTATTTACTTTTGGTTGAGAAATTATTGGGAGGGAATTTAATTGAGAGAAAAAAGAAGTTTATTCACGGGAGAATTTTTGGAGAGGAAAAAAAAGCTTCTTCAAGTTTGAGAGGATATTTTTTTGGAAAAATTGCACAGGGAATGGTTGGAAGAAATTTTTGGCTGTGGAATTGAAATTGGAGAATTTTGTTGATATTGGTTGTGCTTCTGGATTGTTTGCTTGCTTGGATTTACTACATGGTTAAATAGATAAGGAAAAAGATATGTTTATACATTGAAGAAATTACATGTTTATAAGTGGAAAATTGAAAGAGATATAGAATTTGGTTAGGGAAATTGGAAGGATTTACTTGCATAGATTTATGTTGTTTTCAAAGTTAATTAAGGAGTTGTTTATATTGATGAGGCAATAAATTATTTTAATTTATTTATTGTCTAGTAGAGCAATTTAATTATTGTGATTGGAATATGGAATAGATATGGATTTAGAATATCCAAAAATAGTAATTTCCTCATGATTGCCTTAAATTTTTTATTTTCTCCGTATTTCGTAAAGGGTAGTGAGTTTAATTGTTTTAGACGTCCAATAATGAAAGAGGAAATAGGGTTTATGATTATTTTAGATGATCTAGTTATCGTACCTTTGACTTGTCAACGTTTCCTACTGGATGAGTATGGATTTAGGAAATCCAAATATTATATTTGATTATTGACTTGAATGCTTTTGTAGCTATGTCATCATGTTGTATTTTGGGATATGGGATTATGTGTTACTCCAAATTTGTAAGTCTTCCAGAAGATCTTAGAGGATGAGGGTTGTTGAATCATTATGTCAACCAGTTGTTTTCCCTTGGGTAGTGCATGATGTCTTTTCAGTATTTACCCAGTTTCCACGAATGGGGTTGTTTTGTACCTCCTGTGAAAGGAGTGGACTATGTGCTTGTTGCCTCCAAGATGTTTGGAGTGAGTTCTATTATTTGTTTCCTCCTTGAGATGGAGTGGTTATGATTCTTAGGTTGTTTTCTCTTGTGATTCCCTTGGTGGTTAGTTTTGTTTGTGTGTTATCAAATAGAAGAGTGGCTTCCATTAGGGGCCAGAGCCCATAAGAGGTATGATTTGGGTAACCTATGGAAGTAGTTTAATCAAGTGATAACTAAAATTGTAATGAGAATTTGGGGAGTAATACACACTTAAAAAAGATAAGTTCTAGCCTCACTCATAGTCGCAAGTGCCAGTTAAGGCTTGGAGTGAGTGGGAAGGCCTGAAATGGCAAGGTCATCTATCTTGTCAGTACAAGAGGTAGTTGATTTCGCATTAGTAAGTATGAGGGACGAGGTTCGATAGAGGCCACCATGAACACCAGAGCCTATGAAGATCTATAGAGGGTAACTTATTATGAACTGTACAATGACACTCTGTCTAGGACAATAGTCGATATTTGTTGTATGTGTATGGTTATTTGAACATAGTCGATCTATTTTATGTTTGGAATTAATGTGACCTATGTCAGTGATGTGTGAGTTGTACTTGTTTAGTTCATTTGTTTGGTTGTGTCAGTATGAATCTGCCTATGGTTAGAGGTTGTAGATTTTTGTCCATGTTATGTTGTTACTATCTCCTAGCATGGGGGGTGGGCCTTCGGGTACCACTTGGTTGGGTGGAACATGCACCATACACCATTGAGTCCCCCACTTATCTTCAATACGTGGTGGTGAGACATCCAGATGGATAGCTCGCGGTTCTTATTTTAAATTCAAGCATTGTAATATTTCAATTTGTATATGTTATTTTTATCCCTCTTATGTTTATGAGGTGAAATTCTGTAATTGTAACACTTATGTACTATTGCCTCATTCTGAGAATGAGTGTTGTAACTATTGGATTAAGTAAATGTTTATGAAATTGTATCTTGGATGTTTATCTTATTATGTTATGTTGTATCTTTATGTCGCATGATGCTTATTTCATAAAGTTATTAAATGCTATGGTTATGTAGTTGTGTGGGTATAAGTAATCCCAACCTTGTAGCCTTAGAGGTTGTTGTTAATTAGTAAGTGAATGTGTATGTTAATTACACTTTAAAAAAAAAAAATTGGTTAGTTTAAGTCGTTAATTACAACTTCCTTTAGGGTTACTTGGCGGGGCATTACAAACATGATTGCTCCAGTTGGGAAAATTTTCACAATTTACTGCATAGGATATTTTCAAAATTTATCAGAGGATTATAATTTCCCAAATCAAATAAAACTAATTGGAAGAAAATAATTAACTCTACAGGAAGATCTTTTCCCAAACAAACAAGATTTTCCACAATTTTGACATGAAGATTTTAAATCCATTCCTACAAAGATTTTCCAAATCTTCTATTGTTTTTCTTCTGGGTTTCTTTTGTTTAAAAACAATTTCCTACAGAGATTCTAAAGCTTTTACGAAAATTTCCAATTCCAAACAAATCAAAGCATAAAACAATTTCTACAAAAGCTTTAAATCTTTCACAACAATTTTCAAATTTTCAAAACAAACCAGAACTTTAAAAAAATTTCTTCTTTGTGCAGACAATCTTTCCAATTTGAATATAAATAAAAAATAATTAAAAACCTTATTTCCAGATGTTTGAAGAAACGAAGATTGAAGTAGAGCCTCACCTTTATATTTCAATATTAACAAAGCTTCTTCATAATATTCCTCTTTCCAAAAAGATGAAAATCAAAACCAGAGCCATTTTTTTCCCGAGAGCTTCTTCCCCAATTTTTCAACAACAATTTTCAACAACCTCCCAAAATATCTTTCTTCATTGTCATGAAGTAACCTCTTTCCTCTTTCAGTTAATGCAATTATTCTCTTGGAGAATTAATTCCCAACAATGGTGTTTAATTTTTTTAACACATCTCACAATTAAAATATCTTTCCCAAATAAATCACAGATATTTCCTCTAAAACATTTACAAGATAATTGTGCATTTAATAATTCAAAATACCATATTAACTTCTAATTAAATTTAATCTAATTAATGTAATCACTTTATAAAATAAATTTAATCTCAAAGATTAAATCACTTTACAAAATAAATTTAATTTAATTAATTAAATCAAATATAAAGCTTCTAACAACATTAATCGATATTAATAAATAATCACTTAAAAACATTATAAGCAATAATTTCCCACATAACATACCTTGTAAAATAAATAAATGACAAGGAAAACATGGAAAACATAACAACAAAGCCTGACCAATACAAGGACTGACGACACACTGTGACTAGGGTTGTGGTTTGACAAGGAAACCTTGTTACTATATCTCAATCAACTATTTTGTTGGGCAATGGACATGCTCAAACCTATGAATCCAGGTGGAGACGATGTCCTATACCTGCAATCCTACAATCAAAGCATATGGTGTACATGTATATAGATCATAAAGAAATCACACTGTGAAGATAAAATTATGGAATTGCAGGGCGCTCGCAAGCGAGTGATGCAATCTCGTTCCCTTCACCAATATAGTGTCACATCAAAACTGACGAAACTGAAACATCAAATAACTACAGATGAACATATATCAATATCAACTCACATAATCAACTATGTTAACCAGAAAGTATGTCATAATCAATAATCATCAATATAGTGTACCATCACATCTCAAAATAAAAAACATATTCACTCCAATGTCAACGATCAAATAACAAAAACATAGTATCATGGTCTATCAAGGTAAAATCACTGTCTGAAAATATAAGCAAATCGAAGGGGTGCTACAACATTACAAATGTGAGTCTTTGGATTGACCCAGTAAATGCCCTCTAAAATCCATTGTATTTGTCCTCATTTCTTGCCTTCCACATATACCAAATAACTTCAGTGGATAGTGAAAACAAAAACAAATGCATATCTTTACTCGATTATTTATCATTCCTTATGAGAATTTATTTCTAGTTAACTTTCCCATTTTTCCCCCATATTTTTAGATCATTACAAAATAGATTCCAAATCTCATTAACATAAAAACACTCAAAGAAAATATGATGTATAGTTTCAAGCACCCTGCAAATATTGCACATATCAATTTCACCATTATTCAATTTATAAGGAATTTTTGTAGCAACACTAGCCATCTAAAACAAGTCTCGTTTACATCAATCATATTATGCCATAAAGAACAAAAGATCTTTTGCCAATCTTGACTTTCAAGATTTTTCTTCCAAACCTTATTTAGTTAGACAGTGGGGGTATTAGAGTTATTTATTTCTTTATAGATAAGCTTGGCCTTAACCTCATGGAGAAGGAGAGTTCCCTTCCACAAGACTTTGATAGGCTTATCATTCTATTTTTCCATTTTGAGATTTGGTATCCAGTTTTTACAAGCCTCCTTAATAATAGAATAGGTTCTTATATTAGAGTGAGGTAACCCATAGTCCTCTTTTAATTGATCCCAACCTATCAAATTTTCATCCCTAATAATATTGCAGAAAGTTCTAATACCAGCCTAATTTCACTTCTTTGTAGAGCAGCCCTATAACAAGGCCAATGATTTCCCATTGTGCTCTAAATTCTACCATAAAGATCTGTTGGGGTGGATCCGATTTCTATTGAGATCAATTATGAGAGGACATGTGAATTTATCCCTAATTGACTCCCAAGCCCTCCAAATACTTCTAAAAAACATTGAACTTGCAGGCACTATTAGATACTTGGTGATGATTAGATCACTAAAAGGTAGTTCTTTCCAAGATTTTTCCAACTTAGGGAACATTTTAGAGAGTTGTTCCTGACCAATACTTTCCATGGCTCATTCTCATCTAGGGCTCTAATGACCCGTTTGGTAGCTAAATCAGTGTCACGTTTCTTTAGATCTTTGAGGCTTAGGCCCTTGCCTTCTCCAAATAGCAACAATCCCACTTGAATGAGTGCATATTTATTTTACCTTTCCCATCTGACCATAGAAAACCTTTTATCTTCTTTTTTACCTCATTAACTTGATATTTATTGAAGAACCTTATTGGCGAAAATTAAAGTGTGTAGGATGAAAGAATATTTGACAAACCTGTATCTTGCCAGCTAAGGACGGAAATTGTCTATTCCACCCATCCAACTTCTTATCAATTTTGGATTTTAGCAAAAGCCATGTTTCTTTAAGATTAGGTGAAACAAAGAATGGGATCCCCACATATCTCAGTTACTTTTGAGGCTCCCCACTGGAAATCAAACTTTTGAAGCCAAATAGGAGGTGAATCTAGCCATCCTAACAAAATGGACTTCATCCTTAAAACCCTAGCTCCACAAGCAAGGTAGAAGAGATTAAGATTACTCATTAAGTTTTTTAGGTTATATTCTTGCAACTCCACAAATATAGAAGTATCATTAACAAATTGAATGTTCAAGATCTCATTTTAATCGGGTAGCACCAAACCCCTCACCTTAGGAGAGTTATAAGTATCTCTTAGCAGATAATGTAGGGCATCAAATGAAATGACAATTAGGGTAGGGACAATGGGACAACCCTACCTGATGGACCTGTCTAATTGGAAGACCTCATATTTGGAACCATTCACCTCCACCTGAGTCGTTGCATCCTTTAACAAAATACCAATCATGTTGGAGAAAGCTTGAGGGAACCCAAAGGCTTCAAGGGCCATTTTGAATATAAGGTCATTCCACCCTATCATACGCCTTTTAAAATCCAACAAAAAGTATGGCAACATTTTGATGTGATCTCTTAGCCCAATCAATGAAGAACTTGTAGAATTCAATAGGGAGCCCATCCACCCCAAGAGATTTATCATTGCTCATTGAAGTGAATTCTTTTTTAATTTCTTCCTTGGTTATAGTGGAAAAGAGCATAGTTCTATCTTCCTTGGAGATATTGGGAGGGATTAAGTTCTTGATTTTGTTTCTAGCTTCAAAATAGGCCCCCCCATTGTCTTCCAACTTAAATAAATATGTGTAGTATAGAAAAAATATAGCAGGATTTCTTCTTGACTTGACAAGATCACACCATTATGACAAATCTGATCAATTTATTCTTTCAATCCTTTGTCCTTAATGTATCTAAAGAAAAACTTTGAGCCTTTGTCACCATTGTTTATCCAGTTGAGCTTGGCCCTGAATTTTAAGCCTTGGATTTTGTTTGTTTACAATTTCCTTAGGGATCTTTTAGCATTGTTAATCTCTTCATAGAGTTGTTCACTCATTGGTTCCTTCTGAATCTCAGTTTCAACATTCAACAATTTAGCTTGGAGGTGGCTTTCCTCCCTTCTTTTTACCTATCATCTAAAATATTAAATTCTCCATCCAACCACCTTTTTATTCCACCTTTCAATTTGACTAGAGTCCTTGAGTAGCCATTTGTTGACACCTCTTAAGGTGTTTATAGCATCTATACAATCCTCATCACTTAATAGACTAGTGTTGAGAATGAAGTTATCTTTGATCTTGAGGCTTATCTTTATTCCATTATTTATGGTTATATTAGACTTGATTGCATGGTGATAAGAGAGGGTGTAGGGATAAAACAACACCTTGTTTTCAATATTGATGGGCTCAAAGCTAAAGAAATCTATGTTGGTGTAGAACCTATCTAGCCTACAGTAGATTCTTTCACTAACTCATTTGATTGCAAAATACGAGGAAAATTTCCGATGAAAGCTATATAATCAGATGTATCATCAGGTAATTGTATGAAATTTTCATTTTTTAAAAATTTAATCCCTGACGTTCGTCGGAATTTCGACGAAACTTATTTTGCGTCGAAGTTTTGAAGAAGATTTTTTGCCAAAATTTTGACAGACTTGCAAAATTAAATTGTGACCAACATAAATAAAAATGAGCTCGAATATTTATTGTGACAGTATTTTGCTCGATGATTTTCTTGGGAAAAATCATAAAAATCTCAAGAAGATATCGCCAGGTTGAGGGTAGTCATTGTCTTTTTCCAGAATTCATTTGTGAAGTTAGATTTGTACTTCCAGGTTTGAAAATCATATTTTAAAGCAACATCTCATCAGATTTCATTTTTAGTCTTGTGCATTTTTAGAATTTCATTTCCAGATTTTAGACCTGACTTCACAAATTCTTTATAAGGGAATTGTTTATAACTTATGGAAAATTCTTGATGGATTTGGACAAAGATTATATTTGCAAGGTTTCAATTTTAACCCTAACGATCAATTTTCAATAGATTTGGGAGCCATAACTAGATAATATCAAAGGCATAGGGATAGCTACAGAGTGAAATAGCTATCAAGATTTAGGCCTAGAGGGTTGAACAAAGATTTGGGAATGTTTGATAGTGGATAGTTAGAGCCATTTAGCTATGATATTTTTGAAGACTACTTCATAAAGATGTATTTTTCCCTTTGCCAAGTTTCAGAAATAGATTTTAGACCTTAGATGCCAGTGTCTTATAAAAGAAGTTATGGTATATCTATTACCTGAAGTTCTTGAATTCATCTTGACTCTATACAAATGTATATATTTTTTATTTGAACAAGAAAGAAAGAAAGCAACCAATTTCTAAATATTGTGAGATATTTAGAGCAACAAACTAAAAAATGAAAAAATGAAGGTCAAGGCCTCTCTATTTTTCTCAGTTCACATAAACTTTTTAGATGCTGCCAAACATCTAGCAAGCTATAACTATCATGCAGATTATATGATTTCTATTTGTTTTGTACTTTGAAACAGTTTACAAGATGAAATTGTCTCCTCATGTAGAAGTATAAGCTACCAAATTCCTTTAGAATTTGGTACGGGAATCAAAAGATGAACTTGTCAAATTGGAAACCAAACTTTTTGTGGTAAAAAGAGGTTATTTTGGCATGAATGGCATGTTGTAGCAAATTTATTAAGTAATACAATTTATTTATTTATTTGACAATTTGGTGATTTGTGTGTAGATATGCCACCATATGAAATTGAGTGGAAAAGAGCACTCCTTACCTTATCAAGTAATATCCAGGTAATATGTTATAAAAAATAACTTGTGCTTTTAGTGAAGCTGGTCAACCTACTCGTGCTTTTCCATGCTTAATTTTTTCCTTTTGGATTGAGCTACTTATGATAATTTTTTAACTTTCCTTGCAACCTATTTATTACCCTCTCAATTTTTTAACTAGTTAAAAGCAATCTCTTATAAAGGATATAAAATTAATTAGTACTTTAGATTGTCCTTTATGTTAAGGGAGGAATCTGACTATTGTTTATATAATTCAGCTTTATTTGAGAGTAAGCATATTTAATCTCTATGTGGTAGATTTAGACACTAAAAGAAAGTATTTGACCTTATTAGGAAAAATAAAGCAAAAACATAAAAGTGCATCACATCTCTATTGAAAGTGATCCCATATCCTTTGTGATACTTTCCCTCTAGCAACTTGACTATCCTTTGTCTTTTAGGTTATGCATGAGTTTATTCATTTGATTTCAATGGCCTTGCATAACACTTGAAGAAACTAATTGTGGTAGCTCCTTGAGATATTGTCCATGCACTCTTGTAGGTTGTCCTCTTTTGAAACTTTGTGAGATGGAAATATTTATTAGTTTACCATACTGCTATGAAGAAAATGAACCCTTGACAAGATTTATGATGTTTTAAAAGCCCTCTTGACTACTCAGTTACTTTTCTTTATGTATCTTTTAAAGTTCGTCATACTACCCTATCACTGTTATTATTAATTTCAATGCCCCCTTCATGGTTATTACATGGACTAATCATTGTTTATTTGAATATTCATGATTGTGATCTCCTTTTGGGAATCTATAGTAAAGTGTCATGCCTTTCTTTGAAGTCCATTTCCTTAAATCTTTTCGCTTTGCTCGTTGCTCCTTACCTCTATAGTATCCCTATATTGCATATACATAATAATAAAAATTATGGTGATAACTAGTGGACATGGGTATAACATCAAGCATCATACAAATGTAGTTTGTATCTGCATATATAATACCCCGAGATACTAATATTGTAGCACTAGTCAAAGAATCATCATCAAACTATATTTGTTGATCAAATACAATGAAAAATAAAATATATTAAAATATAAAACATTGATATTTTCTATCTACTCCACTATAAATAATAAAGACTTCCAACACTCAAATTGGAAGGAAATTTCTACAGTCTTTATTATTTACAGTGGAGTAGATACAAAAGATCATTGTTTTATATTTTAATATATTTTATTTTTCAAATAGAATGGGACAGTAAATTGGCCAATACACTGTCAAACATAATGATTGGACCCTATGAATATATAGGTTATCAATATTTAATCAATTCACATGAGAAATCATACTAACCAATAGTATCAATGAAACTTTGATACTATATAACAATGACTAGTCTCAGTTTGATGGCATTTCAAGACCAATGCATGAATATCATTTGGGCCTCATGGCATTGAACATTGTTTTCATTTAGCCATGATATATTGTTCTTACAGGAAGCACAATACTAGTATGATTGAATGTATCAAAGGAAATAGGAGTTAGAGAAGGTAAAAAGAGAACAAAAATATTGTAGTGTAACCTTATTATTATATAAATAAACAGAAAAATAGTAAGAGTAGGAACCCCAAATATCATGTTCATTGTCTATGTGAATATTTGTGGAATAGAGTGACCCCTTATCTATTTCAATTGTTGATAAGGTTAAGATTTATTCTTATTCTCTTTTGCATAGTATAAGCTCTAACCAATTTTTAATATTTAGCTTAAAAGTCAAGATAGTATTCCATATTGATTCTATGTCAATAGGAGGGAGGAAGTTGTATATGGATTCTAGAATAAACATTGTGACCAAAGACATGAATTACATGGATGGAAGAAAATTCAATACAAATGGCAATAGATTTGACATATACAACCAGAGGATGGCCCTATGATATTTTGAATCACTATTATAATGGTGAAGTCAATTTAGATAGAGGCTTGCTTCATAAGTAGATGGAAGTGTATGAAACATTTGAAGTTGCTTGTGAGAACAAGATTTAGCTTAACCTACAAAACTAGGCAAATGAAGTGTTGTCCTTACAAAACAATTTTGTTGAGAGTGTGGAAATGACGGTCTATACAAGATTGTTTGTATGTATTGTATTCAACATGAATATGTTAGGATCGGTCTCAACAATCATTTTAGTCTGTCAAAATGATATCATCCTTATTCAGCCATACACTATTTTTTGTCAGATGGATGTAATCATTAAGGTGCCATACTATTTTATTTCCATAATTCATTTGTAAAGTCATATTTGTACTTCCAGGTTTGAAAATCATATTTTAAAGCAACATCTCATTAGATTTCATTTTTAGACTTGTGCATTTTCATAATTTCATTTCCAGTTTTTGTTGTACAAGTACAATATTCTGATTTTAGGATTCTAACAGTTGGAAATCATAGTAAAATCAGAATTTAATAATTTATGGAATTAGCATTTTAAACTATTTTTTGGGGTCATTAACTTTAGAACTATCTTATCTTTTGCAGGGGTGGCCAAACTTTTATGGTGTAAAATATCAGAATTATTAGATTTTGTTACCTATCTATGATTAAAAATTATTGGAGTGTGAGTTTGATATTTTTTGAAAATCTAAATATTCAAGCTTGGTAAAGAAAAATCATGTCAGATAATATTAGTCCTGAACAAAATGAAGAGTCACTTGATAGATTGTGGACTAGATTGAAAAGAAAGGGTGATGGGAAATTTTATTGTCCTTGCAATAATTGCAAGGGATTAAAGATGAGAAGACTTTTAATCACAACAGTTGAGAAACATTGTAGGAAGCATGGTCACGTTGAAGGGGGGCATGATTATCGTCCATTGGTAAGTTGTTCATTATATGTGTTTATATTGATTGAATTTATAAATATTTATATTGTTTTAACATTTTAGATATATATATAAAATCACTTGATCATGGTCATGGTTTATTTGTGTCTATCATTATTATAAAGGTGGGGCACCCTAGGGCACATGATATGGATTATCATGGCTTGAAGAATGTGGTTTTACAAGCAGAGGAACATGGAGCTATGAATATCGAAGATGAAGTTAATAATCTTATGGAAGAAGATGATCATGTGCTAGGAAACACAGTTGAAGATGATGGTACAAATACAATGATCCATGACACATTTAGTGGCACAGCTGATCATGTTGATCGAGATGATTTTGATGATGTTCATGATTTACCTGTACTTGAGAAGGCATACGAGCCCCTTTATAAAGGCTCCCAAACAACTCTTCTCTCTATTGTATTGTTGTTGGTGAACTTGAAGGTTATGAATGGTTTATCCAACATAGCGATCTCATGAATGTTAAGGTATGTCAAATATGTCATCTTTTTTCATCTATTTTAATTGTTGTTAGTTCATCACTAGTAAATAAAGGATGAAATATGCACCATTAATATTCTTTATATTAAAAAATTATTTTTTGTTGTAGATTGATTGGTGAATTTTTGTTACCACCAAATATTTTACCTCGCTCATACCGAGATTTATCTGGAATTATGAAAGATATTGGAATGGAGTATCAAGCAATAGATGCATGTCCTAATGATCATATTATATATCATAAACAATATGAATTTGCAACAGAATGCCTGGAATGTCATATTAGTAGATATCGAATAGATCAACTAACAAAAAAGGTGCCTTGCAAGGTTCTTCATTATATTCCCATTATTCCACGTATGCAACAATTATTTAGGTGCGAAAGCATAGCACAATTTATGGATAACCATGCACGGAATAGAATTGGAGATGGCATTCTTTGAATGCCTATGGATGGTTCTGCATTTAGGGACATGGAGGAAAAATGGCCACACTTTAAAGAAGAACCTCGTAATATCAGGCTTTAATTGGAAGCAAACAGTATCAATCCATTTGGAGAGCTGAGATCTATTTACTTGGTGTGGCATGTTTTTGTTATGAACAATAACATTCCTCCATGGATGTCAATAAAGAGGGAGCACATAATGTTGGCAATGATTGTTCTAGGTATTTTTTTACATCAATTTTCTTTAACGTAGTAGCATCTCATTTGTCTTATATGTTGCATAATGACTTATAATTTTTTTATTTAATAGCCATGTGCATTAATTTATATATATTGTAGTAAAATGGTTATAATAATTATGTAATGTTTATGTTCATTCAACTAGGTAAGTACCAAGTTAAAGATATAAATTTATATATTGATCCTCTTATCGACGAGTTACTAAGTTATGGAATGGCATCACTATGTATGATGTATCTAGACCAATAGGACAAAGACAATTTCAATTCCATGCAATGCTTGTATGGACAATTCATGATGCCCCAGGGCTAACACATTTTTGTGGTATGTTATAACATTCAATTGCATGACTTTAACAATATTTAATTTTATGAAGTAGATATCATGCATGTTTTTTAAATAATCTATTCATTATATATAATTATAAAAATTGACATATTTAATCCAATTAATATGATTTGTAGGTCTTCAAACAAAGGGAAAATTTGCATGTCCAATTTGTGGTCCAAAGATGAAATCTCGTCGTTTAACAAGTTTAGGAAAGTAAGTGTTTGATGAGTATAGGCACTTCCTCCACAAAAATCATAAGTATTGAACTACTAAAAAAAATCTTTTCAATGGGAAAGAAGAGACTACATAAAAACCACGAAGAATGACACCTTGCCTATGGAAGTTGGAATATAATAGAATTAATCGTCAAGGTTATACATTGGATCAAATTGTTTATCTATCATAAATGATATGTTTTGAATTTATATTTTTATATTGTGTTGTGTTTACTCATGTTGTAATTGACAATGATTGTCGTTATTAATTTTTTTAACTTATATGCTTCATGAAGGTCGTCAAGGCATTAATGGTCGGCTTCCATAGGGACTGAAAAGTTATCCCAGACAATTTAGTAGGTTTCCCTACTATGAGCAGCTACAAATTGTGCATCTGTTTGATACAATGCATATCGGAAAGAATATAACAAAAATGTTATGGAAAATATTGGATGGAAGGCATGAGAAAGAAAAAATTGTCAAAATTTGTAGTGACATTCAGGAAGCCAATCATGCAATGAAAAATGTCATTCAATTAAATAGCGATTGAGACAAAATTAATATAAGTTCCCTTCCTTGGTTATTAACAGAGCAGTAAAGCAATGCTATAAAAGAAGTCATACGAAAAATTTGATTTCCCATAGGATTTGTTGCGAACATAAACAATATTATAACAAAGAAAGGTGAATTTGGGTCAGGGATGAAAATGCATGATTGGCATACCTTCATTAAGGTAATTATTTTGGTATATTATATATATATATTTGTATATTGCATGTACTTTTCAGTGTATTATGTTTACTACTTTTGGAAAAATAATGAAAAATATCATTTTATAATTGTTGCAGTATGTTCTACTCCTATCTCTCCCAAACAATTTCGACAACAATGTCAAGCAAGTTATATATGATCTTGGAAAATACATGAGGTAAGTAGCGATATTTGTTCAATTCGTTGTATAGATCTTATAATTTCCATTTGTTTTACTTGTTATGTAATATATTGAATATTTTTGTTAAATCTCGTTAATATATTTGTGCCTTGAATCACTTGTAGATGGTTGTCATCTAAAGGAATCCATAAAGAAGATATAAATTATTGGAAGAGAAAAATTCCTCGTCTAATGTGTGAAATGCAAAAGTCTCTACCTTCGATATTTTTCAATGCACAAGAACACTAACTCATACACCAAGTTGAGGAGATTGAATTGTGTGGACCTATACACACAAGGTCAACGTGGATGGTTGAGAGGCACTTGAAATTTTTGAAGGCTTTGGTTAGACAAAGAGCACATCCGGAGGGTTCTATGGTGGAGGGATATATGATATACCATACCATGGTGTACATTACTGAATGTCTTCCTAAGTTTGTAACAAAGATCCATGTAGATCACATTTGGGATCTCAACTCCATTAACAAATTTGAAGGGGAGTACCTGATGGGGAAAGGTAGATTGAGGAAAGTGACAGGTAATTATAAGATGGTCATGGAGATTAATTATAATATATTTTATATTTGGTTTTTATGTATATTGTAATTATTTAATTATTAATCTTCAATATACATCAATTATAAATTAAGGTCATGTATCGTGGTAATTAACTAATTATACGTCATTTGTGAATTTCAATTTTTTTTTATACAATTGGCCGAGAGTGGGATGCACTACATGTGTACATTGCAAACAATCTTGATTGGATGATGGTATGGATTGAACGATGTCAACAATCTGGTCGCGCATTAACATGGGAAGGTGTGGCTTCATTGGTTAAAGAAGCTCATCGTAATGGAGATTCCAATGTTACACCAAGGGAAATTGATTTAGCATATGGTTTAAGAGATAAACAGGTACATAAAAATATATTAATCACCCATATTATTTAATTATTTTCAATTATATTGATGTATATATATGTTGAGATTTTTTTCTTTGCATACATTCGGCCAAGAATAAATATGTCTATCAACTAACGATATTTCAATAATTTTTACATGTTTGACATATTGCAGGTGAAACACCACAAGGCTATGTGGTGCAATGGTCATAAATTTTGAATCAAAAAGTTGGATGACAAAGAAAACTTGTGATTCTGGGATAACTGCAATCTTTTAGGTGACTAATGTTTCATCTGGAAGCGGCATAATCTAGAAGTCTCTGAAAATCAATACTATTGAATTTTGGATGATATACTTGAGTGTGACTTTAAGTCCTTCAAATTAGTTATGTTCGTTGTCCTATGGTACAGGCTACAATTGAATGAAAATGATCCTGAGAGAACTGTTATTGAACATGATAATGGATTTACCATGGTTAATACAAGGTATTTCGAGCGAGCTGGAAATGAGCCCTATTTTCTTCCAAGCCAATGTGAGCAGGTGTTTTACTCAAAGGTTCCAGGTAAACCGGGTTGGTCATATGTTGTTAGACATTATCTAAGAGGAAGGTCGATAAAGTTTAATGTGGTGGAAGAAGAAGATATCAAAGAACTAGAAGATGATGTAGATGATGATCAGGATCAATAGTCAGTTGATGATGTGTCTAACGAAGATGTCGAAGAGGAGGAACTAGATCATGATGATGTAGAAGTTGATATTCATGAAGATGATATTTGTGTGGATGATGACATTATCAAAACTGATATCAATGATGATGATGATGATATGACCAATCCTTACAATGTCGAATCTGCATCAGATGATACAAACAAAGAGTTGGATGAAGAAGAAGATCAATGACATTGAAATGTATGAGTTATGTGATTGTATTATCTATTTGATATTAATTTCTTGATAGAATTATATTTGACTTATGTGGTTACATAATTATTTCATGATATTTTTAATTTTTATGCCATTACATAATTAATTCATGATTTATTTAATGTTTAATTTTAATTCATGATGTTACAACTATTGTAGCTCTCCTACAAATTTTCATATGATCATAATGAATAGTGTTTTGGGAAATTTCATGAAAGATGACACATTGATCGTAGTAGTAAAATAATTGCAAGTCGTTTAGATTTTTTAGACCAATCACCCTTCGCAATGTCATTTTTAGGATCATCTCCAATTTGATTACTAGGACACATAAGGTAGTATTTGATTGGCTTATCTTGGACGAACAATGTGGTTTGTGGAATGTGAGAAAATTTTGGGTGGGGTATTGGTGCAGGAGCACCTACACCTCATCTTCTATGCTTAATCATGTGATGATAATTAGGGAGGTCAATAGGTTGGTTTATGAATTTCAAGAATTTTTTATTGTGAATAAGGTCACTCAAGACCATTAGTCATGTTCTAGGTGAAGTTTTGAGTTATGAGTCTGAGTCTTGCACTAAAGAGTTTTGTAGCCTTTTTAAGGCAAATTGGAGAATTTACATGTAAAAGGGTGCAAGGTTAGTGTCTTGTCAATAATAAGGCTAGTATCAAGCCACTAGCATGGTCTTAGAGGTTTCCTAGGAGTTTCAATACATTTGAAAGGTCAAAAAATTAAAACATTTCAATAGTGATGTTAACAACCTTGAAATTAGTGTGTTTTATGTTTCATGTGATCATAAAAGATTAAAAAGTCAGTTGTAGAGGTGGTTGTTCAGTAGTTGAGGTGTAAAGGCCTTTAAAATGCATAAAGTGATCATTGTAAATGTTGTTGATGATTGAGGATTTAAAATGCAAGCTCTTGACATTCCAAAATTTGTGTTTTTCTTCAAAATTTATGTCTTTTCATGTTTTGCAGCACTATACGGTCACATACAACCATATTTTGATGTGAAAAAAAATCCATGTCATGAAGATATATGTTAGCTTTGATTTGAATCTGATTTGAGGGCTTAAGGTGTTGATTTGAGTTAGAAAGATTCATTACTTTGCATATAGCCTGGTTACCTTGTTTTTGAGGGTTTTGTAGTCTAAACATGATATAAAGGGGCTCTTACACTTTTTTTTATTAATGTAGCTTGTGTAAGAGGCCCCATGGATACTTTTTTAATTGTATGATGTATGAATAGGTTGTAGGATGAGAAATAAAGAAGGTATAGTTGTTGTCCTCAAGAGTTTTGTGAAGAAAAGCATGTGAAATGAGAGGTTCAAGCCTAGGTTTCAACAAAATATGTATGGGAGATCCGATTTTATGAATTTTTATCCATGTAAAGACCTAATGGGTTGTGTCTGAGTTGGTTTTGAGGTCTAGGAGGTTGTGGAAGTAGGAGATTCAATAAACCATCATGATTTTGGTCTAAAACAAGGGTTTTTGGGTTTGGCAAGAATTTGGTCGTACAAGTGGAATCTTTTTGTGGATTTGGAGGTTTGGAGGCTGTTAGCTCTCAAAAATGCAGGTAAGAATACCTCAAGAGGTTGCCAATCTCTTGATACATTTTAGGGTAACAAACAAGGCCAAATGATTTGAACCTTCTTCTCTTCATGTGTTGCCAAACCTAGGTGGGTCTACCTTTGCAAACTGAGCAGACTTAAGTGATGTGATTTTGTTTACAACAATCTATTCACAATGGAAATATTATAGTGAACAAATATAATCCTAATAAAGTGTATGTGTAATATTAGAATATGTTCAGTTAACAAATGTAAAAAATAAAATGGACAAACAACTTTGCCAATTTAACTATATGTATATATAACTTTAAATTATTTTTATTTTAACTAAAAGTACTGAAGTTACAACATACAAATTAAATGATATTTATGATTGTAAAATTTACGATTAAATATATCTCTCAGAATCCTTTTTGTCCCAATTTGAAAATAATTTTATATTATAGAATACATTTTTTAAAATTTTAAGATGAAAATAGGAAGGAAAAATCAAACAAATATCTTTATGAAAGAAGTATATTGGCGTTAAATTAAATATGATTTGTATTCCAATGTAAAAACTACAAGAATGGAAACAATTCTTTCAACACATAAACTATTATATAGTAATCAATTAAAATGATCTAAATAGTCTAATAATTTGACTATTAGCATATAGAAATTTCTATAGAGTTGTAGATCTCTTCCATTTCAAAAACACAAAACAATATTAAGTAGATAATCAAACATATTTCATTTCTACAGTGACTTATTTATCCTAGAGGAACTAGTATCTAGTATACAAAGAAAACCAACAAACCCACAACTACCCCTATTTTGAAGGAGTTTAGTTTTCTCCCCTTCTTGATCTCCCTAATATTGTCTAATTATTTTAAAGAGACCAAGGGTCATAACAAAACTTTATTCATCCCACTAAATAGCTTGGTTAATGAAACATGACAAAAGCAACAAAACAATTGCTACATTTGGCATTGAAACGGGATTTTGTTTACAACAATCTATTCACAATGGCAATCTTACAGTGAACAAATATAATCCTAATAAAGTGTATCTGTAATATTATAATATGTTCAGTTAACATATGTAAAAAATAAAATGGATAAACTAAAAGATGAAAGCGTGAGACCAGTGCCTTGTTGGGTGTATGGAGTCTAATGAAGATCTAGAAAATTGTAATTTAAGATGGCAATAATTCAAACTGTTTGGCACACAGATGTAGTTTATAACTTGTATAAATGTGCAAGTAAATGACTGAAAAATTCTACTTGAGATAGAATGACAATCCTAGCTATGTGATTCTTCTTATTGAACTAATTAATACTCTTCAGTTACTGTGATTGACTAGAAGGGTTTAATCTTTACTTGAAAGAACCAAATAATCACATCACACAAATACAAAAAATGTGTATCGGTAAACTAAATATATGCTTGATATATCAATTTAAACAACAGAAAAGCATCAAAATGGAGACAACCAGATAACTGTATAATTCCACAGACAGGTGATACCAATATTAAGCCACAAGTTTAGACATCGTCATTAAATTATCTAAAATTTATACATGCATCTGAGTCTTTTAAAGGAAAGTTTCATTGCAAACTATCTAATGTATCTTTCTCCTATCCGCCTATATATGTTTTACATTATGAAACAGATATAAATATATCAAAATTTTGAAAGGGTGCATCCTTTCAGAAATGTCTTTTTCTTAACAACAATAACAAACTAGAAATTATTCTCTATTAAGCCATAAATATATGTTTGACAAATAATCTTGGTAAGTTGTCTACTTGTGTGTATCAGTATCCTCCAGTGCATTCCTTATGGCTATCTCTATTTCGAACATCTTCAAATTTTGTTCACATGCCCCATCCATTGTTAAATCATTTCCTGTGGCTGTCTCCATAATTGTTTGCATCATCGTCTCACATTCCTTGATCCATCTGTCTTTTCCCTTTAGTTCCCCTCCATCTTCTAACAGCATTGGTACTCCCTTTTTTGTGGCATTGATCATCCCCTGCTCATCACCTTGCAATTCATCATGGAAGTCTTTATGTTTTTTCATAAAATGGTTTCCAGTATCAATAGTTATGCTATCAGGAGCATCCCTTTGGTTTATTTCCTAGAACTTCTCTCGGATTCTGCCATCTATCATCTTATGTTCTTGTAGTGGAGTACAATTGTGTGAATGTTTTACCTAGAGCTTACTCAACCAAGTCATTAAATTGGTTTTCCTCTTCCTTATTATTGCAGTGAGTGCATCACATTTACCTTGTGAGTATGTATTTGATTCTTCCTATTGGTCTCTTTCTTGGGAAATTTCACCATGAGTCAATTGCTTTGTGGATCCCAGCATGATTCCCATCATGTCCTTTAAGTGATAATTTTGTCTGAGTAGTCTCTTGTTATTAATCTTATACATTTCTTTTTCCTTGATTAGCTTTTGGATTTGGGCTTTATTTAATTTGGCCACATTAATGCCAATTTTTGTTGTAGCTATTGGATCAACCTCACCAAATTTTAATGTCATTACATGTCCAAAAGCCTTTTCAGTAATGATTACAATAGATTTCTTGTGTGGAGGATACAAGGCCCATATCATAAGTGATCCCTCATCTAGGTTATACTTAGATCCTACATAAATCTTTGTTACCCCCTCAGGAGTGAGTTTATGTGTGGCATTACTATTCTTCAGAAAACTATCAAAAACCAAAGCAGAGTTTAAATCCAACCCATGAAATATCATGACACCTGCATCTTCTAATAATTTCCTTCCTTTCTCAGGGGTCATGCTCTTCATTTCTTCTTCCATGCTTGATTTTAAGTTATTCAGTAGTTGTTCCTCATTACTTGGTGTAATATTCTCCACTGATTCCCTTATTGATTTTCCTTTTAATTTGCACAAAAAGGTTTTAAATTTTGAGGTTTTAATGAATTCATCATTAGCCACAAATGATTTATATGCTATCTTCCTTGTGTCAATATCTGCACTCTCTTCAACATCTAGTTCCCTGGGAACATACTTGTAGTCTTGAATTCTCAATCTGAAAATTTTATCAATTGTACTACTAGGCCTACCATCACCAGATACCTCTTCATCAAAATATAATACTTATGTATCTTTCAATCCCCTATTATACTCATCAACAACTTTTTTTAATTCCTCTGCTTCCAAATTCCCGATCAAGTCATCATACAGATAGGGTATGTGATTGTATCCTCCCAAGTTCATTTTATTTTTGGAAAAATCAACATCTACTTCTAGATCAAATCCTTTTTGTGGTGGGCCCTTCTTCATGTTGTATTGTAGAATTTTTTTGAAAACCATGTCATATCCATCCCTTGCTAATATAGTGAAATCACTGAAGGATAATGTACTAGGCATAAATGCCTCCTTTCCGAAAGAACTCAGATTCGTAACATCTGAAAAGTCCAATTGCCTATCAATCTCCAAATATGCAATCCTATTAGGCATCGTCTTGGGCAGAATAAAGGGTCCATCTTCAAATCCATATAATTTTATCATGGTCACATATTCTAGATAGTACCAGTCTCCCCAATTGTGGTTGACAGGTCCATTGAAATCCTTAGGCCTTAAAAAACTTTTTATTTCATCGGACAATGAGTATTCACAAGGATGATTGTAAAATCTGTACAGTGGTTTCACAAAAAACTCTTCAAAATGTAGATAAAAAGAATTAGCAAATCTACAATCTTAGGTGGTAGTCCAGAGTTGTACTGGTAATAAACTTCCTTCCTTATCAAATTGTACAACCCTCAATTTTTTAGGCCACATCTACAATTCTTGTCCATAATAAAGTATCATATGCATTAGGATTGAATAAGCATCCAAGTGCAAGATAGGAGCTCCACTTTTTAATGCCATCAGTCCTGAATCAAGTACTTTAAAGATGTGTGAAGCATAATAAAAAAACCTTGAATTGTCACATTGGATTTCCGCTGCAATTACCATGGGTACAATTGACATGTGCTCAGGGGCCTCCATTCCCAACACTTGACACACTGAAAAATATGTGTACCTCATGTAGGGTTCAAACAAATCAATATGGAATGGGGGACCATCACTGTCATTCAATGGAACTGAAACACCATCTTTCTTAGAATTGTACAGTGGCAACCTCCAACCCTCGTACAAAGTATCCATCCTCCATAATTCCTTTTCCAGATGTTCAGGTACAATTTTTTCACCACACACTCCCTCTAGGTTAAAAACCTCATAGATGGCAACTTCAGATACATGCATAAACAATTTTCCTAATGGATTTAACTTCCAAGGATTGCACACTCATTCATATTAGTTCCTTCATTGGTAATGAAAAATAAACAGCTCATATCCCCTAATTGGGGTCCATATGTCTCGTATATGCTTGCATTTATCCTCTAAGTTTTCCACTTTTTCCCTAAGTTGTAAAAATCGCCTAGCCTTAGGTCCTAAGCCAAGCAATTTATCAATTAAGTCCTAGTTTAACTTCCTCTCAGCTACCCCCGGTTCCTTCTCTGCTTCAATTTTTTGCTTTTTTCCTCTAGGGTTATTACTCTCACTCTGTTTCCTACCATTTGTTTTTCCTGAGCTAGTGCTTTCCATTTTATGAATCACAAAACCAGAAATTTAACTGCAGGGAACTTACAAGTTTATTTAGAATTCTTTGACCACAAGATCCTTCGGCCCTTCGTTCGTTCCTCTATTGCTAACTTTGCAAAATTTTCCTTCAATTACTTTTCTCAATTCAGGAAATCATTGACACATTTGGTAGTAATACTGCCATTAATGTCCTAGATATGAACATGAGCGTAGCTGATCTTCGAATTTACCCACTGTCACATCAAATGTTCTATCGGCAAGACAATTGAAACTTTGGGCGATTCTTTTATTCAGGTTTGACTAACGTTCATTAAACATTCTTTTTGTCGGGGAGACATTACGTCGATATCACATAATCTATCCATCTGATTCATATAAATATCGCCAAGAGTCACCCCAACGACTATCTTGATATGTTTGTATCTTCATCGGCAAGACATGGTGTATCGCTAAGAAATTTAGTAATTTTGCAGATGTTATAAGTCTCCTCTATGATTATTCCTTCGATCTCAAGTATGTCGCGAAGACTCCTGTTGATGCAATCTTATCAGTGTGACATAGTGGGTTGGGAGGCCATTTTGAACTTATTTTGTTGGTGTTTGTATTGGCGATAGTATGTTTCTTTGTTTTGTCAGCAGGACAAGATGAGTGTTTCGGCGATGATATATCATCAACGAGACAAATGCACTCGGGTTGACTCAGGGATCTTACTCTGATGGCATTGGTCTAGCTGATACAACTCCTTGTGCTTTGATCGGTGAGACAAGGTAGGTTTCTTGTCAATGGAACTTCATCGGTGAGACCTATATGCTCGGTATGACCTTTTCATTTCACCTCGATAGAACTTGTCTTGCCGATGATATGGGTTATTTGAATACTAGATTTTGGAGGTTTTTCATGATATCAAATGGTCAAGAATGATATGATCATATGTGACTATGATGGATTATACTCAAGCTAAGGTTTTCTTTAGGGAATCAACAAGTGCAAATTCACTTTAAAGGCTAGTTGCTTTGTGATGAATGTTCTACTGTGGGCCTCTAGCCTATCCTAGGTCTTTGTAGTAGTTGTTTTTATTCTTTGTTATCAGTTTTTCAATGTTCTATACAACAGCCAAGTTTCTATTTGCAATCTGCTTTAAGTTGGTCATTAAAAAGAGATATATATGGTTTGTTTCCTTATAGAAATAATGCATTTATAACATTCATGTGTTTTTCATTTAAAATAATGGCATTTGGTGATAATAAGAAGTGTGAAGTTTGAAAAGTTGTATTTTCAAATATATTTTTTTCTTTTTTTTGAAACAATTAAATAATTTTGATGCATAAGATGATTCAATAAGTTGTTTAGAACAGTAAAATGGTTTCAATGTTTGTGATGAGGAAAAATTAATTGGAGAGTAGTTCAAAACTGGTTACAAGGTTTGAAAGGGATGTTTAAGTTGTACTTTTTAGAGTGATAAGATTGACATTAAACTTTTGAAATACTTTTAGTTCATATTTTTAAGATAAAGATTATTTTAAACGAAAAAATTGTTTTAAATTTCATACTTGGAAAACAAAAATAGAAATGCAATAAATGAATAATAGAGAATCATGCATGGGAACAAAACACCACCTACAAATGCAAATAAATAATTGGAATGACATAAAACAGAGGATAAAGTCAAATATATTATTGGTCTTTCCTTTTCTGACATTAAATTCTATTATATAGATTTAGATAAATCATCATAGGAAATTTGGGATAATTTCAATAAAATATTTGGAGCAAACATAGTTAATGTGAATTTTTTCCTAAAACTTCAACTAATTAGATTCAAAATGATAGATATAATCACTATGTCTAATCACATAAGAAATTTGAGATCTCTCATTAGATAATTGGTAGAAGTCAAGGCTCTATTAGATGATGAAGATGCTAAGGATATTTTGTTAAATAATTTGAAAATACAGCAATGTTATTTCTATGCTTAGTACAATAACTTCTCAAACACAAGAAGATGTGATTTTGGCCCTATTAGGAGAAGAAAAAAGAACAATGGAGAAGATTTAAAAGTTGATTCTCAACATGAGAATGTATTATACTCATGAGGTAATAATAATTACAAAATAAACATGAATGTTATTATTGTAAGAAAAAGGATCACACAGTGTGGACTTGTATAACTCGAGCCAATGATGTTCTTGAGGGAGAACTTAAAGAAAAATCAAATGATGTTAGCTTAGCCTATATATATTTGTTTGTTTCAATCAACATGTTTTGTTGTGTGGAATGTAAAACTTAAGGGAGGGTGATGGACTATTAAGATTAACATTAATAAATTCACCTTACTAAATTGTTTATTTTTGTTATTAAATAATTAGTTATATTCTTGTAAGATAGTAGTTCAAATGGGAAGGTATATTTGAAAGGCTTTGTAAAAGTCATATTGTAATATATTCTCAAATGAGTTGTATGATATAATTATTATTTTGAGTGTTTTTATGTGCATATATAAGTTCTCTTGATTTTTCCGATATATTTTGTATGCTCTATTAGCCATGATTTCATGATTAATTTTCCACTTTCGACACTACTTCTTACTAAATTTTCCATCCAAATTTGGCTCTTAAACTAAATATTTCATATAGGTGCATTTTAATTTTCTTACTATCACCTTTGGCTGAATTTTTAAATTGGTTCAACCATGCAAAAAGTGTGGTTACTTTTAATTATTTCCACTTAAATGTTGGTTACAATTTTCTAATTTTCTTTCCATTTACCTAGACACAATTTCATACTAGCATTAGTACTTGAAATTGGCAATTTACTTCTACTTAAAACTTGTGGTAATTTCATTAATCTCTTGCACCTCTGGTGTTGAATTGGACTAGTTATGTCATCTAGGATTTGTTCTTCATTTTTTTTTACTTTTTTCAAAAAAAGTTATGATGGTTATACTTGTATTACCATGAATGGACATAAATTTGAGGATTTTGGGTGTTTTCATTCAATTTTTTATATTTTCACCTTAGCTCCTACTTTATATGTGTTTTTCATGGAATCCTTTGGATATCTTTTGGCTAATAGTATTTCATGGAACCTTATTAAAGGTGCTAACTTTCCTAACTCTATAGCCCAACTATTCAATGGTCATTTTTGTAATGACTCCTTTCTCACTCTCTTGGAGGACAAACGTGACATTATTTAGGATATTCAATGCCTAGATATTTTTTGGAAAGATTTAAGGTCAAATATATAGTGGCATAAAACTCAATGTTATAGGAAATCCTTCTTAGCCAAGCCCAATTGGTTCAATTCCTGTGGATAGGAGGGGTTGATCATAAGGAAGTGTTGAGATTCCTAAGCATATCTTTTTCCTTTTAGGTTTCTCCTTCCTCTTTAAGGAAACATATCATTTCTAGAGCTGAGGAAAATTATCATATTAAATTATGAAGCCCCTTTCTTTGGCAAGGAGATTTCATGTGTGTTCAAAAATTCTTGTTGCACACATTTCCATTACTCATCTTGCTAAGAACCTTGCAAATCCTCATATTTGAAGATTGAAAAAATCCAAAGGTATATTTTATGGCCTCCCTTTAACCAAGGAAAATGGTTTCATAAAGTATCCTAGGAGTTTTATTATTTCCCTCATGACTATAATAGGCTTGGCTTTCTTTATATTCACTACTCTAAATGGCACCATAATTTTAAATTTAATTAACATACTCTAAAACCTAACGAAACTAGATTGTAGCTCGTCAAATTGGAGAAGTGAAAGTCAATACCAGCATTGAGGAAGAGTTTGGAGGAGTGAAAACAAGGTCAATACCAGTGTCGAGGAAGAGTTTGGAGTTAAAAAAAGGTCAATACCAACGTCAACGAAGAGTTTGGAGGAGTGAAAACAAGGTCAATACCAATGTCGAGGAAGAGTATGGAGGAGTGAAAACAAGGTCAATACCAGTGTCGAGGACGAGGTTGAGGGAACTCAGGGAAAATTGAAAACCAAGGGACAATGATTACTATAAGTTTGGCACCCCATTATCTTTAACCTATAATTTTCATGCCTAGTTTCCAAAGATCTTCTCATACATTGGCACCCCCATTCTCATAAAATGGTATAAGATAAGATAGAAAAAATTAAATAGCTTAGTCTTTCACATTTTTATCGACCAGCCTCAGGTCTTGGAAAAACTCCCATAATCTACCCACATCTTGGTTGTTGGTGGGAACATGTTATTCTTTTTTGTATGACCTACCTCAAATCTTATGTCCACAAAGTTGCTAACAACATAAAACAATAAGAAAAAATTTGAAGGTACAACTAAAAAGGGGTTATTTCCTTTTGGCCTCCTCCACCTCTTATATTTCAACATAGCATGGAATTACGCTTACATAACATAAACTCAAACAAATGGAAGTTTATAGGGGCAAAGGAGCCCAAGTATATGCTAGGCTAAGCTAGATCTAATGAATGGAAATAGAGGCATGCAATTTTTCTTTAATACCTCCACCACAAACATATGCAAGGAAAGGTCTCCTCCCTTCTTGGTAGTGATAACCTCCTCCACACACAACCCTTTAAAATTATGAATAGAGGAATATAATCTTTGAAGAACTCAAAGTTGATTCTCTCCTACCTGATTCAATTAGTCATTTTATCCTTACAAACATTTATAGTGATTACTAGAGGCACGTTGACCAATTCTTCATAATAGAAGAATTTGATCATACTTTTCCAATGATGGCATTATGAGAAAACCTTAGGTTAAATGAATAATTCCTAGCTAAGTTATTTAAATCATATCAAACCATATAAGAGAAGACCATTTCTATGTGTACTTGGATGCCATGGAGAAAGGCTCTTTGGGCTCTTTCATCAATCAAGGTATTGTTAAATTTTAACACCTAAAAGTGAGAATGAAGAATCTTTCCTAGGATGGTGGCCAATTATGCTTCTCAACACCTAGATTACAAAATATTTATCAATATCATTGCCATCACAATTAAACCTATTGCTTGAGATATAGTCATATAGGTAAACAAATTATCTTTCTTGATAGTAGATACATTCTAGACAATTCAATCCTTGCATCGGAGATTATTGAATGGGCCCAAAAAACTACTCATGATGCCCTTACTATTAAGTTAAAAGTTTGACAAGGCATATGATTGCATTAAATGTCCTTTCATTTATAAAATGCTCAAATGTATTTATTTTTAACCCTAAATTATTATCACACTTTCAAAATTACAAAATACCAGTTGAATGAAGAACCTTCATTTGAAGGTGATGTCGTCATGACCTTTGAATGAAGAACCTTCATTCAAAAATGATGCCATGTCAAGACTTTCAAATGAAGGTATTTTTTATTTTAAATATTTCATGTCCAAAATTCTTTATAAAAGGAACCTTCAAATGAAGACCTCAATTCAAAGGTCCTTCATTAGAAGATCCTTCATATGAAGGTTCCTTTAATGCCATCCCATTATAGATCTTAGAGTTGTTAGAGATATTTTGGTTTCAAAGTAGAGATTGGACCATCAAATAGTGTCACCATGACTCTACCAAGATATCCATCAAATTGATAAACCCTGACATAACAACCACAAATTCACAAGAAAATTGCCCCTGTCAGCCCTAGGGCATCAATTCAATGCCAAGTTTCTTGCTTTAACAGACCCCTAAATGCAATTAACCTCTATCATGCCATGTTGCACACCAATCCACTGAGTTATAGTTCCAAGATAGTGGGTGGATTGGTGGATGTCATTTCTATTTAGCCCTCAAACCCTTACATAGGCAAAATAGGGCAGTCCTTGTATTTGATTGTTTTCTCCCATAGAATAGTGATTGAGCACTTCAAAACAAATTAAAATGAAATGGAAAAAATATATTTATCGACACCAATGATCTCAGAGCATTTCAAGCTTGTATGGATCCATACAACACAAAAGAACTTCAGAAAAATAGTAAAAACACATAAAATTGCTTCAAGAATGTGAAATTTGATATGAAATTTTGGTATCAACTCCTCCAACGATTGCAATGGGATGGGAATACAATATGATATAAGTGGGATAATAAATGCATCATTTGAAGCATCAAACCAATATGAAAAGATGAAAAAAAGTGCTAACCCCTTAAACTAAAAGAATTTATTTCAACTTTCAGTTTGTTGGGTAGCCAATTATTTTAAGTTATCAAATCCTACCATCATACATAATCAAAATGTTGTTGTTTCAAATGACTATGAGCACTAAATTTCACTATTTGAAGATGTTGAAACCTTTTCATAGAGAAATTGAACATTGATGTGACCACTCATCCTACCTTAAAACATACCAAAAGTCTCCTAGCAATTAGACATAGGAAGATTTAAGATGACTTAAACAATTTTTATTGCCAAAGCATAAACTTAAGATGACTTTACCAAGCCTAGTACACACTCCCTCCCTGTTAACCACTTGGACATATGGAAATTAAATGTAAATTTTATGCTATTTTTAGTCATGTAGGTGTCCAATAAACCACTTGGTGGTATTTCCCTTCAAGTTTATTTACTTGAATGAAGAGAAAAATTCCTTTGATTACAATTAGAGAATACATTTGAGGCCTTGGTTGTGTAACTAGTGAACCGTCGTCATATTTAACACTTGTTACAAAGTTTGGGAGTTAAAACATTAAGTAGATTTGATTTGTGATGGACACATTTGGATGGTAGTAACAATAACTTGCAATATATCAAGACTTGATTACCTTATAACCTGTCAAATTCTAGCGATGAAATGATAGATTAATCATATTGTCACCTTGGGATCACATCACCATGAAAGAACTTCATCCAACATCCTTATGAGTGCAGGTACCACCAAATAGGTATTTTTCAGATCTATCTTCCTCGAGCGAGGGAAATTCAAGAAGAGAAGAGGAAATGAAACATGTAGTAGGTCTAAAAGAGGGAGATCAACTAGAGGTCAAAAGATTAGAAGAAAATTTTGTAAACACATGGATTTTTTTCTTGTCAAAGGGGAGTCATGTTCTTATGATGATGAGAGCATAGGCAACATCGAGGTTCCCTTGAGGCACAAACATCTATGGAAACAATGGGTACCCAAGTAACTTCCTCCAATAAACACTAATTTTTGTGTCAACAAGAGGATATCTCGCATAGCACCATCATCATTACATGGTTTGGGCCTATTTTGCATGGATGACATAAAGGTCTATTACGACAAAGTTATTGAATTGATGGAGTATGTTGGATCCTGTTACAATTACAAAGATTGGATGTAGCTAGTTCAATATACACGAAGTATGCATAGGTATGCACTGTCAACAAATTATCTACAGCTAAAATATAAGGATCAAAATAAAGGAGTGGCTAGGTACATTGATGGAAGGCCAAAAGCATCAAGGAATATTGTAGGGTTTATAAATAGTACATGACCTAGGTCAACAAATAAGCAACCCAATTGCATATTCGAGGCACGAGAGGGAAACCATGTATTCATATGTGCGATAAAATCAATAACTGCAGGGGAAGAGTTGCTAATCGATTAAAATTTGAATCGCTTAGATACAAACATATTTACTATGGGGGTGGTATGTACTATATACCATTTTACCTAGCCTCCAATTAATGACTCCAATATACCATTTTATTATTATGTTTTTTTTTGTAAGTCTATTGGTTTCATTTCGGTAATTTTTTTTATAATTATTTTTTGTCATAGCGGGACATTGATCATACGGGGAAGGCTCCATCCCAGAGCACAAATTGTGATCCATCTTAGGCACTTCTACCTGACAGGTTTACCTCATTGTAATTGTACAAATTAGATACGATCAAAATGTTTTATTATTATGCTTTTTTCATGAGTTTATTGGGTTAATTTTGATAATGTTTTTAATATTCTTATTGCAGTTGATTGATCGGGGAAAGGCACCAAAAGTAGAGGAGAGAATCCATATGGAGGTGCAGTCACTATTATGCAATGATGACATCACATTTTCCACAAACCCTGTGGATATGATGAGGAAGGCCCAAAAAAAATGCAATGAAAAAATCCTTAAGTTGGTATTCATAGTGCCTCAAACAAATGAGATAAGAGAAAGGGTTAAAATATTGACTAAGAGAGCACAAAACTTACAAGTAAGTTGTCATGAGATCTTTAGTTATAATGTAAGTTCATTCTTGGTTTTATATATTGTACTATTTTATGTCATGAAGTAAAATATGTGTTGTTTTTACATGATTATTTGCATCCTCGTGATACTGTTGGCCATGATCAGGGTACTGCAAGTGTTGCCTAGGGAGCAGGGGTTGGTAGAAGTGTCAATCTTGATCATCCTGTGCATACATCACATCATCTGACCCCATAATTCGTGCCTATATTGTCGACTGAAATGTCGGCAACACATACCATGCAGGCATCTGATAGTGCACCCTCTGGCAGTGAACACATGCGAGAACATCTGTTAGGATATGTACCTAGGGATGCAGAGGCCACTAGTATTGGTGATGTTTTAGCATCATTTCCTAGATCTTCCCATATTACTAGTACAGGAACATTGTCGGTCACATTTGTGGTGACCGAGGATTTTGTTCCCATAAAGATAGAGAAGGTCTCAAGTACTTTAAAATGTTTTAATTATTATTATATATAAGTCCAATTGAAATTTACTTCTTGATCACTCTTTATAGTCTAATGATCCCATGATCATTTTGCAGGAAATGATGTTTTTTATAAACATCTAAGTGATATTACATTGGAGCTCTTTGGACCCACCATACGTTCATGATGAAATTCCCAAAATCAAAATTTAAAAGATGAGCTCATTAACCGTTTAGTTGTGTTGTTCGGTGATAAAAAATTCAACCAAACCAAGGTCCTTAAGAAATCTGGTACCTATCTAAAGTATGTGAGGGACCAATATAGGTCACATTTAGAGAATAATAGAAAGTATGAGCATCCCCCCATGATTCTGAAGAGGGAGTGGAAGGACCTAGTGTTGGATGGAAAGGAGAGGCTGAAAATAAAAAAAGGAAAGACACCATCGGGCCAAGGAAGGTATGTGATACTATCAACAATGTAATTATATACTGATTACTCTTTCTTTTTACATAATCTAACATATTTCAATTTTTTCATAGGTTGCCCGACACATCGAAGGCAACAAAGGAAAGACTAGAAAACCACAGGTAGCACAAACTTGGCTCTGGTGGTTATATGAAATTATCCACACGAATTGTAAGTATCAATAAATGAAATATTGCATCCAAATAATAAATTGCAAATAATTTTGGTTTATCACACCATAGAAGAAAAATTCATGATCTTATGCAAAAATACAGGGCTTTGAATTCAACATAGTGCCCATAGAAGAGGACTTGAAGATTTCCTTCTAGCAAAGCTATGGAGCCCTGGCTAAACACCTAAGAGTCTTGACTAGGCAAACACAATATTCCACTACATCCAACATGCAGGTAAATAAACTCAATAAAGTTTATTTAAAATTGAATACTTGTGCAATCTATTCAATGTTAATTTCCACCATAAAGTAATAATGTTCTTATTTGTTTTAAACAGACAAGCAATGATAATACTGCACATGACATTGGAATGCAGCCTGGTGAGGATAAAACACAACTTACAGATGAAGGCCATGGTGTGCATCCCAATACTCGATGTATTCATTTGCTATACAAAACGCAGTCTGGATTAATAAAATTAAACATCTTTAATTGCATTTGGTGTATTAATTAATGTAACCTTTTGTGTTTCAACTTTAGAGCATGTAGAGTGTGATCGACATGTTGAGCATGATCAGGCTAGATAAAATCAGGAACATGATGTGGCCCCATCAAGTAAAGAGGACCACTCTAATGTTCTTTTAAACATATTTAATTGTAATTGGTGTATTAATTAATGTAACCTTTCGTGTTTCAACTCCAGATCAGTATTTAGAGGGTGTCCAACATGTTGAGCATGAGGCTATAAGACAAGATCAAGAACATGATGTGGCCCCATCAGGTAAAGAGCACCACTCTAATGTTCTTTTAATTAATAAAATACTTGTAACAATAATAATAAAACATATCAATTTAACATTTCTTTGCTATTGCAGCAGACCCCCCCTTGCAGCGACGTCCACGTTGTGAGTACATGACTAGACATACATTAAGATCACAAGCAAATCTCAGAACAACTGAAGCGGGGATAGATGATTTAGAAAACGATACTCCACTTCAGCTTTTTTCAGCTACAAAAAAGAAACAAAAAAAAGTGATTGTAATCATATTATGACAACCATATTTTTGTTAATATGTAAAAACTGAAAAAATGAATGTTATATGTTAATGAATGAATGTGAGTATGTTAATGAATGAATATTATATGTTAATGAATGAATGTTATATGTTATTAATGGATGAATGAATGAATGTGAATATGTTAATGAATGAATGTTATATGTTATTAATGCAAGATGAATGAATGAATGAATGTTATATGTTATTAATGGATGAATGAATGATGGAGAATTGACAGTGATGTGTGGGGGGAGGGGTCAAATGAGCTTCCACCTTCACGTGGTTGGCCCTGTTAAGTAGATAATATTAAACTATTCTCGAAACAAAGAGAAGCTCAATAAGGTAATGCACTTTTCAATATAAGAAATGTATTGTTTGAAGCATCAAAACAATATGCAAAGATGAAAGAAAGTGCTAAATTTTCACTATGAACATTGTGTTGTGTGTGGATTTGGTTTCAAAGCTCTGCTTCTTTTGTTTTTAGTGGTCTCTAAAATTTTGACTTTTGTGCATAACAGGTTAGTGGAAATTTTGACAACTCTGAAGGGTTTAGAGGCTCGATTGAGATAGATACATAGATATTTGGATCTTGCTGTTGATGGGAGGCTTCCACTTAACCATGAAATTTTGTACCATCTGCAGGTATGCAAAAAATTCTCTACTTACATTCATTCAACTTACTATAATATAATATCTAACAAAAATCTCCTTTTCATTATACTTAGATGGATTTTCATGCCCTGTTCCAAAGCACATGTTTTAGAACAGGCAAGAAGGATGCTACCAAGGGTTAAGTAATTTGGCTTTACACCTGCCAATTGCATAGTTTACTTCATTCATCTAGCATATTGCCAATATGTTTCACAATTGTTGGAATCATATCCTATAATTACAGAACTAGTAAAATTAAAATATGTAAGTTTCAAATATGGCATTACATATCTTTCTATGAATTTTTTAAAGAAAATATCAAAATGGAGAAGTATTAACAAAATAATCTGCATAATTTCTAAGAGATCAGGGAATTTTTTTGCAGAGTTATCTGGATTATATTTAAGACAAAAGTAACTTATAGAGATTGAAGCAGAAAATCAGTAGTCTAAAATCACTAGTCAACACATCTTAGTAGTATCTCAATTCAAGAGAACTAGGTCCACTATCCATTAGCCAGTAAAACAAATAAAATCAATTCATAAGATTATTCTGTTCTAATAGGGTTGATTGGTTGCTTGTTTCTTTTTGATTGTCAGGAAGTCATCAATATACACTTGGTTTTCCCGCCTTCTCTTGCCTCGTGGCCAGAGAGTTTCTACAAAAGGCATCAAATTAACCTTCAAGATTGACAATGGCAATGAGTATAAGGTCAGTATAACTTAATGCTAATTCGGTATGATTTTATTTTTTTAAGACCAATTTAGATTCATTTCCTGCTCAGACTAATTTTATTTACATTTATGTTTTGCTAATATCCATTTTCCTTTACATTCATATTCTTCTATACATATTGTGTTTACAATATTTTTTTCCTTAATTTAATCTAGGGGAGAGGACCCAGTACCTGAGCATGTTTCAATAGTTGCGATAGTAGTGGTTTATATAATGCCCAACCCTAATTATTTAATTCTTCTTACTAATCCAATTAATACTTTCCAGTTACTGTGATTGATTATAAGGATTTAATCTTTACTTGATTGTGATAAACTTAGATTTTTGGGCTTGTCTTACAAGTGCTTGTTTAGATGGGTGAGGATTGTTTCTTGTGCTAAAAATATTTGTATTTGTTAATGTTAAACTTACATAGTTGAATCAAGGGGTAGAGGTTGTCCTCTTCAAATGGAATAAGAAGGAGAGTTAGAAGTGGAAGATCAGTCCCATCTATAAGTTTTGTGTGTAGCTGCATTGTATGGAATTATTTTTCTTGGGTATTACTTAAATTTAAAATTTTGATTATCTAGTAAAAGTCAAGTTTCCATAGAGGGTTTGGAGGCTTTATCTCACAATTCAGATTGCTTGTGTCACAATTTTTTTCTATTCAATATGATATGTATCTCAAGGAGGATATGGATCTGGTTCTTCATACCATCAATTTAATGAAGAGGAGCCTCAATGTCATGATGTTAGGATTTACTATGAAGCTAATCCAAAGTTTTTCATTGCTGCTTGAGGCCATATTGCAGTGCTTTCTCTAGGAAGCCCCCATGATCCCCATCAAGTATCTTCTTTTTGTAGTCTCTAAATTTCTTAGAAGAAATCAACAACCAGTTTGTCTAAATGTGGCTCTTTGTTTGCACATTAATATCTCTTTTGGAAGCAATGGATCAAAGTGGATTCATGGGGTCTTAAAGAGAAGGCTCTCAAACATGGAGATCAAGAGTGGGACTAGGTAAAACTGTTCATAATCATGCTCATATTATTTTATTGACTATCTAAGAGCTAAGTATCCAGGATAACATTATGTATTTTTCAATTGAATTTCCAGAGTGAGAATAATTTTGGGTTTTCAATCCTATTTTTTAGTACACTAGCTAAGTATCCAAGATGCACTGCAGGTACTTTTTCTCACCAAATTGTTCATTTTCCACAAAATTAGATTCTAGTGTGTAGTTTAATATTCACTAGTTTGATTTTTTCTTTTTTCACAAGATTAGAATCCAGTTCGTATGTTGTGCTTCTTGTGCAAATTTGTAAGATGGGTTTTTTGTATTCAGTTGCATAGTACTTTCCTTTTTCAATAAAATTTTATGCAATGGAGTTCAAATATTAGGATTAGGTTACTAGTTGCTCTTTGAGTAATAATTTAAAACCTTATTCATTGTCCTTTACAATGTATATGACTATCTTGTAAATTGTCCTCTTATATTCATGAATTTCTTTCAACTTATCAAAGGATGATTGTGTCTTGATTAAAACCTTTGTTTGATGGTTGTCCTTCATATGAATGTCTCAATCTTCTCTTTCACAAATTTATGTTACTTTACTATTATGTCATACCTCTGATTTTTTGCAATAGTATCTTCAACCTCTCTGTAATTCCCATGATGAGTTGTGTGTTACTGTGTCAGCGCTTCCTTGACCATGAGAATGGGAAACAAAGAAATTGAGATTCCATTTAGTAAATCTGTGTACATTTGCAAAAAATTTAGCCTTCAATATCTCATCACCATCACACTCTTGAAGGAACTCTCACAAACTTATACTATCTATCTAGCTTTGAGTCCTACATTGTCCTCTGAATACTATGCTTTCTACTTTCCATTATCAAAAAATTTCGTTAGAGCTTATTTAAGATTGTTCATTTGGCTTGAATTTGTCCTCCAGACTTGTCTATCATAGTGCTCATACCATCATTATATATTGATTTCCCTCCTCATCGTAGTTGATTATCTTCAACAAAGTTTCATACCACTGGCTTAATATAGTCTTTCATTTTGATATGAAGTAAAGGGCACTATGATATTCATCAAGACTACTATCAAAACCTTTTCACTATCAATAATGGATTTGATTGTACTCTTGATGGCAGCCATGCAATTGTAGTTCACTTGACAGTAACCTTCTTCTCTTGCTTTGATGTCAACACAACATTATACTTTTAAGGGTTACCATTTGTATGCTCAATCCACTATTTAGATATCATTCCTCTAGCACATGTCCTTATATCTTTCATTACTGAAGTGATTGTCCTTATACATTGGTATGACTATATTTTAAAATTTGAGAATACATTCTTTACGATATTAAACCTTCATATAGCATCATAAAGTATATTCTTCATGTGCTCTATGGTGAATATTTTTTGTCTTAACATCTATGATTCATTAGTCACTGTCCATGACAGTCCCCTTGATCTCATGACTCGTCATTAGTTTTACATTTTTCTCCAATTGTTGATCATCAACATCAAATTTTGCCATCATAATATCATCCATAGCCTCCATATTCTACAATTATTCATTGCTTATTTCTCATACATAGTAACCAAATAATGTAGACCTAGAGCTTGGACTGCAGATGTATGCAAAAAATGATAAATCCCTGCCTCTGTAAGCCTAATTAAACACAACAACTGACATGTTGTTTGATATTTTAAATAGTCATGTGACTATCCTTTTTCTACCTTGTAAACATTTACTCAACGCATACAATAATTTATTGAAATGCAAAGTTGAATGGCCTCTTAACTCTTGACACTAATGTCATTACATTTGTCAAAATAGGGTTAAGCATATTCTGATCTAAATTTTTGTAATGATGTCTTCCAATCTATCCTTTATATTTGAGCATTGATGACAATCCATCTTGTCTTTTACTACCCCTTTTAAATGCTCATGGTCTTGGAACATCAACTTTCTCTCTTTGATTGACCTATCCTTATGTCTTGTCATTATCCCTATGGATGCACTTTGGAGCCTCCTACTACTTTTAAATATCACCCAGAGTCACCCCAATAATTATTTCGATCCATTTGTATCTTCATCAAAAAGAGATCATGTATCGCTAGGATATTCTACAGTTTCCTTGACATGGAGAGTCTCCCCGATGATCATTCTTTCAATCTCAAGTATGTAGCCAAGACTCCTGCCAATGTAATCTTATCAGCATGACATAGTGGGTCAAGTAGACATTCAGAACTTACTCCAATGGTATATGTCTTGTCGATATGTTTTTGTCATGCTTCATCGATGAGACAAGATGAGTATCTCGTCATTGAAACTTCATCGCTGATACCACAGGCTAGTCCTCTCGATATATCTTCTCAGGTAATTTTGATCGTGGTAACAATCTTTATCTTTCATCAATATGCCTACATTTGAATGAATAATTAAAAAAAAAAAAATTGCATTGTTTCGTCAAATTTTCTACGAACCTCCAAAAGCATCCAACGAAACTTTCATCGTAATGAATTTCCTATTTTGTCGCAATTTCGACAAACTATTGTCATTGTTCTTTTGATCTCAAGTATGTCACCAAGACTCCTGCCGATGTAATCTTATCGGCATGACATAGCGGGTCAGGTAGATATTCATAACTTACTCCGATGGTATATGTCTTGCCGATATGGTTCCCTTGTGCTTCATCAATGAGACAAGATGAGTATCTCACTGATGAAACTTCATCGCTAAGACCACAGGCTAGTCCTCCTGATATATCTTCTTAGGCAATTTTGATCACTATAACAGTCTTGATCTCTCATCGATATTTGCAATACATTGAAACTTTTGTCATAATTGAGACGAACTTCTATTGTTGATTCGACACTTTGGTAAAGGCATGACACTTATGTTCTTGTTTTTGTTTGTCGCTAGATCGATGAAATTTCCGTCAATATTCCAATGAACTTAAGTCATAATTCGATGTTTTAAAGCTAGTCGGGAAAGCGACGAAAATTGAGCGACGAAAATTATTTCAGTGGTTCGTCAATATTCTAACAATAGATTGTCGATATTCCAACAAACTTTCATCATAAATTGGATTCAAATACTGTAGTGTTTTACCCCCTTTTTGAGCATTACACCAAGTGTACCAAAAATTTTTACTTTCATTTTTCATACCTTCTAGAGGTTCAATGAATTTAAGCTTATTTTTTAACCTAAACTAGTAATGTTTTTCTTTACCTTTCCAATCCATGTTGATACCACCTTTTTAGTCCTTGTTTTCAATCATATTAAAGTCACCACCTAGAATCCAAGGGACATACGAGAGGTTGGTTAACCATTTCCATAGTTCAATCCTCCATATGTAATCATTTGGTGTATAAATTGAACAAATACCAAATTTGGAGTCTCCCCTCTCAAATGTTGCCCACACAGATCTGTTGCAAGGTGGCACACCCAAGATGGTTAAGTAAGGTTTCCATTTTTTGGACATCAAGATGGAAACTCCACCTCTCCCATTCTCATGTTGGGAGACAAGATGTACAAATTTTTACCAAATAAACTTCATGTTGGTTTCAAGAGTGAACCCAACTTTGACTTCTTGCAACAAGATAAAATCCTTATTTTTTCTAGAATTAGAAACCTTTTCACCACATATTTCCTATTAAGGGATTCTAACCTCCCAACGTTCCAAGAGGTATAGCTAATCATTATTATTACCATTGATATAACTGGTCTCTTTACTATTTCTAAATAACTCAAAGTATTTAGGTTCTTTCTCTTCGATTTCAACTCTTTTGGGGAAGGGAATAGATAGCACAATACTTATTTTCTTTATTTTTCCCTTAATGATCCCCATATTGCTCTTGCTAATGGTTCTAGAACTACCTTTCTTCCAACCTCTCTTCTTAGGTTCTTTAGGAGGGCAAGGAGTGGCCTCCTTCTTTAAATCCTTCAATATTTCCAAATTTGTTCCTTTATCCTTTACAAGGTCTTCCTCAACCATGAAGGCTTTCTTAGACTCATTGGAGCTTATACTTTGGTCCCCATCACTAGGGGTGGGCACATTACTTTTAGGGGTCTTCTCATTAGCAGCATGTCCAATAGGGTATGCAAGTTCAATGGGGAGGTCGGGGTTGTTAATTACCCCTTTAGAGGGTTCTTCCTTATCCACAGACCACATTCTAACCATTTCAATTAGGGAATCCATAATATCTTCCAGGGCAGATGGGATGGTTCCACAATAAGTAGCTTTGGGGACATCCACAAGCCCCACTGAGGCACAATTATTGACCATTACTTTATTATTTAAGGGAATTCTTTCATTAACAAGTAGCCATAATGAGTGGGGGACTACCTCCTCACTGGCTAACATATTATCACCACCATAGCCACAGGAAAGTTGATCCTTAGAGACCAATTCCACTAGTAGGCTTGTAGAGGAGGGTTTACTTTGACAGATAGTTTCATCGAACATGGAATGGAGGGGATGGCCTTGTGGGCCCAGGCCATTATGCTCCTTAGCTTCAATGTGGAGACAATATGTTTAACTAGGGAGGGATTTCTATTAGAATTAACATTATTTTGAGTTATTAGTAGTAGCCTACCTCATCTCATGTGAGAGATATTGGGGTATTCCATAAGGAAAAATATAGACCATTGATATGGCTCTTGCTACCTACTCCTTTGGATTTCATTGTTGTGCATTTAAGTGTTATCCTACGTAAATTTCATATTGTGAAAAAGATTCTTTATTGCATTCTTGAATGTCGTGTATACTTTGTGATTGGTGTGAGTTTATTTCCCTCTCCGAATATATCTTGTGTAATTTTTTTGGTTCATGTGACCATCTCATAGCATGGTGGGAATGAACCTTATTGGTTTCACATGGTAGGGTGGCATGGAAACCACTATTGTGGTTCAAAGATTTAAGGAGTAGAAGAGGTATTGGTATCTCCTCCTTATTTGGTATTTTACTTTTTAATTAGTTTATTTCAATTTAAATTACTTGTAAAATGACATTTGAGTTCTTTTGTTATGTAATTATAATGTTATTTTAATGTAATCATTTATAAATTTCAATAGATTAGCCTTAATTATATATTTTGGTGTTAGTATCAAACATTATTTTAAATTTATAGTGATGTATTTATTCCTTGGATGTTTAAAATTAACTTAAGAACATTTTTTTTGGGTTTAAAATGAACTTAGGTGTCTCCCAGTGAGTTTGGGCAGCCCGATGTTGTACTTGGGTAACCTGGTCACCTTAGGAGTCCCTAAACTCTTCTAGAATGGTTTTATATGTTTTGGGACATCATTTTAATTTTTTGGGCATCATAGTATCATAAATGGGTGGCTTGATTAATAGTGGGGTGATCTGGTTATGAGGGATAACAGGTTAAAAATTGCATCTCTATGTGGGCGACCTAGTCTTGTATTGGGGTGGTCTCATTCCCATACAAAAAAAAAAAAAAATCCTCTTAACTATTGTTATCCAAAGTTTTTCTAATACTATTTCCCTTTCTAGATAATTTTTATGTCCTATAATTTTCCTGTGAAGATCATTTTCGTCAACTAGGTCTTCAAAAACCTAGTCAAGTTTTCTCTTGTTTAGGATTTGTTAGTTCCTCTAAGTTTTAGGACCTCGAATGGGTAAACAATGTAAAATAAAGTTGTTCATCATGATCTAAGTGGTCTAATTATGTTTCTAACTTGTCCTTAAGTGTCTTTGTTGAGTAATTTTGGGTTCTCCTGCATCGTTTTACATGCACTCTTTCAAAGTTGCTCGATTGGAAAACCTAGGATTAGGTAGATTGTGCACATTGTCTTGTAAATTCTTAGGAACTTTTTAAACCTTCTTGGTTGGCCTTGTTAGTTTTCTCAACATTTCTGATAGGTCTCAAGGTTTTGTGATGTAGTATCTTTTTGTTTGTGTGATGTCACATTGTGACAAGACATCTTGGAAAGCGTGTGGTTTATTTAGAAGCGACTCGTCACCATTCCAATTAGAGGAGATTTTGTATATCCTAGTTTGGAATCTTTGCTGGAGATTTTCCATTTTTTTGGTTTTTTAAATGATTCTATATGTGCATTGGAGGTTTATTATTCCCTCATCCTATTCTAGAGTTGTGTTGTGAGAGGATGTGATTGTTGGTAGTAATTGATCTTTGTTCTAGGAGATGTTCTCTTATTGTGAGAGGATGTGATTGTTGGTAGTAATTGATCTTTGTGCTAGGAGATGCTCTCTCTCTCTCTCTGCTCTCTCTCTCTCATTCTTCATGGTGGATTTATCCCACAAGTGGTTAGTCGTCCATTGTTTTCACCTTGATTATGTAATGGTAATGTCATGTTATTATCCTTGTGTCATCATATTTCATACAATTCTTGTGTGCACGTCATTGTGCAAGTATGACATGTTGATGTCATATCTTTGGTGTTGTGGTTGTCAAGTGTTTCAAAAAAATGTTTTTTGGTCAAGTTTTTCCTTGTGCTTCAGGCGAGGAATTACAACTATACATATTACTATCAGGGTTCGGCATCTCATACAATAAAACTAGCTAATCTTAACCTTCCTTACAACATCCTTCTTGGTCAACCATAAATTTATCCCTTACATTTCATACCTCCCCCCTTCCACCAATGCATTAAATTTCCCCATTCAAGTATCAAATTACTTATCCATGATGACCCTCAACCTTTTCAGTATTGTAAGATGTTGGAAGGGAAATATCAAAATATTAATAATTAGATACCATTACTTAAAGTAAATTTAAAATCGACAAATTCATAACTCTTAACCCAAAAGAATCTTCATCCTACACACACCTAGATGACCTTCCATCTACATCTAAAAACCCACCTTCTAGTTCCCATTTAAAGATCATTGTCAAAGTCTATAAAGATTATTAAATTCAATATGTTTTCCATGTGGTAAACTTCCACCTTTTACCTAAAATTAATGATAGACCCGTCATGAATAAAAAGACAAATCAAGTATCTTATCACTTCGGTACAACTTATTTCATCAAATTATCTTACATATGAGAAAATTGAAAGATCAAACTACTCTTAGCTACAAAATGATGGTTTGGCATCTTGCTTTCAAATTAATGAATATCTTAGGGAAAGTAATATATCTCAAGTCATGAACTATAAAGGCATGAGGCTAGACCAAGTCATTAAAAAGAGATTCTAGAACCTATATATCTTTATAAAAATCAAGGATCATAGGGCTTAGGGTGCATGTCTCTTGATGAGAGATCTAAGGATCTTAGTGATTCTTCTATTATTTTAAAGGAAACTTCATTCAACATCAAAACTAGTTCCTCTATAGTCTCTACAAAGATCTTTCTTCCACCAACTTGTTCAATGACACCATTGCCCATACTATTAGCCTTAATCTTCAATACCTAAACTTATTGATTGAAACTAACAAATCCATGTACCAATGCGCTTATTTCAAAATGATGTAGCTATTGTATAAATATGGGGCTTTGAGGTGGTACTCCATTAAGCCATCACAAACAAGGTTTGGACATCAACCTCAATGCATCAACATGTTTGGGTAAGTAGGAAGAACTCATTAGTCACAAAAAAGTAAAAATAAAAAATAAAAAAAAAGTGAAATCCCCTAGTGAAAACATCTTTGAGTTGAACTAAAACCAAAAAAATATATATATAGAAAATAAAGACAAGTTTATTGGTGAAAACATCTCCAAGTCTCTAATAGAGGAGGAACTAAAGCTTCTCCATACACAAAAATAGTTACATGATAATGATAATTTACTTGTTGAAGATACTATTGATGTGAATAGTGACATAAACAAGAATCCCAAAATGATTAATCTAGCAATTACTCCTAGTCCTATAATGTAAGAAATTCCAATTGACATTCTCATAGAAATTTTATATTTTTTCACTTGCACATATGATGATATATGCCAAGATTGGATCCATCACTTGTGGTGCATCACCTTTTGGTTCATGAAAACTAATTAAATAATATTTAATAAAAATACATCCCAAGGTGGCTTTTCTTGTTAAAGGGAAACTACAAATCTTCTAGATAATGGATTTATAAAACCAATTGACTACTTTGAATGTATATCCAACATTGTTCTCATCAACAAAAAATTAGCAGGTATTTGAATATGTATGGACTTCTGAGACATCAATATGACATGCTTAGAAGATAGTTTTTAGTTACCTAATATTGGTGTGATTGTTGACTTGACAACATGATATGCAATATCATCCCTTATAGATAATTTAACATGACATGCAATATCATCTCTTATAGATAATTTCTCAAAATACAAGTAGATTAAAATTGTACCTATAAACCAACAAAAAATGGCTTTCACTACACCTTGGAGAACCTCTTATTACCAAGTCAAGTCATTTAGACTAAATAATATTGGTGTAATTTATCAAATATCCATGTTTATCATCTTAGATGACATGATCCATGATATTTTTGAGGACTATGTGAATGATGTACTAGGTAAATCAACAATTAGAGAAAAACATCTATCACTCTACAATATATTTTTAAATAATGATCTATAGTACTAAAATATATTGAGATAGTACATCGTTCATTTGAATCCTAAAAAGAGTTTCTTTATTGTTACATCAAAAAAATTATTTGGATTTATCATGTCTAGAATAGGTATTAAATTTGATCTAGTAAAAATCAAAGACATAATAAAAAAAATCCTCCTAAAAACCTTAAAAAGTTGCATAATTTACAAGGAGAAATCTAAGGCATCAAATTACTCATCTCACAACTTGTAGATGAATGTCAAACATTCATGCATATATTAATGGATATTGTATTTCATTGGAGCATAAAATGTGAATAGCATTTTGAGAAACTTAAATAGAATCTTTCAAATTCCCTAGTGTTCATGCCACCTACTCTAGGAGAACATTTGTTTACTTTCCATCTCAATGACATGGTTTTCCTTTGGAGACCTCTTGGCTCAACATTTGGCTTAAGGAACATAAAGATCTATTTATTGCTAAGTTGACCTTTGGTAGCATAGAAGCTCAACTACAACCAAATTGAGAAGGTATGTCTAGTGATTATTTTTTCTTCTAAAACAAATAACACTATATATGTTAAATAATAAAACTAATCTTATCGCCAAAGTTGATCCTCTAAAGTATTTTGTATCAAATTCAATTATCACAAGTAGAATGAAAAAATGGATTATTTTGCTCAGTGAATTTCACACTAAGTATGTAAATAAAAAAAATATAAACAAAAAAATATTTATAGATCAACTTGTAGTTTAACATGACTATATGATAATCAAACTTTAAACATGGAGTTCTTAGATGGGTCTAAATTCTATCCCTTTATGATTTACTTGAATGGAAACTATATTTTGATGCCTCCTTCAATACTCATGGTTTAGGGGTGAGAATTTTGTTGCTTATGCCACAAGGTGATCTCATCCCCAAATCATTTAGAATTGTTTATTCTTGTACACACAATATTGTTGAATATGAAGCACTTATCTCAAGCCTCAAACTAGCAATACATTGGAACATTCAACATGTGTCCATATTTTGTGATTTTTAACTCATCGTAAAACAAGTTAACAATAAGTACCAAGTTAAAGATGATACACTTATCCCTTATAAAAGAATGGTTTCCAGCCTAATAGAGTATTTTAAGCGTATTATCTTTGATTGCATTCCCCATGAAACCAATAAAGCAATGGATGTTATGGCTACTATTGGTTCACTTCTTGAGATGCAATAAGATATCTAACAATACCAAATTTTGGTCAATCACCTAATGATCCCAATATATGATGTCCTTGAATAATAAATGTTATGAAAGGTTGATGGTACTACTTCCCCTTGATATCATTCAACATTAACACCTACTTCGATGACACCTTAACTTTATCATAACCTCATGTTGTAAATTAATTTCATCATTCTAACCAATTAATTACACCATCATTCTCTTGTCAATCAACTTATTGTATTGTCTTCATTATTTCATGATGTTACTAGTTATCAACTTCACCATGTTAATTTCACCTTGTCGATTAATTAATTAAATTATATTACTTAATTAATCTTATAAATACTTTTATATTACCCTATGATTAATTAATTGATAACTATTATTTATTACTTAACTAGATCCATGCACATATCTCAATTAATTTGAATAAATAATCCTAATTATCCTCACCCATATTTCACTCATGTGAATTTAGTCAATTTCACCTTTCACTTAACAATCAAATTAGCTAACTAATTATTTGATCTAGTTAACTATCAATCAAATTGGTTGGTTGAAAAATCAAACTAGTTGACTAAATAATCAAGTTAGTTGACTGATCAATCAAGCTAGTTAATTGGTTAGTTAGGTTAGTTAACTAATCAATTGAGTTAATTAGTCAATCAAAACTAGTTAACTCCAAATCAAATGTCTAGCCCTCAAGATTGATTACATTCGTCATTTCTTTCAAGAATTAAGGGAGCTCTTTGAATAATCTTTGATCTATTTGTAAACATCTAAATCATGTCATCGTTACGGTACAAAAAAGCTTGAATAACATTAAGCATCCACAATTTTTTGTTGAAGCGCGTGAAAATCTACTTTAGGCTAGTTAATTGGTCTATTGTGTTAGTTGACTAATCAATCAAGTTAATTAGTCAATCAAACTAGTTAACTCCAAATCAAATTTTCAGTCCTCAAGATTGATTGCATTCACCATTTCGAATAATCTCTTATTTATTTTTGAACACCTAATTATGTCATCATTATGCTGCCAAAAAAATTGCATAATATTAAACATCCACAATATTTCGTCAAAATACGAACAAATATACTTCACTCTATTAAAATTTACATAATTTTAAAATAATTTTTAAACTATTAATTAATATTTAGTTTCATTTATTCTTATAATTTCAATGCATTCAATTTATACAAAACCAATTTAGGAGTATAAACAAAGACAATTTGACACCTTTAGCGAAAACACTGGCAATCTACAGGCATATATTAGATGTGCTCTTCCCTTTGAAGGAAGAAACCTCCCATATATGCTTGATGTAAGATTGATGAAATGGCATAAGTAAAATTAGCATCTAACTAACAAAATAGAAAACATGATAACATTTAAGTTTTGCCCCTTATGCTTCCCACTTCGCCTGGATTTGGTTCGAATTTCTGAATGAATAAGTAAGGGCAATGCTCCCATCCATTCTTTTCAACACATATCTTTCCACCACAACATAACAGGCAAATTTTCTTTCCATCCCACTGCCACTAAATGATTTATTTACTCTTACATCTCTTCCACCTTGTTCTAATCCATTTCTATCTTGATGCGCTCTCATTCTGGCAATGATAGGCCAGCTAAGCTTCACACCAGTAGTTTGTCCAGATTGCTTCCCCACACCTTTAAACAAAACACTTCCATCGTTATCTCTAATTTCCTCAGTTACCTCTTCTCCAAACAATAGCCCTTCTTCTGCCTTTAAGGTTTTGTCCACATCAACATATTTTTCTGGCATACCTTGAGTAGAGTATATCTCTTCCCAGAACTTTTCTAGATCCATCTTGTAGAAGGGACACTCCATGAGCTGAATCTTAGGATCCTCAAATCTGGTACCCAATTCATTGATAAAGATGAAGGGACAGTACCATTCCCCAACTATAACAACAGGGGAAATTCTCTGAAACAAAGAGAAATCAAATGGGGGAGGTTGTCCTCTAAGGTCAGTATTTTCCCCTCCAACATGTGCAAGTCTGCCATGTCCGCCACGCATGTCTTTGGCTACCACACTCCAACCCTTCCTACGCAAAAACAGAGGGGGGAAACCATCAGAAGCTATACTCTTTGTTGTGAATCTATACTTTCTCGGGGAGGTTATCTGCATATGTTGATATGAGTTGGTGGGTTGGAAAGGTCTAGCACGAATGTCTTTCACACATCTACAACAACAAAGTGTCGTCATATCTTCTTCAGTAGAGCATGTTTCCACTAGTCTGTCCACACCATCAACATACAATCAGATTGATAGTTATTAATATGATTGTTAATTTTCCATAAATACAGATTCAATGCTCTAACCAATAGATAATGCAAGGATATTGACATAACTTTCAATATCATTATTAATCTATAAATATTGCTATATAAATTGTCTAAGAAAAACTCACAGAGGAAAAATTCCCTACAGAGAACAAATGACATAAAAGTAGGTATTGTTTTTACCCCTTGTGCTTGCCCTCAGCTCGCACGACATAGTAGCAATGGGATGAGATGGGTTGGCCCAAAACAGGAATAAAATACACTTTGTCATAGTGTGTTCGAGAGTGTTCCCCACTATGTGTGGTGTACTGGGTTGTTAAGCATTTATCTTGGGGAAATGGCAACTCTCGCAGGTAATCTCTGCAGCATCCCCAACAGCAGGAGGCAGATGCAGAGTCACCATTCTCATCATCTTCGTCTTCGTGGAGTAAGAGATATGCAGAGTAAGGACCAGCAGGCGGTGGGAATAGAACTGGGTTCTGTTGTTGAGCCATGCCATTTGTTGTCGCTGCATAGGCCTGCCTGTAGGCCGCTATAGATATTGTGGAATACATTGATGGATATGATAAAAATGATTGTGGGAACTACTGGGTTTACTTTCCGATTTAAATAGTAATAGGCCTTCCAGAGCTATACTCAATCAATTAGTAACCTTCTCACGGCTTTTGACCATTTCCTCTGAACTCTTCATTAAAATAACTAACGTTAAAATTTGGAAAGTGGTAGGACGTTACACGATAGCAATTAACGTTTACGTGTGAGCTGTTTCAGCATCTTTTTGGTTAACCCAATCTATTTTAAATTTAGAAGATACTTTGACTTGTAATTATGGATTTCATAAATCAAATACGGAATTAACCATAATCCTTCAAATTTACCATGTGATCTCATTTTTTTATCACGATCCTTGTCCCAGAGCAAGAAAAGGTATGAAATCCTAAAGACCTTTCACTCTAGCTTTCTTATCAAACCAACATTTTGCAACCTCTTGTTGTTTGCTAATTTTCTATAAAGTAACGCCACAAGTTTTTCTTCCACTGGTTAGAGATTAGCTGGGTGTGTTTCTATAATTTTTTTATTTTTAAAATACTCATTCATAAATCAGAACATAAGAATCTTCAAGTTCATAGGAAATACGAGTTTCTACCCATAAACCAAATGGCAAGGTGATATTTTCAAGGTAACTTTAGTCCTAATTCTATCTTTCTAGAATGTGTGTCTTAATTGCATATGCTAATGCTTGAGTTGCAGATAGAGTTTTTTGAATACCTAATAAAAGATCTAGTAGTGGAGGCTTCGGTTGATCCACTAGGAGAGACAAGGGTAGAGGCACCACAAAATGATGCATCACATTTGAATATAGATCAATATGTCTTGTTAAGTGGAGAAGCATTTCTAGTGTGATTTTCTCATACACACCTCCTTAATCTCTACCTTGAGACCCTGCCTTCCTTTGATTTAGTTACAATCTAGATTTAAGATCATTTAGTTTCAAAACTAGAATGCCTGGGACCCACACTTTCTATGTGATCATTTACTTAAACTCCACTGCATTGTCTTGAAGGCCTCTATAACTTATTCTAGGTTTATTTCGCATACTATTACCTCCCGGGTTGGAAAGATTGGTGGAATGTCAATCCAATAGAAGTGTACATCTCTTGACTTCTTTTTGATTGACCTCAATTTCATGCAAAAATTTTGCCATGGATCCTCTTCAAAACTCGAAGGAGATAGCACAACCCCTAGTTTGTCTTCCTTGAGAAATTTTTTGAATCCATTCCTTGTCCATGGAAATGGCGAGAACAAAAACACAAAATTCTTCTTAAGGGGAATGGGATGGTCCTTTTTCTTACTGTATATGTCCATTGCAAAAAAATAAGAAATTGCATTAATACCAACAAATGACCAAATTACCATATCCTTCCTAAATGGTTAGTAGTAAGTGACTCCCTATAATAGCGGTTGGCAATTTAACCCATATACTTAGATTTCAGTGATCATAAGATGAAGAAAGTTACAAAATCACATCACATCTTTTAAAATCCATCATGTGATTAGCAAGCAACCTAACACAACTATAATATAGATGCAAGGTATTTAAACTTGATGAACAATCCTCATAATTTAGTACCCAGTATTTATAAATTCTTCTTAGTTCAATATTTTTTAAGGATGGAGATCATAAGGGCACCAAGCCTCAAGTCAATTAATGATTCAGATTTATTTAAATCCATCACATAGTTTCCTAATTAGTTACCTTGTCTGCCCTTGTATATCATTACCTTGCACTCAAAAAATCATGCACCTTTGTCATGCAAGTAGCAATGGTTATTAATGATATAATTAATATTTTTTATACAAAATTGACTTCCATAATCCTAACCATAATCACATCAATGATATGATTTGAAGTAAGGTCATTTATTTCTATTGTACAAGATAATGGAAATCAACAAGTTTATTCATAACCCACAATTTAAAACATTAATACACAATATAATGCGATGGTATAATTCTTCCTTTCTACTCATCATTATTACAAAGATACTATTTAAGTGATTTTGTAATTCAATCTGTGTATGCCAAGTTAGCCCCATAACGAGGTTCTTTTCTTCAACCCTTTCGCATTATAGTTAATTGAGCCTTATTGTAGTCTATTGGATTCCACCTTGCATGCTTAAAGGTCTACCATGATTCTAAAGTTGAAGCACAAGTTTAACCTAGACATCATCATCTTCTATACCTTAGTATCATAACTACCACATTATATTAAATGATAATCTCTACTCAGTTCACAATCTATCTGACATTTATTAATAAGTAAATTGTTGCAAAATTAGTGACAATATTATCCCATTCAAATAATTCTGGTTATAAGGCATAAAATATATTAATCTAAGTTTCTAATAGATCCAAAATATAATGGATGGGCTATGCCATTACAAAAGGCCTCATTCTCAATTGTCATAGGTATCCTATACATGTACTTTAGTTACCAATGCCTTCAAGTGGTTCATACCACCTATAACATTAATAGTGACAAGAAGCCATGCAAATGTGTAATGCCCCGCATTGGAACCCAGGAAGTGTTACACTAAATAACCAAATAATTTTTTATTTTTTTAAAATTAATATCAATAAGTGATAACAACCTAGCACAAACGCTCTAGGGTTCCACAATAATGCTACTAAAGTAAACAATAAACACAACACATCCAAATCCAAATAACTCTAATCAAGAGGATAGTCATTTAAAGATTCCATACGGGCGGGTGCATGGAAATGGGTAGCAATTCCATGGACACCCTCAAAAAAAAAGTTTGAAAACCATAGTGTGAGCGCGTTATAACGCACTCGCGTTATGTCTACGTTAAGCCTAGGCTAGGTCTAGGCAACTACAAAGAAATAACGTGAGCGCATTATAACGCGCTCGCGTTATTTACTGTTAAAAGCAAAAAAACAAATGCAAATCTCTCATTTGCATTTCAACTGGTTTTTTTGTTGCACCCGCGGCCAAAAACCCCACAATATCGTGCTCATGTTCTAGGAGGAGAATCTCTTCACCAACAATCCATATTTCTTTACAATGATGGTGCCACGACAATGAGGAGCTGTGAGAGGTAAGGATTCTATGGTTTTTGTTTTGAATTTTTTAGTTTTAGGTTGAATTTGATATCTATTTGTTTGAATTTTTAGGAAATGAAAATTAACCTACAAACCCTCAAAATCCTCAAGATCAAAATCAACCACAACATCAACCTCCTCCACCAATCACTCAACCCCCTCCTGGCACTCAACAAAATTTAATGAGTGAAATTGAGAACAACAAAAAACAAATTGAGGATTTGATCAATAGGTTGAGTGATCCAAATGGTTCAACCACTGAAAGAATCACCCTAGCAAATGCATTGAAAGATATGTTAGAAAACGTAGCTTCAATTAGCAAACAAATAACTGGATGGGAAGATAGGAGGCAGGCGGCTAGGGACTATTATGCAGATAAACTATCATACAAGGATGTGAAGGATTTAAAAATTACAAAAGGTGATTTGTGCTCATTATTCATCGACCCACGCACAAATCAAAATCTTACCCTCAATGCGAAGAGGTTTCCTATCCATTGATGCCACCACCAACAGATTAGGGACCGGTTTTATGATAGATGGTACATGGTCTTCGATTACCCACCGTGCAACAATTGCGAGGTCCTGCAATATTCCTTAGGAAACTATACAGTGAGTTCATATTGAACAAAATCCCAAATTATTTTGATATGAGGGATTTCCAGGGGAGAGGTGGGGGGTCAGCTCAGGATAGACCTGGTGCACAGTCGGATCCTATGCGGCAAGGTAGACGAGCTCTCGCTAGGCCACCTCGTGAGCACATTGTTATGCCTTCCGTCGTGAAGGAAAGTGCTGATGTAGAGACATTGCAGGCAATCAGCACTTTGACCCAGAGTGTCATCCATCATACAAGCCCTATTCTATAGCGCCATCTAGGGGAGTCTTCGAGTGGTGGCCTTCGAACACATGTGTGTCAATCTTGCGGGGCTACTTGTTCACATGACCCCACCGACCCTCAGGAGACTGGTACGCAGGATCCGTCTACAGCTATGGAGATGGAGAGGGTAGCTGACATTTTGCATGAGGCATATGGCGTTGATAGTCAGGTAAAAGTTAGTGCACGTGTTCATTGAATTTAATTTATTAAATTTCGATTTTGAAAGGCAAGATTAACTAAAAATGTTTTATGATTTTAATAAAATTGCAGGGTCACAGTGTTGAGACTAGATACACCGGCCCCCCACCAACCTATTTCTGCAATACACCTATCGCTAGGGTATGTAACTAGTAAACAATTATACATTTATTACATGTTAATGGCATTGTTTTACGAATGGTAATTTAATATGCAATTTTGGATGTTGAATAGACTAATATTGGAGGTTTTGATGGAACACTTCCCAGTGGCAGTGGATTTACTCAAACCTTCACTTCAGTAATAGAATAAAGAGTTTAACTAATGAATCAAGTACTTAATAGATTTGTGTAGTTTATACATGCACATCGTTGATTACGTTGAATAGTTTGTTGTTTTATTTTCAGTTGTTGCGAGATGATACACCTCTGAATGTGATGAGGGCAATGGATATTGGTGTGACATCTACTATACAATCCTCGATGGCTCTGATAGAAGAGGTATGAGGCAAATTAGTAAATTTCAATTTACATTTGTTGTTATAGATGTTAGTTAGTGAAAAATTAAACCATTATTTATTCACGTAGTTTAATTTCTATTTGTATGGTTTATACAGGGCGTGAGCATGCCTGAGCATGGGTGTGAGAATATTTCCCTCATGGAGAGAGATCGTGAGATGGCTGTAAGTGATTATTTTGTCAAATATATCATTTTTATAATGTAATTTCTATATATTCATGTCTTTAATTCTTATTGTAACAGTTAAAACTTCACCATGAACTAAACCCTAGGAGGAGTAGCAGGAGCACTCCACGAGCTCAGAAAAAATGAGTGATAGACCTATCGCCATCCGAGCGAAAAGGAAAGGGAAAGATTTTATTTCCAGGGCATGGAGAGCAATGACTTTTGATTCCAAAGTCCTTTGTTGTATGCCTGCATGGCAATTTTGTACATATTTTTTATTGGACATATTTGACATTGTATGCCTAGATGGCATTCTCGTAAGCCTATATGGCTATTTTGTACATATATTTCATACTTATATCGACATATATTGATGTATTCCTACATGGCTATTTGGTTAATACAAATATCTTTTATCAATGCCTATCCATATTTGCATTCTAAATTGATGGTTCAATAGATATGAGTTACGTGTATGCAAGTGTATACTTTACAACTTACATGTATACTTTGTGACTTATGTGCATTCGAATGTATACTTTGTGGCTTACATGTTTTCATGCATATACCTTGTATTCGTGCATATACTTTGTTTTAATTTTTGTATACTATGTATTCGTGTGTATAATTTTTGAGGCTTATGTGTTTTTGAGTACTTGTACTTCCCTTATTGACATGTACATGTTTGACTTATTCACATGTATAATTATTAATTGGTTAGCCCTAACATTGATCTATGTCATCCTCAATGCATGATCCTTGAGATGGAGTAAGAACACCCTCAAGGTCAAAAGGAGTTTCACATGCATTCTTCATAGGCTCATTTTGGTAGTGAAACCAAAAACCTCTTGCATCATTGAAATGAAATTATTTTTCCTTTATAGCAGGTTTGAAGCCATTATCATTCTCCATTAGTTCTTCATGTATCCACTCCCCATTAATGGTTGTCTCATGACCTTCATGAAACCAAGCACTTATCTCATTTGTGATAGACGAAATGTATGAAGATTTATTTTCCTCCTTATGAGCCATTCATTATCATGAGAGATGGGTTCTTGTGAACCACTACTGATGAATCATGGGTCAATGAGTTTGACTTGTAAAACTACACGATTGAATCCTGATAGCAATATCACAATATTTATATATCTATATGTGTTATTTCCTTCAGCTAAAATTTATGCTTATACTTATGTGATTGATGTATTTTTGTGTATGGGATCATAGTAATTTCTATTTGATGATGCTATTGTGTCTTTAAGGTTTATTTATTAAAGGGTGCATGAAACAAGTTTTAAATCCTTAAAAATCTTTGAATTTCTTAGGTTTTTCTATTTGTTGAGTCTGGGCTCCGGGCTCGAGTCCAAGTCAAAAAATGGCTTGTCAAGTCTGAGGCGAGTCCTAGTCTTGTAACACTGGTGTGAACACATCGAGGAATAATGTATATGCCAATGAAGAGAGAACACATCCTTGTTTCCTAACAAACCATGGTATAGATATGGTTGGTCAAGATAAAACATCACTCTTCTGGATATTTCAAACCATAATCTTTCATGGCTACAAACACACCTTCATTACATGTGTGTTCTTGATCCTACTAAAGAAATGGTGGAACATGTTGTAGATCAAATATTGCAACCCTAAGTCCACAAGAAGGTTACTTGTCCCGATTTCCGCAAATGGCTTTAAGATGTTCATCCTTCTTGAGTAATGTAAACTATTGATGTCATCTAGATCTTTGAAACTGTCTACAATCATGTGCAATACTATAGAAGCTAGAGCTCTATCTAATACTACAAATGACTGCTCAATGGAATCCTGATAGCAATATCACAATTTGACACATTGTAGAAAATACCTCCTACTTATCAATTGATGAGCTAAAGGGGCTCTATAATGAATGTTTCACAAGGAACAACACTTGCTGAAGGTTTTACAAATTCGGTTGCAAGCTAAGTGGGCTTAACCTTGGGGAAAAATCTTCATGGTTAAGCGCTTGAGCTAGAGAATACTGGAATGGGTGACCTCCCGGGAAGGCCTAGTGCCTCACCTCTGTGAGCATCACCTAGATGTAATGAGTGCTAACTGGTCCATTCAATATCATTTCAAATTTATTGCTTTAAGCAACTTATAAATTTGCAACTCTAGACTCCTCCAACCTAAGGGATCGATCCGATGGAACATAGCTCGGAGTGATTCCACATGTTTCGGTGCAAAATTGGACCATGCCTAGCATAAAAATACCTATTTGGATGTGTTGGAACAGTCTGCTTGGTCACACAAGTTGCAGAACGAAAGTTGCACCACTTTGCACTGCTTGCGTTTGATGTTTTTTCCATCAAGTGAAAATCCGCCACCACTGGAAAACCACTCTGAGATAGCCAAAACTGAGAGAGGTTTTCTTAGACAGGCTCAACATGATCCTATAGGATCAGACAAGAAGTTTCTAAGCATCACGATATCTGAGTAATAGCATGTTGAAGTTTGCAGCCATTTTGCACTTTGGACCCTTAAGGGATCGATCCAATGGAACATAGCTCGGAGCGATTCCACTTGTTTCGGTGCAAAAGAGGACAATGCCTAGCATAAACATACCTATTCATACGTGTTGGAATAGTCTGCTTGGTCACACAAGTTGCAGAGCGAAAGTTGCACCACTTTGCAACTTTGCACTGCTTGAATTTGACACTTTTTCTGTAACGACCCCATTCTTGGGTAATTAAAATTTTTCTAACATTTCATTCCAAACATATAAAAGTAATAAGTAACAAAGACATTAAAATAAAATTCTTCCTTTCTTTATTGATAATTACATGCCAGTTACAATATATTTTTCCACATGGATTCATTTCCATTGCAAATATAATTCAGAGTACAAAAGTAAAACAATTACATACATAGCTCGTAAGCTTTTTGCACAAATAGTAGTAAGATGGTCCAGGATTCCTTCCTTACAAATCTTGGTGTATCTGTCGCCTACTGGGGAGGAGAAACATCACTCAGGCACTTTTCCGCCAACCACGGACTGTTAATGCGGTCCCTCGCACATCTATCATTCAATAGATGGCCCTCCCTTCGAATGAAGAGATTGGTAAAGTAACCGGCTGCGACAACCCAACTGAGCATAGTGTTGTGTCCTATACATCTAGAACTTGCTATTTCACAATCCCGAACTAGCATGATGGATCACAATGAACTGACAGTGTAGTCTCAACTATCTCACATCTAAGTGGATGTCGTACCTTCCACTACTTTGGCCAAAGTATCCTCATTCAGTACTTCAAATGAAGGTCATCTATCATATACTCTATCCAGGGCCGATTTGATTTAAGACTATCTTACACTACGCATAGGTATCGTCCTTTACTTTTGGATAATCTTTAATCCCAGACTAACCTACAACATTTTTCTAAGATATTTACATAAGATAGGTATATCCTGTTTCAGATTACCTACCTTGAGACATTCTACTTCAATAGCTACATAAGGGAGGTATATCCTGTTTCAGACAACCTACCTTCAAGCAAACTACTTAATCAGGAAATGTAATGCAGTCAACAAGGTCTTTATACCATTCCTCCTAATCAGGGAATCTTTATCCTAAGAGTACTTTTAGCTTATCCCAGTTATCCCTATAACTTAAGTTGTAGACTACCTTGGTACTGATTCCATCCTTGACCTAGTATTTAATAACTAGTTCCTTTCTCCTTTATATAAGGAGTTCAAGCAGTATTCAAGTAATACAATTCATAATAAAGTATTCAAACATTTCCCTTTCAAGCTATTCTTTTAACAAGCTTTCCTATGAAATCATGCTATTCCATTTTAACAAGCTTTTAAGCTATTTCCAATTCAACAAGCTCTTAAGCTATTTCTTAATTCAATAAGCCTTTTCTAATGAAATTAAGCTATTCCCAATTCAATACAATTCCTTGGAAAAATAGAGGCTTTCTAATATTTTCCTTTCATACTACAACATAATGCAAAGCATAATCAAGCAAACAAATAACTCATTTTTAAATCAATGACAGAAATTCTACAAAGACATTTCTCATGCCTGATTTCCTTGCTACGAAATGAGTTTGATCAGTAGTTTCAGCTCTTCCTCCACCGTTCTTCATAGCCTTTACCAGCTACTTCTCACAGCATGAACAAATACAACTCTCAAGTAAATGCAGCTCGGTAATGAGGGAATGTTGCTCGCAACAATACAGTCACAACAAAATTGTAGATGGCTTTCACAAAATTGTATATGACTCTCACAATCTAAATAGCAATGATGGTTTGCAACTCATAGGAAATGCAAATAGCAGTGATGGTGAATATGGCTCTCACAGTCTAAATAGCAATGGTGGTTTGCAACTCACAGAAAATTCAAACAGCAATGAAATTCGTAACTCTAAATGCAGAGGAAAGTGGTAAGTTTAACAATGAGAGCAACCTCTTTATATAGGTTTCGAATTCTCATGTTTACTACATTGTAGGCATGAGAATTTGACACCTCTCCTATTAACATTGTCAAAATGTGCAGTGGCAAACAAATAACCAGACACTCATTAAATTTAAGTGATGATTCAACCATATTTTCGAAGAATGCTTCAACTCTCACATGGCAAATTCGTGAAGCATCCACGTACAGGCATAGTCACTGAAAATGCCCTCAAAAATGGCGGACTGTATGAACAAATGGCGTTTTAAGTTAGCTGTTGAAAATGTCAAGGGTTACACACAGACGTTTTTGGCTTCCTTCCGCCCACACGTCCCAGAATGGTGGAGTTTTAGCAGTTGCGACCAAGTCTAAGATGTGCGAGCTGGGCGCGGGTTCATTCTTCATTATTTCCATTGTTTTCTAGTTCTCACAGTCGCGCGATTTCTTCCCATGAAGAAATCCATGATTTTTAGCTTATTCAAACATTTACTTCAAATGTTTTAAAAGTCTATAGTTTCAAACATTCATATTTCCTTTAATATTTTCCAATATATTTCCAATGGCTTTAAATTTTGAAATTCCTTTATTCCATATGGTAAATGCAATTAACTACCAAATGACTATAAAAGTCCATTTCAAATATTTCCAAGGCAAAGTCCTTTTAATATAAATTTTAAAATGTTATAAATACATTTAACACTATATTTAGTATAAACCATTATAGTTTTTATCTTACCTTTATTAAAATATATGAATATATCTATATAATATCCAAATATTAATATAGATATACCAATATATTTCATTATCGATTAAACTATAATAATGTCTATATTAAATATATTTATAAATATATCCACATTTACATTTAAATATAGCTATACATGTTTATTTCCAATTATCCAATTACGTGTATTATAGGTCAGTCAGAGCACCTTTAATATACATAATTGCACAAACATGTATATATACATTTAACTGTAAATTCCAGGCATCAGTATAACTTATTAGTTCACATTTCACATTCAAGGTTCACAGAACAGTAAGTCAGTCAATCAAGTAACACCACTCATAAAGCATAAAGAAGTAACCAAAAAACTCCTAAGCCTAAGGATGACTTATCATGACAACTCAATCTGACTCAGTTCCCAAAACCCTCAGTGAAGTGTGTGTATGCTCAACTTGATCAACTTTACCGGTTACTCGACCAAGCCCCTCTCCCAAGTGATGACTCCCCTCCGTCTGGAGGAATAATTCCCGATCCTACATCCATTGCCGAAAAACCACGGCAGTTACTTGTTCATAACATTTGCAATACTTAAACATATCAAGTTTAAAGCAAGATTCAGTATCCTGATATTCACATATATGTAGTATATCCTGAATTACATCAATTGAAATAACATCAAATGAAACAACGTCAAATTAGCTAACATACATATTGATAACAAGGTGCAAACATCTCCAGATTTCACATTACATTCATCTCTACCTTTTATATCACTAGAAAATGGTAACCTCATAATTCGGGATGTAACATTTTCCATCAAGTGAAAATCCGCCGCTACGAGAAAAAAACTCTAAGATAGCCAAAACCAAGAGAGGTTTTTCTAGAGGGGCCCAACGCCTTTCTGTAGGATTAGATGAGAAGTTTCTAAGTGTCACAGTATCCAAGTAATAGCATGTTGAAGTTTGCAACTATTTTGCACTTTGGACCCTTCAGGGATCGATCCGATGGAACATAGCTCAGAGCGATTCCACGTGTTTCAGTGTGAAAGAGGACCATGCCTAGTGTAAAAATACCTATTCAGATGTATTGGAATAGTCCACTTGGTCACACAAGTTGCAGAACGGAAGTTGCACCACTTTGCAACTTTGCACTGCTTGCATTTGATGCTTTTTTCATCAAGTGAAAATCCGCCACCATGGGAAAACCACTCTGAGATAGCCAAAACCGAGAGAGGTTTTTGTAGAGGGGCTCAACGCAATCCTATAGGATTAGACGAAAATTTTCTAAGTGTCACGGTATCTGAGTAATAGCATGCTAAAGTTTGCAGCCATTTTGCACTTTGGACCCTTAAGGGATCAATCTGGTGGAACGTAGCTCAGAGCGATTCCACGTGTTTCGATGCAAAACAAGACCATCCCTACTATAAACATACCTATTTGGATGTGTTGGAATAGTCCACTTGGTCACACAAGTTGTAAAGCAAAAGTTGCACCACTTTACAACTTTGCACTGCTTGAATTTGACACTTTTTCCATCAAGTGAAAATCCACCGCCATGAGAAAACCACTCCAAGATAGCCAAAACCAAGAGAGGTTTTTCTAGAGGGGTCCAGTGCAATTCTATAGGATCAAACGAAAAGTTTCTAAGCATCACAGTATCTAAGTAATAGCATGTTGAAGTTTGCAGCCATTTTGCACTTTAGACTCTTTAGGGATCGATCCGGTGGAACATAGCTCGGAGTGATTCCACGTGTTTCGGTGTGAAAGAGGACCATGCCTAGTGTAAAAATACCTATTCAGACGTGTTGGAACAGTCTGCTTGGTCACACAAGTTGCAGAACGAAAGTTGCACCACTTTGCAACTTTGCACTGCTTGAATTTGACACTTTTTCCATCAAGTGAAAATCCAATGCCATGAGAAAACCACTCCAAAATAACCAAAACCGAAAGATTTTTTTGTAGAGGGGCTCAACATGATCCTATAGGATCAGACAAGAAGTTTCTAAGTGTCATGGTATCCAATTAATATCATGCTGAAGTTTGTAGCCATTTTGCATCTTGGACCCTTAAGGGATCGATCCGATGGAACGTAGCTCAGAGTGATTCCATGAGTTTAAGTGTGAAAAAATACCATGCCTAACATAAACATACATATTCGGACGCATTGGAATGGTCCGCTTTGTCACACAAGTTGCAGAGTGAAAGTTGCACCACTTTGCAACTATGCACTACTTGAATTTGACACGTTTTCCATCAAGTGAAAATCCACTGCCATGAGAAAACCACTCCAAGATAGCCAAAACTGAGAGAGGTTTTTCTAGAGGGGCCCAACTCCTTCTTGTAGGATCAGATGAGAAGTTTCTAAGTGTAACGGTATCCAAGTAATAGCATGTTGAAGTTTGCAGCCATTTTGCACTTTGGACCCTTTAGGGATCGATCCGGTAGAACATAGCTCAGAGCGATTCCACGTGTTTCGGTGTGAAAGAGGACCATTCCTAGCATAAAAATACATATTCAAATATGTTGGAATAATCCGCTTGGTCACACAATTTGCAGAACAAAAGTTGCACCACTTTGCAACTTTGCACTGCTTTAATTTGATGCTTTTTCCATGAAGTGAAAATTTGCTGCCATGAGAAAACCACTCCAAGATAGACAAAACCGAGAGAGGTTTTTCTAGAAGGGCCCAACTCCTTTCTATAGGATTAGATGAGAATTTTCTAAGTGTCACGATATCCAAGTAATAGCATGTTGAAGTTTGCAGCCATTTTGCACTTTGGACCCTTAAGGGATCAATCCGGTGGAACATAGCTCGGAGTGATTCCACGTGTTTCGGTCTGAAAGAGGACCAAGCCTAGAGTAAACATACATATTCAAATGATTTGGAACAGTCCACTTGGTCACACAAGTTGCAGAACAGAAGTTGCACCACTTTGCAACTTTGCACTGCTTGAATTTGATGCTTTTTCCATCAAGTGAAAATCTGCCGCCACGAGAAAACCACTCCAAGATAGCCAAAACCGAGACAGGTTTTTCTAGAGGGGCCCAATACCTTTATGTAGGATCAGATGAGAATTGTTTAAGTGTCACAGTATCCGATTAATAGCATGCTGAAGTTTGCAGCCATTTTGCACTTTAGACCCTTAAGGGATCGATCCGATGGAACATAGCTCGGAACGATTCTACGTGTTTTGGTACGAAAGAGGACCATGCCTAGCATAAACATACCTATTCGGACATGTTGGAATAGTCCACTTGGTCACATGAGTTGCAAAAAAATGTGTACGAATTGTTTACATGACCTTTATATGACATTTTTCACATTGTTTACATTTCAAAATTCAAAGTTTGAAAATTTTCCTACTCAAGGCATTTACAGAACAAGGTGCTACTACACCAAACATGAAATCCAATCTTACAATATTTGAGTATATTTCATTATGTAATTAAATCTTATTACAATGCCTCTGGCACTTCGTTCTCTCAGATCTTTTACAATGTCACTCATACATTCAAGATTCTCTTTAAATGTCTACATCATAGGTGCTCATTATGAGGTTAACTTCAAATGAGTAAATTGAGATTCCCTCACTAAACTTCACATTCTCTGTTATAATGGCTTGAAATCAAAATTGAGATTTGTCAAAATCATCAAAATAAGTATGTTGCATTGCTTTTTTGGCTGAGATTCTCTTTGATGGCTCTTAAATCAGCATTTTTTGCACCGAAAGATCAATCAATTTTTAGTAGTTTACTTACAAATACGCAAAGTAAAAGAGAAAAATAAAGTGCATCCAAAATGGAAATGAAATAAAAATAGATGGAAGGCACTTATAGATGTTGCATGCAGGCATCAAAATAAGGATGTTGCATTGCTTTTTTGGCTGACATTCTCTTGGATGGCTCATATATCTGCTTTTTTTGCAAGGGGACACCAATCACTGTAAAAGAAGATGATAGCATTGGCATCAAACAAATTAATGTGCATACAAGTATAAATTAATAAGAACCAATGTGCATATACTTACAAATTAATCCAATGAACCATTCGGGTCTGCTCTACTCTTTATTGTGTCAAGTATTACCTCATGCTCAAACTTACGGGCCTTCCATAACGTCTTGTTCAAAGTTCTACCCCCATATTTGGTCAAATGAACATTCAATGCCACGACAAGGTTTGAGTAATGAAGAATCTTACGATGCATGTCAAAGTCCTGAAATAGCCAATGTTTAACACTTGAATGTGGGTACCTTCTAAGCCATGTTCTAGTAACCACAACTAAGCCTGTAGGGTATTCAATGTTTTCTCCATCTATAATTGGGGCCTCCAAAAAAAATTTGGTCTCAACACAACAACACAAGTAATAGTTGGTTCCCTCTTCATTGTCTTCATATGCAATAACTGCATAAACATGCCCTACATTGATATGTGCCAAAAAATCTCTTGAAATTTGTCAACATTACGAATACAGTACACAGTAATATAACGATATGGAATTTCAACAACTAAGAAAATAGATATATCACCTGGTTGAACTAGATCCGATATGTGGTCAAAGTCAATCGATGATTCCATTTGTGTCAGTTCCAATGTCGTTGGAGGGTGATACGTGTGAAGTGGGCTAAGATAACTTGTGAACCATTTGTCAACCCACTCCCCTGACTCAGAATCATTCCAGGCTTGCATTGTACATGAAGAACAAAAGCATGCCATCTTTCCTGTATCGATACTCCATGAACCTGAATTTGAGATAAGGAAAGAGTATACCTTACTCGATCCTATTAGTGTACAACGGTCTTCATATGGTGCAATGTTAGTATCATCCATCAAACAAAAAAATCTACAAACTGAAGATGTACCTTCATTACCTGGACCCATCAAAGCATTAAACCACTCGATGATTGATTTTGCTTCTGTCAACTATGCACTATCTTTATACTTTAACTCTTCTCGTGCTAATGCTCTTTTCACGCATGCTCCTACACCATCATGCTCCCCCTTTCCATGTCCAGCCTCACAAAAGTTCCACATATGTTGAACACCTATAATGACATGCATCCTGCACAACCAGTAGAACATGCGCGAGTTCTTGAACTGTGCTACATAGTTATTAGACCATATTATATGTTGATCGTATTCTATGCCCCTCTGAGCCAAACCACTGTAGAACATCTGGAAGCAACCTTGCACAAACTCTGGAGAATGTGTGCAATCATCACTAATATAAAATTGGTACTCCCTCAATACCTTCCTTTGCTCATGTGTACTATCAGATGCATGAACGAATGCTATGTGCACAACTATGGAAACTTGTGTGGAGTTGTAATACTATGACTACACCTCATGTTGTGGTTGTAGAGTGTAGTTCTCTACAAATTCAACCACGGATACTATGCTTCCAACTGGAAAGATGTCCTTGCATAGCTTGAACTACGTCTCCAACCATTAGGCTCTATGGGTATGCATTGCATACTCAGATAGTATACTGTCACGAAATGTGGTCATAAATTGGTACACTGGAATCTTCTCAATAACCAAATCACACCTTTTTTCTTGAGAACCATCTTTTGTAGCATATGCCACTATTTTATACTTCCCGAACTCTACTAGTTTCTGTCCCACCTCATTTGTGCTTTCCCTATGTTGACATACTAGCATACGTTGGAAGCCACCACAACGCTCGCATGAACCATCCAAGCATGTTGTCCTATAGAATATCTGGCCATCCTCTATTTCACATAGAAAATTTGATAAGAACTCTCTTGAAGATTTTGGTGGGGCTTCTATGCCGCAATCCTGCAAAACATCATTAGTATGCAAATCTAAACATATAGAACGATAAACATCATAAGGGTTAGAAAACTAAATATGTATTCTACAACAAAAAGTACTATGTGTGTGATTTATCTTGACATAAAAAGGTTTAAGCATTTCAAAAAATCTTTGAGAAATACTAATTTGAGGATAATCATTTTCAAATTTCCAAAAAAATTGGGTTTGAGTCATATCCAGAAAATGCTTTGGATGTGGCTCACAATTCCAATTACCAATTCTCCATCTTACCACATCCCTTTGATTCGGAGATGGCCTTGTGTTATTCTTCCAATACTCTTCAACTAGTGTTCTCAAGGCTTGGATAACTTCTTTATCTTTTCATGACAGTCTCCCCGAGAATTCCCATAATTCATTTGTATCATTGCCCTCAATTCTTTGTCGCCTTTGAATGGCTCTTGATAAAGCTTTTCTACTAATTCTCGTTTGTTCACTAGTCTTTTTAATTAGATGAGCTCTCTTTGTTTGACTACTTACCAAAGTCGATGTAATGACACGTCAGGTGACATTACTATCCTTTGAGCATGAGGTCTTACCCACACTCTCATAAGCATCCATTAGATTCTTCACAATAGTGTCTTCACTCGATGCATTCAATGTTCTCAACCCAAGAGTCTTTATGATGTTCCTATACTTTACAGCCCGCATCATTTCAACAAATAGTTGACATCTTGTAGTCTCATTTAGCCTTTCAAAGAATAGTTCCCAAATCTTATCAACATATCTTCTACAAGTGCATCTTGAAATCTTACCTTCCATGTGCTGCAAAATCTCATCATCAATATTAATCAAATACTTTGGCTTTCTACGCAAAATTCTAGGTGGTGTCCTCCTAGGTACATACATCTCAACATTAGGAATTTCATCAATATTTAATTGAGGTGGGCTAGATTGCGTACCTTCAATCGAGGGTGGAGAAGAATACATACCTTGAGGTTCACATGGGAATGATGGCATACCTTCTTCGTAAATTCTGAGTGATGATGTACTGTCAACTTGAGATGTGTTGGATGGTGTCCAACAATATTCACTTGTGGTACATGGTGTCCCTCCATATTCACTTGCAGTAGATGGTGTTCATCCATATTCACTTGTGCTAGATGGTGTCCCTCCATATTCGCTTGTGCTTAATGGTGTCCCTTCATATTCACCTGTCGTAGAGGGTGTATCTCCAACTACGTATTTGAATCTGTCTTACGATGATGCTCTCGCATTCGTGTCTATTGTGTTGCCAATTCCTGTTCTCTTTTTGACGATTGAGGTTCCTCTACAATCAGGTTGTTTTTATCAATCATTTCCAATTTCTTCTTTTCACGATATGTCACCACCCGAACTCTCTCTTTTTCTTTCAAGGTTTCCTTCTCTTTGTCTGTTAGTTTCCTCTTTGTCTTTTTCTTCGGCATGGCGGATAATTTTATCTGTACCATGGTAATGAGACGAATATTAGTTCCTGAGGAATGTATCCATTGAATTTAACTGAAAAATATATGTTATTGAAGGCTTCATTTAAATAATACTTACAATCATCGTGTACAAAACTTAACCTAGCATGTAGACAAATGTGTACAAATTATGGAAGCACTAGGCTAGCCAGAGTACATTCCTAACTAAAAGTGAATAACCATGATGCTGATTCTGAAAACTAATGAGTGTAATGGCATTGTGAGTGTTTGATATGTTTGTGGTGTAGGAGCACCTTGACAATCTATGCTTCCATTTTGAAATTTGATTCAATTTTGGGTATCTTCATGTTGTAAGAGGGTCATTAAAGACATTTTCCATGTACTGGTTATATGAGATTTCAAAGGTGGTTGTTTGTTAGTTATAGGAATTGGGGGGAGTGTTTTTTCATTGAAAAATGTTTAAACAACCTCCATTGGCTTGAAGGGAGGATTTTTGTTCATCTTGAAATCCATCTTTTTGATAAAAAAATGCTCTTTTGCAGAAATTCACTAGTTTTTTTGCACTTTCGTGCACTTGTATGCATCTATACAGCCTCCCCTTGATAGAAAACTAATATAATATTGTAGGAACATGTATTAACTCTCTAATGCATCAGTTCTGAGGGCTTAACATTACGTTTGAAGGGAGCAATTGACAATTTTCTGAAATTGCTCATTTCAAGCCAATCAAGGGTTTGAGTAGGATTTAATTATGAAATGACCATCCCACCTACTGTTATGACTTGTTTCTTAGTGGGATGGAATTTACATTGTTAGATTAGGGTCTTTTATTGTTGAACATGCCTTGGAATGAAACTAATGACAACGGGATGGGATTCTTAGCTCAAACAAGCACTTTTCCATGAGAATTTGAGGAACCAAGGAGTGATTTTGGAAAAGTGTTGAAGGAGTGGTCTATGTAATGAAATTTTGACCTTGTGCAGGGTATTTTGAAGACTTTTGATGCTTTGGAATGGTCTAGGAAGGCCTGGGTATAGGAGTTTCTCTAAACCCTCCCTCTTTGCATTGAAAAATGGGGGGTTTTGTATTGGAAGCCTAGTTGAGTGGGTAAGGTCCTAAGACCTAGAAATTATCTTGTTTTGAGACCTAATTAAAGACTATTGTTGGGTTTGGAAGTCTGGTGTGAAGATCTAAGGGTAGTTCCTTTGTAAAATTGGCCTACTTGGAGACCTAAAATAGTGAAAGGTCAGTTTTCTTAAGGTTGTACCAAAGGAGTCATGTGATGGCTTAAGGTATGTCTTGCAACTCTGAAATTGGTGCTAGAATCATTCTTTTATTTTCCTAGTATTTTGGAAAGTTTTGGAGTTAAGGGCCCAAAACTAGTTTTGCACAGTAACTAGATTCCAAGGGTGAAATGTGGGAAATAATGTTTATGTTTGTTGTCCAGCTTGGAGGAGTCTTGGGATTGGTCCATTCCGCCTTTTTAATCTTCTTAGATTCCTCTTGAAGGAAAGTTGACATCTTCAATGGTTTTGGGTCCTCTAACTCTGCATCAAAAATGAGTATCACAATTTGAAGTGTGTGCATGGTTTGGGAGATACATGTGACAGTTTGCAGATGCTTGGCTACTAGTAATGTGGACAGTGAACAAAGGAACTAAGTTTGTGTGTAAGGGTAGACTTCTAAAAGGTTTCATTTTTGTTGTACTAACTCAAACAAATATTTATTAAGCAAATAATGGTTTGGTTGTGCCTTAAGAGTTATAGTTTGTGTTTGTAAACAATGGTGCCATTATGGAAGATTTAAGACACCTTGTGAATGACATAATCATTGGTTGATGTTTTGAGGAACCTAGTTGATTGTAATCAGTTGTTTTCAATATTTTCAAGGTGTTTTGAAGGTCCTTAAGGAATTGGGAACTCTTAATGCTAATTTGAGTATACGAATCAAATGTTTTGTGATGGGAAATATAGTTGAATAAGTGTGTCAAGAAAGGTGTTGATTTCTTCCTTTGTACTACATCAGTTTGTGTAGAGGTATTGGAAGGTGTTTGGACCCTTCGCAGGAATGGGAGAGGCTTGGAGTTGTCTTAAAGGATGAATTTTCGTGAATGGTTTTGAGTTTCTAATCAGCTTTATGCTATGTTACAATCAATTTTATGATGGTTAATCTATTTTTTTGAGTCTGAAAAACAGTTGAAACCAAGTTGTAATGTTTTGATGAAAAGATGATTGAGTTTGTTTGTTGATCTTCTTCCATTTAAGTTAGGGTCAGAAGTACCCTTGATGATTTGTGGATCCTGGTAGATGCTCTGCATCAAGTGTAAAATAGTAATTGGAAAGTGTATATAATGGTAATTTAAAATGTGCATTGACAACCTAAGGTTATAATGACAAAAAAAATGAAAGCAAGCCATAATATAATGAAAGAAAATGTGTAGAGACTTCACATACCTTAAAAACCAGACTTTCAAATGGAGGAGTTCAACCCAATTATGTAGCCTTAGCTTCTTCTTTCTTCAAACTCCACAACAATTTGACTTTTTCAAAAGCTTGTTCCCTTCCACACTTCAATTGTATATCAGTTTTCAATGGAATTCGAACTTTAATTGATATTATATGTCTTTCAATGTGGAAACTCAGCTATTTCATGCAAAGGTGGTAAAAAGATCATGGAAAAGGTGATGGAATGTGAAAAAAATGCTTGCACACTTCACAACACCATCAAAAAGCTATTTTTTGTCGGAGCACACACAAAACTAGGGGAATATGCAGACTGTGGGCCTTCAAATCATAGGTATATAGAGTTTTTTACCATTTTAGTGGAGTAAAAAATGCGCTCGCATTATAACGCGAGTGCGTTATGTGAAATTTGGTTTTCTTAGTATATAGAGAGGGAGAGATGGGGAGAGTGGGAGAGAGGGAGATAGAGAGGGATATAGAGAGGGAGGGAGAGAGGGGGAGAGTGGGAGAGAGTGGGAGAAGGGGAGAAGTGGAGAGTGGGAGACTGAGAGAGTGGGAGATAGAGAGGGAGGGAGAGATGGTGAGAGTGGGAGAAAGATAGAGTGGCAGAGAGTGGGGGAGAGTGGGAGAAAGAGAGAGTGGGAGGGAGAGAGGGGGAGAGTGGGAGAGAGGGATGGAGAGAA